>JAXQQM020085393.1:130000-242500 GCA_034641835.2 Pinus albicaulis
TTTAAACGTGGTAACTTCCTCGTCCGAGCAGCATTGGATTTAAATTTTTGTAAAAAGTGACAAGAAAGACGATTATTGTAGTTTGTTGTGTATTATTTTCAAGAATTGAAATTTTGAAAACTGAAGATATGGTGCACTTCGTAAAAAGTTCACTCTACTTAACTATTCCATAATCAAAATGTCGTAGGATATTGGGAAGCAATATTTTTGAAGAATCCAATGTTGACTTACCTAAAGGAGTTAGTCAGAAAGAGTACTCGTACACAACAATACAAGTCGTACTTCGTAGACCTTGGAGATTGGAAATTACATAGATAAAAAACATATTCAATACTATGCATAAAAAGAAAAAAAAATATTCATTCAAGGATCATTGCGTAAAGGAAAACACATCAAATCAAGGAAGTCCGCTACAACAAGGTAATAAAAGTGATTAATTAAATTTAATTTGAATGCCTATCTTTGATATGTGTTTTTACAGACATTTTATTGGGCTCTTGCTCCATAAATTCATGAACATATTTACCAGAAGTTTGAATATTTCTACATATGGTTTGTAGGACAAGTATTTTGTTCGTTATTAGTTTTGGGTCATGTTCATTAATGGCTGCAGAAGGTGGAAATAACAGAACAACCCACATATACAATGTGGAATAATGCACAAAATGTTCATTGATGAAGCAACACAACAATACCTCCAAGAACCCTAGTGTTCGTGAAGTAGTCCTGCTTCTGGCATCAAAGTTAAAATAAAAGCCAAGAGCTGTAAAAATCACCGTCAGTAAAATTGTAAAAGAGTCATTATCAGAAAATTCACGTGTATAGACAGGCAATTTTGGGAGGTTTAAGGTTATTTCTCGGATAATGTTATTATTGTAGGTCAAGTGATTGGGTGTCATTCAGTTCAATAAAATCATTGTGAATCATATTTTATCATGGATCATTGTCCTTGGTACTTAGAGTACACACTTGTGTTATTTATGATCTCTAGGTGCAGTAGGAGGTGCTAGTTTGGTGCATGGAAGTCACCCACAGAGCTGAGCCCTAGCACTTTAGGGTCGTAGGACAATCTAGGATGTCGAGGGCAGTCCATTCACATGACCACCAAGAAAACCAAGGCCTTGGGGTGTCCTTAGTGGGAGCCAAAGGAAGACCTCGATAGAATTCTCAGGAAGTTGTACCTTCTATTTCAATGGAGGCTACATATTAAAGAATTTATTAGAAAATCCTTCATGTTTCTTGACTCTAGGGTCGACTCAAAACTATGCCTATTGTGTTCAATATTGTTTAGTTTTGTTACTGGATAAAAATAAAGAATAATTTAATATTAGCCACCCTCTCAATATTTTTTTTTTTAAAAGTGCTAATCATATAGCTAATTTATTCACCCCTCTCTTTAGCATTTTAACGTATTGGTATCGTATCTTGTTCCTTCACAGGTGAAATTATTAGACTAGCGAGATCATAGACATACCAAGAATAGAGTTCCTCCGTGCTTTCAAAGAAAATAACTATGTACTTTGGAGAAGAATGGAAACCATTCGTCAGCGGCATGGGATACAGCGTGGCGGAAATTATTGATGAAAGGTTTCATATATGACTCTGAAGACATCGTAAGGAAAGAAAAAAATATGATATATGACGAAAGTCTAAAGATCCTATTATCGTTGGGCTTATCACAATCATTTATCTTAAGGCACCTAGTCAAAAATACTAAAAGAAGTATGGGCAAACTTGAGAATATATATGTAGTAGACTCAAACGTGAAAGAAAATAAAGCTTCCCCACCGACAGGAAAATTTGAGTAACTCAAAATGAAGACTGCAGATGGTGCATACTTATAGGTGTTGGTAGCAATATAAGTATTGACGGTTTGGGTAGGAATATACGACATGAAAATTATTTGAAGATCTGGTAACCTTTCTCGGCAAGGTTCAACCAAAGCAATTCTCCGTCTTCCGGGATAGGCATCGATCGTCTAGCTAATTTAGCAAACATGATAATTTCTACAGATTTTCATGACATATGAAATGAGGATTGATAAAGAGGAAACATATCTCACCAGAAACATCATTCGTTGCATCCAAGAAAACAGAAGAAAAAATCATACTCCAAAAGAGAAACTTGTAGTTGTAAGGAAGAAGAAAAGGAAGAAGATGAAGAATAATTTTCGTATAAATAATTTTTTCTAAATAATATTACCTAAAAATGATAGCAGTATGGGGGAAATTCAAAGGTAAACTTCCATTTAGAGAGAAGCTCTTTGGTCAGGTGAGGTTAGTATTTTGTATTTAAGCATCCCAAAAAACGTAGTTGTTATGTAGCGAAAAGAAAGGTCCTATGAAGTTTAACAAGAAATGCAAGAATAAATGTTTAGAAGAAGAGTTTCTTTCCAAAGAAGATAACCACTATCCACCATAGTGATACTAAGAAGAAATCGAACGGAAGAGTATTACGATAACAAGAATAATAAGAAAGAAGCATTTGATGCAGTGCACATGGTTGAGGTTGAATCTCAAATGAAGTTTAGTACTGTGTCCGTCACTCTCTCTCACTCTCTCATCCTCTCCGCATCGTCCGTCTCTCCCTCCTTGTCTCTCTCTCTCTATCTCTCTCACCCCTCTCCCTCTCTCTCTCCCTATCCCCTCCATCTTGGTACAAAGCACCTCCCTCCCTCCCTTCTCTCTCTCTCTCTCTCAACACCTTTCTCTCTATCCACCCCTCTCTACATTTATCTATCCCCCTCTCTCTCACCATCTCTCTCCCTCCCTCTCTCTCTCTCTCTCTCTCTCTTTCGTGTGTCTCCTTCCCCCCCCCCCTCGCTCTCTCTCTCTCTCTCTCTCTCTGTCCCTCCCTGCGTGTATCTCTCCCTCTCTCTCTCTCTCTCTCTCTTCCTTATGCCTCTCTCGCTCCCTCCCTCCTCGCTCCCTTTCTCTCTCCTCCCTCTCTCCCTCGCTCTCTCCCTCCGCCCCTTTCTCCCTCACTCTCTCTCTCGCTCTCCCCCCCCTCTCTCTCTCTCTCTCCCTCGCTCTCCCCCCTCTCATCTCTCTCTCTCTCCGCGACCCCGTCTCTTTCTCTCTCTCGCTCTGTCCCCCCCACCCCCCTCCCCGCCCTCCTCAATCTATCTTTCCTTTCTCTCCCTCTCTGTCTCTCTCTCAATATCCTCCCCACCTATTTATCTCTCGCTCCCTCTCTCGCTCTCTCTCTCTCTCTCTCTCTCTCTCTCTCTCTCTCTCTCTCTCTCGCTATCTCCCGTCTCTCCCCTAACTCTCTCTCCGTCTCCCCTCACCTCTCTCTTTCTCTCTCTCATTCTTTCTCCCTTTATTTCCTTTCTCTCCCTACCTGCCCCTCCATCCCCACTCTCTCACCCCCATCTCTCTCAACCCCCTCCTCACACTCCCCCCCCCCCTCTCCTTCCTCTCCCTTTTCCCCCTCCTCCCCCACTCTCTCTCTCCCTCCCCCTGCCACCTCCTCTCTCTCCTTCTCTCTCCTTTTATCCCTCTCTCCCCCGTCCCTACCCCCTCTCTCTCTCTCTCTCACCCTCCCCCCCCCCCACCCTCTCTCTCTCCTTTCTCTATCTAACCCCTCACTCTCTATTTTCTCCACACATCCTCATCTCTCCCTATCTCCCTCTCTAGTCCCCCTCACTCCTTTGTCACCCCCCTCGCTCCAGCCCCACCCCACCCCCCCCCCCCCCTCACTCCTTTCTCTCGCTATCTCCCTTATAATTCTCTCTTTCCTCCCTCCCCGTTCTCTCTCTCTCTCCCTCCCTCGCTCTCTCTCTCTCCTCCATCCCTCTTTCTCCCCCCATCTTTCTCTCCCTCTCACACCCGGCTCTCTCTCTCTCCATCTCCTTCCCCACTCTCTCTCTCTCCTTCTTTTTCCTTCCCTCTCTCTCTCTCTCTCTCTCTCTCTCTCTCCCCCCCTCTCCCTCTCTCCCCATCCCTCTCTATCCCTCTCCCCTCCCACTCTCTCTCTCTCTCTGCGTCTCTCTCTCTCTCTCTCTCTATCTTTAAAAGTTCCCCTCCTCTCTCTCTCTCTCTCTCTCTCTCTCTCTATCTCTTTTGTGTCTCTTCCCCAAACCTCTCTCTCTCTCTCTCTCTCTCTCTCCCTCTCTCTCCCCCTATTATTTCTCTCTCTCTCACACCACTCCCCCCCTCACTCTCCTTGACCCCCACTCTACCTATCTACCCTCCTCCCTCTCTCTTCCTCTCTCCCTCCTCCCTTCTCCTCCCATGTCTCTCTCCCTCCATTTCTGCCTTGCCCCTCTCTCTCCCCACCCCCCTCCATTCTCTCCCTCCATCTCTCGCCCTCAATCTCTCTCTCTCTCTCTCTCACCTCCCTCTATCTCTCTCTCTATCTTTCTCTATATTTATCCCTCCCTCTCACCCCTCCTCCCTCTCTCTCTCTATCTCCCTCCCACCCCTCTCTCTCTCTCGCTCCCTCTCTATCTCTCTCTATCTCCCGTCCCTTTCTCATTTATTCTTCTCTCTCTCTAACTCTGTCTTCCCCATCCTCCCCTCCCTCTCCGCTCTCCGCCCCTCTCTCCTTCTGTCCCTCCCTCCTTCTCTCTCTCTCTCACACACACACAAACACACACTTCCCTCCCTCTCCCTCCCTTTCTCTCGCTCTCTCCCTCTCTCTCCCTCCCCCGTTTCCCTCTCTCTCTTCCCCCATATATTCATCTCTCTCCTTCCCGGGGTCTCGCTTCTCTTCCTTCACTCCTTGTTGTCTCTTTCACTCCCCTTATCCCCCCTACGTCTCCACTCCCTATATCCCCTCTGTCTGCCTCTTGCTACCTCACTCTCTCTCTCTCTCTCTCCTTTCCTTATACTCTCTCTCTCCTCCCTCATGCTCTCTCTCCTCCGCATCTCTCTCTCCACCCCTTTATCCCCCCCTCTTTCTCTCTCCCTCCCCCACCCCCCTCTCTGCCTATCCCTTCCCCGACCCTCTCTCCCTCACCGTTTCTCTTTCTCTCTCTCTCTCTCTCACTCTCCCTCTCCCTCCACTCTCTCTCTCTCCCCCCACTCTCTTTATCTCTCCTTCGTTTGTCTCTAACCCCCCCCTCTCTCTCTCCCCACCCTCCCTCTCCCCTCTCTCAATCTTCTTCCCCCCCTGGCCTCTCTCTCTCGCTCACCTCTTTGGTTCATTTCATATCTGTTCTCTCTCTCCCTCCCCCCCCCCTCTCTCTCTCTCTATCTCTCTCCCCCGCCCTCTTACTCCCTCTCTCTCTCTCTCTCTCCCTCCCTCTCTCTTTCCCTCTCTCTCACCCCCTCTCTCTATCTCTCTGTCTATTTCTTTATATCTCCACACATTCCCTCTCTCTCTCATCGCTATGCCCTCCCACCCACCCCTCCCTCCATCCCCCCATCCCACTCCCCTCCCACACCCTCTCTGTCTCTCTTTCCTTCTCCCTCCCTACCCTCTCTCCTTCTTCCCTCCTTCATCCTCCCTCTCTCTCTCTCTCTCTCTCTCTCTCTCTCTCTCTCTCTCTCTCCACATCACACCCTCTTATCTCTCCACCCCCTCTCCCTCCCTCTCCCTCCCCCCCCACCCCCACTCTCTCTCCCTCTCTCCCTCCCCATTCCTCTCTCTCTCCTCCCTCCCTTCCTCTCTCTTGCCTCCCTCCCTCACTCTTCTCCCTCAGCCAACCCCCCCCACTCTCACTTCAGTCTGACTCCCACCTCACCAGTGAAGAAAGCACCAGGTCATCAGTGAACAAATTAAGGTTATTAAATTGGAAGAATCTTTCTCCACATTTCTAATTTGTTTTTCATCAATTATTTTAATTAGTTTAGTTAATATTAATCAAAATTTTACTCTATTTTAATATAAATTAGACAAATTATTTTTCATCGTACATCGAAACATAAAATATATTGAAGTGAACTAAACACAAAATTTTCATCCATTTTAGCTAAAACTACATAAAAACTTATTAAAGGACTGATAAAATTAAATTCTGTTTCAAAACTATAATAACATATGTTTATATAAATGGGTGTACTGTCTTAACTTGGAAGCTGTTTAATATTCAAAAACACAACCCTATAATTTTTTATAGTTTTGACACCATATACCGATAGCTATTTTAGGCTGAGCACATCTCAGAGTCAAAACAGAAAAAAATATTTAGCCATAAACGTAAAGAGGAATGAATAACATACCGGAAAAAAGTGATGGCGACACATTCATGCCCAAGTCTAGTGAAACCATTAATTAGATGAAGCCTAGTTTCTGTCATTAGCAATGAAAGAAGGTTGTACATTGCACAACCCCTGTAAAAAGTACAATAACAACTCGCATTTCATCAAAAGAGTCTTAAGATTTTAGCATTAAGCCGTATTTAATTAAATTAATTTCAATATCTCATTATAACAAAAAGCTATACTAAATAAGATCCTCAAACCATATTTCATCAGAAAATCTACAGCTGAAAACTCTGTACTGAAGAACTCAATTATCTTAGATTAAAATAAACTACCATGATATTAAAAAGAAGGACACCCAAAACGTACTTATTCTTGCCTTTGAAGTTAACGAAACACACAAATTTGGAAAGCCGAACACAAAAAATTAAATGTAAATCGAAGGATAACTAATTAATTAAAGAAAACATGGAAGAAGGTTACTACTGTTGAGGGAGGTTATAATTAAAGAAACAGTAGAGAGTTGTTAAAATTAATTAAATATTTATGAAAGAGAAACAGAAAAAAAGAAGCTTACATTAGTCATTAAATTATATTAAACGTAAATAAACACAAATAAATAAATAAATACCCTAAACAAATTTTATAGTAAAAATAAATACCCTAAAAATGCATTAAAATGTTAAAGAAAAGGAGCCATTGAACACAGACAACCCCCCCCTTCCGGGTTCATCGAAACTCTCCCCGTAAAAGGTTCTCGTGAACCGACAGTGACATTGACGACAGAGTTGGATAATCTTCGTAGGGCCGACATGCCAATTATCGTGCTCATTGAACAGTATTAGAAAAAGAATTCATCAATTAATGAAGCCCTTTTTACCCCATTTATTTCGTCCCTTCCTTCAATAAACAATAACAAAATGGAGTAAGTGCCGACACAAAAAAAAATAAACAATAACGGAATGATATTAAGAAAGTGTTGGAATATTTAAAATTCCATAACAAACAATAGAGAGAGTATTAACTTCCCTCTTAACACAGAAAATTAAAAAAAATTTATTAGAGATGAAATTAACACTTGAAAACAAACTTCTATTTCATTCACTAACTCAAAAACTATTACAAATACTTCTCATCGAGAGGGATTACAAAAACAAGAATGCTACAAAATGCGTTGTTTACAAATTCTTCTATCTCTTTACAAAACAACATTACAATAACTTTGCACCTCTGTCAGCATAAAGAAACTATTGCCTGCTTACCTATACCAAAACTACACTGTTGTCTTGTGTTATATTATTACATTGTCTTCTGGCCTTGTTTATGTGGCACAGAATTAACATAAAATAAAAACTAAAACTAATTCTAAAAACAATTATCCAAGAATTAGTATCAAGTCTGGCTTAAGACTCTCAAGTAGAAGCTTAACATATATGTGTTATGTTTACATAATAAAATTATATACCATAAGAATTTCATTTGTGTGATTTAAAATCAAAACAAAAACCTTTGTAAATTTTTTCACCCCAAGCTAAACTTCAAAAAATAAATTGAACCAATCGTATAATTACTTTAATGTTGTGTGTTACTCACGATGCCACCCAGATTGTGATGTTAATTGCTATTAAATCATTTTTACTAGCCAGAATGGGTCCTATTTCATGTGCTCACATGGAGTGGTTTTCCAGTGTTAATCAAAATCAACATTAATTTTCTCATGTGATTTTGGGTCCGATTTTGCCAAAGGATTATCAAAAATTCCATCACTTGTACTCAGACCACCACAAAGGTTTCCAGTTTGCTTCATCGGATCCATAATTAGCTTTGTGACCCATCACTTCTGTCATTGTGATATGGGACCATCTGCCCTTTAAAGAAAACTCATTGCTCAACCAAAACCAATACTGTTTTCATAAATAGCCTATGAGTTTTATTTTTAATGTACAGAAAGCTCACAAAAATATTTGCAAGGATCAGGAAGTGATTTTTTTCAAACTTCATTCTTTCACCATTTTAGAAAGTGTGGTTGAGTACCAAGAACCTAGAGATTGAATAGAAAGTGGTTTCACATAACATCCTGCATTGAAAGTAAATATCAACACTTCCTACTTTCAGCCCTACTAATATCGGTCATACCCAAATTTTTCTCAAAATTTTAAAACTCTTATGTCCCATCGTGTTTACGTAATATCCGCAAACTACCTCAGTCTGTTCCAAAAATTTGCTCATTTTTTACCTAATTAATAATGTAATTTAACATGTTTACCCTGCAGCATCATAATGTGAATAGCTTGTTTATTGTTGCGAATAACCACCTGCCTTTAATCGCTTGGCAAAAAATTCGAACATCCTCTCATCCAAATTTTTGACAAGCTGAATTGGGGACACACATGATATTCTGCCTGCTTAGATAATGCTACAATGTTGTTTTTTAGCTTCCAAGAAATGCTTCAAACCCATGTAGTGAACATACCTATGTTTGCCGATCATCTAATTTCCAAACTTCAATCACTATCAATGGTATCCAACTTAAATCTGAACATTCTCACAAGATATAGCCAGTACCTTTAGTACCTTTACATACCTCATATTCTCTTCGTCAGTTCGCCAACGTGATCCTTGGCTTCTCCACGAACTGGAATCAAACTAACAACATACTATGCTTCCGACCCAGGTTGCTACCAAATGGTTATTAGGTTTGCTCAACTGAGCAAGCTTGTAAGCAAGCTTAGATCAAAATCCTTGCTGTTATCCTTCCCACCGAGTTCTTAATCCCACCACCGTGAGTGATCGCTGCTTTGCCTTCCGCAGCACAGAATCTTTCACACTTACTAATGATATTTTTTCCGTGATAAAATCCCATTTTCATCTTGTTCTTACTTTATACTCCTAATGTAAGAAGTATCTCAACAAACCCATGTCAATCATTTCAAATTCTTCTTTCATGACTGCTTGGGCATTCTTTAAGAAGGGTAATTATCATTACCCTAGGAAAATAAATATCAAATATATAAAAATACAATCAACATTTTACCATCCTTTTCTTTTCTTTCGTAGGCAGAGGTGGTTCTCTCCTTCGACACTTTTCAAAACTATTTTTCCGTGATAGGAATCTATCCCATCAGAATACGTTCAGCTTGCTTCAACCCATAAAATAGCTTTTCTTTCAACTTGCACACTTTTGGTGCTCTCCTTGGCCTTCTTTCTACATCCCAGGAGTAAGTCAATTAATGTAAACCTTCCGTTAGAACACTCCATTTTAGAATGTTGACCCTCACATCCTATTCTGTAAACTTTTCCACTTGTTTTAGCCATGGACAAATATTGCTCTCATTACTTATCTTAGCAATCGGTGCGAAAGTTTCTCAATCTATCCCATGTCATTATATCCCTTAATAAATGTGTCCAGGTCTTGTCTCTATTATTTTTCTTCTGTGATTACTCTTGGTCCTTCTAGACCCACTTAACTCCAATGACATATTTACCTTTTGGGAGTTCAACCAGTCCCATGTCTGTTTTTCTTAATGTATTTATCTTTCTATCCATAGATTTCATCCATTTCTTATCCTTAATGGTTTCCATGGATAGGATACATGATGAAGGAGAAGAGAACAAAGAATTTGATATGCCTTCATTTGTGATTTGCATAAATGGTCTAAATTTAAACTTCTTACGTATTTCATTAGTGTACAAACGTCCGGAGAAGCACTTAATTCCTCTCAGGTGTGCACAGAAGCACCTTTCATTTTCCCTGGCGGCGTATCCTCGCTCTTGTGTTGGTGCTCATTTGGGGATGTATTTGCACATCCACGCTCACGTTCTTTAGGGACCATGAGATAAATAAGGTTTAGCATTCACCGTTTTCTCTATGCTTCCATCCCAAGCTCTTCAATGAACCAAACATCTCTCACCATGGCAAATTCTCAGTGGACGTGTTTGGCAACCCGTGTTTCCTGGATTCTACCCAGATTCAATCAAACATATTTCTCCCCCCTTGTTGTCCAACTTTCCTGAAGGACCTGGACACTGTGTATAAGTCACACATCCAAACCTTCTGGCAAGCAGAAGACTTCTTGTTTTGTGCCATCTCCATGCCTCTTCCGACACTTTTTTCATAACTAATTTTTACAGGGCAATTCCATTAAATGTATAAGCACAATGCATGATTCAAACTCAATAATTGCTTAGGCAAATGTTTTTCCTTTAACATACCCCCATCATGTCCATTACTTTTTGTTCATTCTTCCTTTTCGTCATTCCATTTTGCTGCTGAGTATACTCAGTTGTAAAACTCATTAGAGAACACCATTTTTCCACAAAAAACGTAGAAAATATTTAGAGACATACTCACCTCCTCTATCACCCTAGAACTTTGATGTAGCTCCACTTTATTTCTCTGTCATGTTTTCTTTTGAAATTAATATAAAACCTTTTCAAACACTTCACTTTTGTTTTTTCTTGTGTACAAACTCAGTTTTTCTTTAAAACTGTTCATGAACAGCAATATTGGTATTCATGAAAAGTCAAGTGAGCTGTACTGTCATCAAAAATCAGAGGGATCATTTCTGTATGGGTACTGCTCCCATAAGCTCTAAGGAAAACACTTTCCATGTTGTTTCCAAGATAAAACTCAACAAATAATAGTCCGGCTTTCTATCACTTTGTAAATTTCTTACCATTCCTTCGTTCACAAGTTAAGACCTCCATGTTGGGAGATGTCAAATCATGCCGTCTAATTTTCACTTTTTTTGTCTGCTTTGATAGCCTCTCAAAGCATCAAGGCATTTTCTCACCATTCTTCAAATATGCCTCCTGTTTAAGAGGAAACATCCTGTCTTTGTCATTTTATCAAAACAAGCCATTGTTTGTCAAGGGAATACCACGTGATGTGTGTACAAACATCCTCGAAAAGATGGCAATTTCTCTTTTCGAACAAGTCGTCCAATATGTAAGAGGTTGTACTTCCAATCTCGTGAACAGACAACATCTTCTACGGATTTATTTTCTAATTTTCCTATAAACATTTACATTTTTCCCATAACAAAACTTTGCTAATGCCCTATGTGATTTGTGATCACACTCTCATCTAGGGGCATAGGAAAGTATCGTTAAGTTTCCTGCCATGTTACACAACTATTTAGACACCATAAACCTCACTTTTTTCGCCACATATTGCTATTAAAACAATTATCTGGATGATATTTTCTCTAGTGTGAAATTTTCGTTGGTTCTACTCTATATCATGTTGTTTTTCTTTGCATTCATTAGCATAATGACTATATTTTTTTAACAATAGTGACACGGACATTGGGCTTTATCATACCTTCCTGTTCTTGAGCATTCCCCCGATGGACCACTAATAATGCACGTTTCTGCCTTGATGTCGATTTGATTGTTGCCTCTTCCTTGACATTTTTTTGATCAGTTCTTCCACCCTCTCGTTTTGGCTTCTGCCTTCCTCTTCGTTTCTCCTCGCCTTGCCCTCTCTTCCAAAACAAACTGGTCTTAAAGGCATGCCCGCAGATGAGTTTTCACCCTACCCAATCTCTTCTTATGAGTCGTCAGTGATGGCGGTGGTTTCATCCCACTGAACTTAGGAGATCTCAGTCTCTCTTATAGTGGTGATAATCACATCAATCTCAGAGACTCCTCAAGAGCTTTTCCACAATCCTCTACTCCCAAGAGTCTCTCCAGAGATCTTATTTTGGGGGACCATTCCAATCACATGAGCAAGAATGAGTCAATAGTATCCACTCCTTTCATACAAGAGTTTGCAGTTCCCCTCCCCAAGAATCGAAGTTTTGTTGCTTTCACTTTTTCCATGGCTCGATAGAATTTATTTTTAGAGTTTCCCATGCTTCTCCTTAGATCTCTTAGCCGTTTCTATCCCTAAAAACACACTCTCATGCACCGTTTGATAACAAGAAGAGAGATTTGGAGTCTTTTCTCCTATTTCTTTTCGTTCATCCTTTCACCAGTTAAATCTTTAAACTCTTTTTCTTCATTTATTATTTCAGTCATTACCACAAATTCCTACAAGTCTCGAGAGTTAAAATAAAGCTCTCGATAGTTACTGCATATGCAGCTTTCATCCTATTGTGAGATATTTCTATACCCATACCAAATGTCGGTCTAACACTTCCGTACTCTTAACTATGATTCAAAAACACTTAATTAAGGTATTTAAAATAATCGACTATTCTTCAACAAAAGAATAAAAAGAAATCGTATAGAGAAATACCTTGAATCTTTTTTTGTCAGCTTCTCACACTCAGAGAAGTTGCCGCAATGAAGAACTTCCTCCTTCTTTAGCTTATTTCTGATCTTCAAATAGCTTGACCACTGATACTATGCGTCGGAATATTTAAAATCTCCACTAAACAATGGAGAGAGTAATACTTCTCCTTAACACAAAAGAAATTAAAAAAATTCCTTGACAGGAGACAGTAGTTCAACACTCTGAAAACAAATCAGAGTTTACCAATAACCAAAAAAAAACATACATACTTTCACCGAGAGGGATTATGCACATCGCTACAAAAATGAAGAAGCATAAATTATTTCTGCCTACAAACAACAACGTCTTGTTTTTCATTCACACTGTCAGGCATAAAGAAACTACGTTCGTCACTTTGTTGGCCAAAAACACGCTCGTGTTTGTATATATTAATATTATATTGTTTCGGGGTTCCTTGCTTTCGTCGTAGCATTTATTATAAAATAAAAAACCAAAAACTAAACTTTTAAAACAATCACGAGAACTATATCACTCCCACTTTTGCACTTTACGTTTGCTTTAATATATATAAATATATAAATATATGTTTATATAATAAAAATGAAAAAAATTATAAGACTCTATTTACGCAACTTAAACCAAAACAAAACCTTTGTAAATATTTAACGACCGGACTTCAAAATAAATTAAATCCAATTTTACACAATGGTTTCAAGCCACAAAAGACCCGTCACAAGCCACCAAATCAGACACGAAATCTCTATTAAATCATTTTACGCAGTTGTACTGTGTCCACCCATGTACTTACCAGGGTCGAAAGGTGACCCGAAATCAACACCAAAACCACCCTTTATGGAATATTTCGGCTCGTATTTTCATCAAAGATGGACTCTGTCAACGAATCACCCACCTTTAATCACAAACTTCCATGAGTCTGGCTCACTAATCGTACCTGGTCGACGAAGCCATGGGGACCATTTTTCCGGCTATCTGCTGATGGCGTGACCACCGTCCTTTAAAACCCGTCTCAACAAAAAAACCAAACTTTGACGATATAAAGAAACGGGAGCCTTCAATGTACAGAGAGGGTCCGTCAAAAATAGCCAGGATCCAGGATTTTTCTGCACCCATCTCACTATTTTAGAAAGCTGCTTGAGTACCGTGAACCTTGAGATTTAGCTAGAAAGCGTTCTGCTGTACCAACATTGAAAAAAGTATTACTTCAAATGTGTATGGTGGATTTGAAATTATGTTATGTGTTTCAAGGAACTTTTTCTTCAATGCAGTAAACTAAAATGATATCCCCTATTCTCTATACCTCTTTCTGTTTTCTTCGTTTTTCCTTTTCAAATCAATCACATACTTTCTTGCTTTAGCTTTTCTAAGACCGTAGTGGTGAGATTTAAAATTATATGTGTTTTCCATGTCCTTTTCCTTCAATCTAAAACTAAAAAATGTGACATATCCCCCTGGCTTCCCTACCTTCGCTCGAAGCCTTTATCAACGGATACTCGCTTTTTAGCTTTTTCCGTACCGTATATACTTTATCTGCCAGCTTTTCACTCCCACTTACTAACCTGTCCATCCCAGTTATTTTTATTTAGCTGGAACTGCCACTTCCACTTCTCGGTAACTGCCCTACTTTTTCGTAGAAGATTCTGCAATAATGGCCTTTCACTCCCATTACCAACTCATCCATCCTAATTATTTCCTATTTAGGTCAAGTTCCGCCACTTCCACTTCGGTAACTGCCCTATTTTTTCTAAGCGAAGAAGATTCTTATAACTACTATTTTTTCACATTTGAATTTCCATTATTTTTTAGAGTTTTGTGTGTGCTTTGTTTCTTTTTCTATATTGTGAAATTTTTAGAGTGCTTTTGTGTTTTTTTTCTTTTTATTTATTATTATTATTATTATAACTGTGTAGTTTTTTAAAAATACTCATAATTAAAAATGCAAAATTTTAAAACGTATTTAAAAAAAGAAATTTTAAATAAAAATAAGATAATATAAAATTTTATTAACAAATTGTTAAAATAATTTTCTAAATTACTTTTACACTTGAACAGTGAAAAATTATTTAGTGATATTGTTCATTTCATATATAGCTACCAAAAATTAAATAATAAGATTTATATATTTTTATGATAATATTTATTCTTATTACTTCAATTTCATGTTTAAGTTAGCTAATATTTAAAGATATATATAAATATTATATAATAATAATATGATATTGGTTTTTATAATACTCTTACAAAATTGAAAATTTGATATAATTTATTATTATTATTAATAAAAAAGTGTTAAATGATAATCTTGAAAGTTAAAACAATATTTGCCAGCAATTATAATACATAACATAACCCATTATAATATACTTATTAGATTGTTAAAAATGCATTGTTAGTTATCCAAGTAAACAAATAAATTGTTAATACTCACACTTTTACTTAAATTATTAATAAATTAATTTATATAAATAAATGAAACTACACTATAAATAAGAGGAAAGTTATCCATTATATTTCACTATAAATCCATACTCCTACTTTTTATTATAAGAAAGAGACAAGAAGTATTACTTCCTTAGGAATATACTGATAATGCCTTTTGGAATATGTGGAGGAAATGACAGCCATTATCTCTACTTTTCATATCAAAATTTATACTTTAACAAAGGGGAAGCAGTACACGATAAAGGTCGAATTGGGATTAAGCCATGGTACTGCACTTAAATTAAGAAAGACATAAGGTTGATGGTAAAAATCTAATTGTACAATTGTTTTGATGGTAGCATCCTAATTGAATTAGATTTTTATAGTGATTTCTTACTCAGATGAAATCAGATTGATATGTTTTTTTTGTGAGTTTGATAAAAATAAATAAAAATTAATTTTCCTGTTATAGGTTTAAATTGTTCCCAAGTTTTGAAGGCATAAAAATTCTAATTAAGAACAGACAAGGTTGATGGTGAGTCTACCTTATTAATTGTGTTGATGGTAGTATCCCAATTGTATTTTATTTTACTCCTTCAATCCATTTTGGAAAGCATAATTGTACCAAATTTATTAATGGAATAAGCAATCGTTTCAATTTTCTGCAATTTCTAGCTCAACTTATTATTCCCCTGGTCGCTCAAGCCATAGTACTGTAACTTAATTTTTTTCTACACATTAGGTTCTAAACCAAAGGTTCTTTTAGTTTCTGATATTGTATAATTAGCACCATTTCTTTTGGGTTACAATAAAATCTGTAGAAAATTGATAGCCGTTTTTTAAAATCATATTAATATAAAAAATTATATTTATTTGGCCTTCCTATGCATCAATGACATTCTTATTCTGAAATCTCAAGGTTTTATCCGTATTTAGTTTAAGTTCTTCATGAACCACCTAGCATTAGTTTCGCCAACCGTTTTCAATGCTTGAAGTATTTATTCATGATTAATACTGTATTATAAACTTTTTAACAATGGCTTTCCACACGTGATATGTGTATATATAGACATGTGTATGTTTTTTACCAAGTTTCCGTAACATTTACCATTGGAATCGAATGCCTTTATGTCAGTTTTATCTCTTCATTCGCTTGTGGTTATATCCATATCGTTCATACGCGCAGGTAGGATGAAAGGATGTTTCTTATTCAAATTAGGCGCGTACATGTACCGCGCATCGACACACACCCATACTTCTCACTAAACCCCAATGCGTTGGGATGAGGTAACAAACCCTCATCGTGCCTATCATGCTCGCTGTTTAAATTTGCTTATTTTGACTCTCTGGAGTAAGCTAACAACGTTAGATGTATCAGTTATGTTGGCTTGATCAAAGACCGCCGTAGTTTCATAGTTACCTTAACTTGACTGTGTACGTTGTCTTAAATTAAGCTCATAAATAAGTGTTCTTACCTAAAACTTCACAATGTGGAGTTCGTTATCATTACAAGAGATTAGGCGGATGCATGCTGGAACGTGTCTGTAGAGAAGGTTGATTTCACAATGATCACTTGAATTGTTCCACATTTCAGCGTACACAGCTTCCTTTCCGGACCGACATATTGGGTGAGTATTTATTCTTTTGATTCCATCTAGATATTCATTGATATAATCATTTTATTATGGCTTAATTAGGGAAAACTCGTGGTTGGGACCGTTCTGCAGCGTACAGGTGGTGGTGAACATGACAATTTGATTGAAAAGTTACAACATTATACTACGGTTTCTAATGCTCAAACGACTACAACCATGCAGGAATATACCACACATGCTTTATTTTTACACGACATGTTATTCGCTAATGATCTCAAGCACATTTTTAATCCTTTCACTTATTTATTTACATTTCATTTCCTTTCAAGCTACTCAAAAGCTCCTAAACTTAAGATGATGTAGCCAGGCACCATGGAGTGCATAGGAAGCAGAGGGCATAGAAGTGTAGTGATTAGTATTACCCTTGGGTGGATTCATAAGTTGAAGACAGACCAAGTGTTGCTGGGCAAGACGGCAGTCAGTAAGTCCCGAGCCGCTGGGAGAACACTGAGAAACTCACTGATTGGCGATCGCACCCGCCGCCTAAGCCTCGGTCTCAAGAACGTGGGAGGAAGAGTTATTATCATAGTGGTGGGGTCATGGCCGACGCGAGGACTTGTCGGTCAGGTCGAAACATGGTTTAATGAGGAGAACAGTTGCGCACCTTGCTTGTTCCCCGCATTTTTTTCGTAGAATGAGTGGTATTCGGCACTGACGTCCTATTTCCAAAGACCGGCTGTTTGCCCCGCCCAGACTCAGCAACAAAGTTTCGGGGACTTCAGGTTCACTTTAGGTTCAAAGAATGCGGCACCAGCCCGTTTGGGAGGCCCCATTGCCAAAGATCGGTTGGCCGGGTCGTGCTCCTAGACTCAGCAAGAGGTGCCCTGTGACCGCGCGTATGTTTTCTTGCCAACACAATGATCTAAGAAGAGGAAGAACGCTGTTCACGTGCCAATCAATGTGCAAATCTTGCTGCAAGTGTTATTAATATAAAATTTCTTTATATTTTATTTTGTTTTATAATGTTTTCCGATTGTCATTAAAAATTATACTATTTATTATTTTGATTAAAGTTATTTTTAATTTTTAATTAATAACAATTTTGATTAATCCTTTCTATTATTAATAATATTGCACGAAGCATTCTCTAGATCCAAAATCACGCACCATTGGGATTTTGCTATATAGTCAATCAATGTTTGAGTGCTGTCATATGCTTGATTATACAGCTATTTTACTTAGTATTTTAGTCACATTTTTCCAAACTTGCTTGTTTTTCCGCTCGAGAATGTGTTTGATTGGTGCTAGTTTTAGTTATTCTTTATGGAGTCTTTTTTGTTGTTTAATTATACCTGGATGCATGTGTATTGATTATTGGGTTGCTGTTATTGCAGCAAATTCAAAATCCTACAACTATCATGATAGCAAGGGTAAGTGGAGATGGAACAACCTCTACAGTTATTTTCATCAGGGAGCTCATAAACAATCAGAGCTTTACATAACGAAGGTTAGCTATTATATTTTTGTTATTATAATTCCGAACAAATTTCCTAAATTTGTGGTCTCACTTGGCATTTTTCTTCATTTACTTGTCTGTAAAGTTGCATTCTGTGAAATAATATATGCTATATCCATTATAGACATTGAATTTAGTAAAATGGGGTTCATGTCATTATCAATTATTGTTGTCTAGTAGTTTCTGGAATCTAGAAATCAAAATACCTTATATATGAACAAAATTTCCTTGTTAATGTATCTAATTCATCATAAATTTGTCATTACCGCGTTTGACAATTGAAGAGTACTTTCTTGGGTCCACAGCAAAAATTGCTTTCAAACATTTCTTAAAATTACCATTAGTTTTCCTGGCACAACGCTAAATTCGCTTTTTGAATTTAATTTAACTCTGTAATCGCAACGTTATAATTGGATGCAACGCAATTTAAGATCAACGCAGCAAATTTTTGATTTATATCCTCAAACTTTGATGGCAATCTGTTTTAGCGATTCTTTGTCAAATGTATTTGGCATTTTCTTTATTTTTATGACGGGTCAAGTATTCTTCTGAAGGTGTAGAATAGCTAAAATGCCTCAAGACAGAGAAGTTTATCAAACTCCATGAGACCAAACCTGGCTGGGGGCCTATTATAGGTATCACTATAATTCACACAATTATTGGCATAATAAGAAATTAAATAGAAAAGGCCAGTGTGTTAGCTTAATTGGTTTGAATAGATTGTTTCAAAACAGTTCATCACAAGATCTCTGGTTCCAGTCCAGCTGGAAAAATCAATCATTTTAATAAGGATAGTTGGTATTATCCTCAGGCTAAAAGTTATGTGTCAGATTAAATTACACAAAACCCCTCCTGTAATTCTATATGGTCAATGCGCTGAAGAAGTTTACTGTATTGAAGGATGTTATCTTGGATTGCAGCCAATTTTGTATCAAGAGTTTACCCGTTAGATTAAATTACACACAACCCCTTCTGTAATTCTATAATTCTATATGGTCAATGTGCTGAAAAAGTTCACTTTATTGAAGAATGTTATCTTGGATTGCAGCCATTTCTGTATCAAGAGTTTACTCGTTACTGAAAATATTGCCAACTGCTGGTTTGGTACCTAACTGGTAGCAACCCAAATTGGTCCGGTACCTAACTGGTAGCAACCCAAATTGGTCCTGCATTCTTTCATTCCAACTGAATTTCAGATTCTGTGATCATTCTAAATTTAAATTAAATCTGGAAAAAATAACATTAAAACAATTTGGCTCCATTTTAGTTTCTCGTGATGCTAGATTCTTCATGATGGATTCCCATTCGAAAAACATTTACTGTTTTTATTTGTTTAAAGCCTTCCAATTTCGGCCCAGCAGAATGAGATCCCTTTCAAACTATGCTTTCGAATTTGTTGTGTTCATCATCGAGATAACGTTTGTCCAGACTCTGTAATGATTCGTTTGTTGGTAATGATTCAAATTTCTCTGGCACTTGCATCCACAAGTTCACATAATGTAACTAGCACACCTTCTATCTCTGCAAGGTTTCTTTAAAATTCTTCAGTCACATTGCTGACCCTTTCTTCCTTAATTTATGAGATTGAACTGTAATGACCAGAAGAAACAAAATGGCATGGGCTATCAAACAATAATACAATAGTCACATTGCTGAACCTTTCTTCCTTAATTTATGAGATTGAACTGTAATGACCAGAAGAAACAAAATGGCATGGGCTATCAAACAATAAAACAATAAAATAGCCTTTCTTCAGGACGATGAACTTTACTCAAGGCTGCAAAAAAAATAAAATGGGCTATCAAATGTTAAAACTATTTTTGCCTGTGAGTGAACTTCACAGGCTGCAAACACAATAAAATGGGCTATCAAAAGTTAAACAATGATTTTCTCATTTCCATGTATTATTATTTTTGCTAATTTTTTTTGCATTCATTCTGGAGTTGCTTCGATTCATTCAATGACATACCCACCAAAAGAAATTTACCAAACAATTTGGCAGGGACTTGCTGCTTAGCAGCCTACCTTGTTTCTCTAAAGAATCCAATCTTAGAACTCCGCCACTAGTGAATTAGAACAATTTTAATCAATATAAAAATTCCACTCAAAATTACCTTTCGGTGTAACTGAAATTGGTGCAGTAACTGTAATCATTAGATAAATTATTAGCATTATATCGTCCCAAATGCCAAATTCGGCGGGTTAATTAGAACAATTTTAATCAATATATAAATACCAGTCAACATTAATTTGATATTTTAACTATAATAATTTTAAAGGCATTTAAATAATGATAGTATAATATAAAGGAATAATAAATATCTTCGGCATTGAAGGATCAATCCATGACCATAATTGACGCGCATATGAGTGCAACAGGGGCATATTGTAGGGAATAAGGTGGAATAATCTCAGAGTTAAAAACATAGTATTTTTGGAAAAAAGAGTTCGGTTGACGAAAAAAATTTCTCACTCTTGGAAAGGGCAAGCTGACCAGTAAATTTCCGAGGGCGAAAATAACTCAGAAATAACATTTGACGACAAAGCTTCAGTCGATGGGTGGAAGTGGAGGCATAAGCCGCAGAAGAACCACTGATAAAAGCCGTAGAAGGCGGAGGCATTGGTTCCTTATCTGTTTTTTGAATCCTTGGTCATCAATATCATAATAAATCATAACTCGGTCACTAAATAAATCAATAATGAAATTAATATTTGGCTCGCTCGACCTATCACCGTACTTAGCTTGATTTGTTAGGAAATAGATAGCCATGAAGCATCTTCTCTGCAATTCAAGCAGTAAGCTCCTGAAATTGAAACCGCTGGTGAAACCCTCTGGAGCTCTGTTCGGTTCCTATGAATCTCGTCTGAATGGTGGTTGGTTCTCTACTCTTAGTTGGAATTAGAAATGACTATGCAGAGGTAACTGAAAACAATAAATCTTTGGCAATAAATAAATCAATAATGAAATTAATATTTGGCCAGCTACCGTACCTAGCTTTGTTTTTTAAGAAAATGATATCCATGATCCATCTTCTTTGTAATTGAAGTAGTAAGCACCTGAAATTGACCGTCCGTGAGCTCCGTTCCATTTCAATGAATCTGATCCGAATGGTGGTTGACTCTATGTTCTTTGTTGGAATTAGAAACGAGTACGTAGAGGTACTTGAAATCAATGCTGCAGGATGCAAGGAAGCCATGGCATTCATCTGTGAGGCCACTGCTGCAGTACGCACGAAAGCCATGACATGTATCTGTGAAGCCGTTGCTGGGCGGATGAAAAACTAATTTTAAATCTTTGAGCGAGTCGTAACCGTCGTAACCATGACACCACGACACTGTTGCAGTTATATTCAAATCAACGACTAATTACGATTCAATTGTCCAACAAAAGATTGAATGACACAGATTATGACAGAAAGGCACAAAAGATTGAATGACACAGATTATGACAGAAAGGCAATTAGGAGAGTTGTTTTTAAATAGATATGGTTAAGTCGTAAATATCAAATTGTAAAATGTCATTTTTTTACAAAGTAAAAACACAAAATAATTTTATAAATTAAAATTTACTTAGTTTTTCTTATACACAAGAACTCTGCACAAAAATAATAATAAAACAAAAATCACATAAAATTAAATTTATCATTTTTATATTATATAAAATACTTTTTAACTTGAATATATATAAAATAATAATAATAATAATAATAATTAAATTTAAGATATAATATTTAAATAAATATTAAATATAATACAAAATTTGTTAATCATTTTTATAAAGAAATAAGTTTGAGATAACAGTATATAACAATTGTGTTGATAACACAAATATGATTTTTTCCCACTATTTTAAAAGTTATAAATAAAATATTTTAATATTTATTTTTAATAATGTAATTTAAAATAAACTAAAAAAAATATTGAAAGAAAAATAATTAGGTTTCATTCATAACTTTTCTTTTGTCATCTAATCTCAAAAAGATGTACAATCCTTTCTATATTTTAATATAAATTTGGTAATTAACATATTTTTTTTTTTACAATATTAATCATAAATAAAACATATATTTTAGTATGTTTTGGATAGGTATAAAAAAAAAGAAAACGTAAATTTAATAAGATATATTAGTTGGAATTAGAAATGACTATGCAGAGGTACCTGAAAACAATAAATCTTTGGCAATAAATAAATCAATAATGAAATTAATATACCGTACGTAGCTTTATTTTTTAAGAAAATGATAGCCATGATCCATGTTCTTTGTAATTGAAGTAGTAAGCACCTGAAATTGACCGTCCGTGATCTCCGTTCCATTTAAATGAATCTGGTCCGAATGGTGGTTGACTCTATGTTCTTTGTTGGAATTAGAAACGAGTACGTAGAGGTACTTGAAATCAATGCTGCAGGATGCAAGGAAGCCATGGCATTCATCTGTGAGGCCACTGCTGCAGTACGCACGAAAGCCATGACATGCATCTGTAAAGCCGTTGCTGGGCGGATGAAAAACTAATTTTAAATCTTTGAGCGAGTCGTAACCGTCGTAACCATGACACCACGACACTATTGCAGTTATATTCAAATCAACGACTAATTACGATTCAATCGTCTAACAAAAGATTGAATGGCACAGATTATGACACAAAGCCAATTAGGACAGTTGTTTTCAAATAGATATGGTTAAGGCGTAAATATCAAATTGTAAAATGTCATTTTTTTACAAAATAAAAACACAAAATAATTTTATGAATTAAAATTTACTTAGTTTTTCTTATACACAAGAACTCTGTGCACAAAAATAATAGTAAAACAAAAATCACATAAAATTAAATTTATCATTTTTATATTATATAAAATACTTTTTAAACTTGAATATATATAAAATAATAATAATAATAATTAAATTTAAGATATAATATTTAAATAAATATTAAATATAATACAAAATTTGTTAATCATTTTTATAAAGAAAGTATGTATTCTTACCAACTTACAACAATAACATGTAGTATTTTTCCTTGAATAATAAAGATGAGTCCACATGCATTAAGAGATAACAGTATATAACGATTGTGTTGATAACACAAATATGATTTTTTCCCACTATTTTAAAAGTTATAAATAAAATATTTTAATATTTATTTTTAATAATGTAATTTAAAATAAACTAAAAAAAATATTGAAAGAAAAATAATTAGGTTTCATTCATAACTTTTCTTTTGTCATCTAATCTCAAAAAGATGTACAATCCTTTCTATATTTTAATATAAATTTGGTAATTAACATATTATTATTTTTTAAATATTAATCATAAATAAAACATATATTTTAGTATGTATTGGATAGGTATAAAAAAAGAGAAAACGTAAATTTAATAAGATATATATATATATATATATATATATATATATATATATATATATATATATAGTAGTATAATATATGTTCCTAACAAAACTTACCAAATTTATTTATTTTTGATAAATTATCTATAAATTAATATACTTATATGTTGTCTATTAATATTACATTAACAAATCCGGATGCGGGTGGTAGCAGAGTTTAATGCTGCACAGGGGGTCATGTGGGTTGGCGCGTGGCTTACCACCACCGCCACCCATCCTCGCATGATCCAGGCCTTTAATGCTGCAGTCAGGCCATTCAATGCATATACTTGGGAGCTCTCTCCCCGAAACCGGCGTATTCATTCGACCGCGATGGAGAATTCTGGAAATTCTGTGTTGATTTCTCCCCTCAACGTTTGTTGTCGTCCTGCTGCGGTTGAGCGCTGCTCTCGCACCAGTAATGGCAAGCGCTGTGTGTTAAACTGTTGTGTGGAGCTTCTGCCCGGCATTCACTTTTCCAATTGTGCCTCCTGCACACTTCCGCGTCCGTCTGTCACTGATTTTGATTGCCCTCCTGCTCATCCCGCCCCCATTATACTTGCTGCTCATCACACTATGCCTCGCCTCCGCCCAAGAATGCCCTGCAGGAGAGGGGGAGTCCAGGGGCGCACCATTAATCGTTCCTCCCCCTCTAACTCTGATTCCTCGTCCTATTCATCCGAGTTTGGTCCTGTTCGGCTTCCAGCACCGCGCAGAGGGCGTGGGAGGGGTCGCAATCGCTTCAATTCTGCGGGGCATTTCCGTTTGTCTTCCAGGGAAAATTCACATCACGCCCGTTTTCATTTCCCCTGCAGCATTGATAATACTTCCCTCCTCGCCACTGTGACCATCGACCTTCGTGCAGCTCCCACTGTTCCGGTTTCTTCAGCCCAGGCTCGTGCCACCACTGTTTCTGTTCGGGAGCCTCTCATGGAGACAGCGCATAGCATGCCCCAGGCAGAAATTGGGAAGCTGGCTTCCTCGAGCATTGAGGCCAATCTGGGCGCTTCGGCTGGTCCTTCGGCTTCCACTGTAGGCGGTCCTGAACGCAATAGCGGTCCCCCTTCTGATGATGAGGACCCGTATAAATATGCCTGCCTCATTGTCGAGGAAGACCCTTCCTCTGCTCAGTAAGCTGGTTCCATCTGGGTGCGATGGCGTTTTGGTTTTCATCGGCTTTCAGGTGCTTTCCTACAGTCTCATGTTCATGACAAATTATGCTACTGTTCTCTTGGTTTCAGTCCTGTTTTATGGTCGGTATCCCCTGCGAGGGAGTTACACTCAGGTTTTTGTCCAGTATATTGCTCTCATTACTGGTTCCAGAATGGTCCGTTTTGCTTTTGCTATGGCTAGAAATTGTAAACATTTAGCTATTCTGGTCTACTCCACTAGAGTTTTTTTTGTCCAGGTCTGTTCTTGCTACAGTTTCAGTTACAGTTTTAAGTCATTTGATAGGAACAGACAGTCTTGCAGCTCTTCGAAGCTTTCATGGTCTCTCTCATAAATGTAATGTTGAAAAATTACCTGCTGGTAAAGCTAGCATGCCTCAGTTCTGGGCTGGAAATCATGAGGCCACGACCTCCTTGTAACATTATTTTTGTATCAATATCAATATAGAAGTATCCATATTCAGAAAAAAAAATATTACATTAACCAATAATAAATGTATTTACATTACAAAAATTAAAAAAAAAAAAAATCATAAAAAAATTAAATTGCATTTTATTTCTTTAGTATAAGAAATGTTCTTAATTGGATGAAATTGATATATGATATTTAGAATTATATTAATGTTGTAATTATAAACAAATAAATTATTTCAATATCCATAATAATTAAAATAATTTTATTTCAATTTGTGAGATATAAAATAATTTAAAAGAAATTGTTATCTTTTTTTCTTTTGAATATTAGGAAGATGTGTAATTTTTTTATTTAAAAACATTCCAATACAAATCATGGATGAGATATTAGAATATTCATATCAACTAATATATTCCAATATAAACTCTATATATATTTATATAGAGATAGAAATAAAAATAATTTAATTTGATAATATTTAAAATAATTTTATATCAACTTCACATACTTGAAAAAAAAATTAATTCAATTTAAAAGATGTTTTCCTATGTTAATAATTATTTTAGACTCTATGATATAAGAATTACATGAAAATTCTTTAATATCTGGTAGAGATTCATTAAAATCACAAGTTTAATGTGTGAAAATTGCACAATAGAACTTCCCAAGGGTTTTCCAATGTGTTGAATTCATATATGCAATCAAAAAACTAATTTAAACAACAACAACAACAAAATCCACGTATGTTTTCTATCAGAATTGTGCTAAAAATCCAAGGGAAACTCCAAAAAGTAACACTTAAAGACAACTTCATACCTGTAAGGCATGCATGCCAATTGAATAAAGCATTATATAGTCTATATAGTTGGCCACTATATTTCTCATTTATTGATTTTTGGTAATGTTTTTCTTCAACATGATATGTTATTAGACTCTCCATATAGAGTGGAATTTACTTCTCAATTGAATAATGTATTTTTTTTATTATTTCAAAAATAATATTCCTTTTAATAATTATATTTGAAATAATTTTTAGTTTAATCTATTTCAAATTTAACTACAACTAAAAATATATATAATTTAAAGTTTTAAAGTTATGTAATATGGATTTGTTTTTCCTTTTAATCTAAATTTATGAAACAATACAATCATATTTAAAGATCTTATATATATATTTAGGTATTTTGAATGTTTTCCATTTAAGTCGACAATTGTTAATATAAATATTTGTTTCCATAAACAATGAACCAATGACCATGTCATCATATTTTGTTACTTTATTTATTAAGATGTTTGTTTTTTTTATAAAAGTTTTTTTTTTTTTTTAAGATGCTATTATAATTTAATACTTTTAAATAGATAAAAAAAAACTATTGGTAATTTGATATTTTATACATTTTTTTAATAAAAATAAGAGTTATTATAATATTAATATTTTTTTTTCTTTTTAATTACATAAATACATACTTATATTATGGTTAAATTTTCAAATGATTTCAAGACTCTCAAAATGCGATGTAAGGGCTAAAGGGTATTCCATCTTCCAGGAATTTCTTCATGATCATGTTCAAGACACCAAAAGCATCTCCATTCTAGGAGATCATGACCAAAATGTGCCCTACATGGCCCTCACAAGAGGAAACTAGGAGATGTGGCATTAGCTAGCTAAGTGTTGTCTCTCCAAAGTGATATAGAAGCCATCCCTTGTCACCTCAAGGATCACCATCATCATATAGATTATGGATCAAGTGATTCTCTTCAAATAGTGGCAATGGAATACTAGGGTAATCACATATTCACTCATCACCCCATCAATATCTCCAATGATAACAATCATGGGATTAATGTTCTAACATTTAGGGATTCCTCTAGTTGTAAATCATTATATAAATCCATCTATTAGCCAAATTATATATCATAGATATTGAAAATTCCATCATCAAAGTAAATCTACCTCTCTATACTTTGGATATCAGAACTTCTAGTCCACTAGTAAGGAGGTAAGGAAATCACCTATAACATCCTCTGCTACTGTGATTTCAAACATCTCACAAAATATACTTATAAAAAAGTTCATGTAAATTGATCATTAGGTAAACAAAATCATAGAGGTAATGCAAAGGACCATAATTAAAGTTATAGTAACAACCAATACTTATCACATATCTCACTACAACAAGTCCCATATATACCTTCCCTCTCTTATATTTGTGATGAATACTTGGATAACTATACTATGTGTTTCAAACACCCAAGGGGAAGTTAAAATTCCTAGATCAATTCATTAGTCCATTGGCACAATTGTAGAGAGTGGAAATGCATTGGGAAAGAGTTAAGGGTTAGGTGACATAGCCAAGAGGCCAACTACTTGATGTCCAACATATAGAGTGTATATATGTAAAAAGGGATCAATCATAGAGACACGAGTTACCCCTTTTATTGGCATACTATTTCCACCACTCTAATACAACTTTAAAATGACGATTTATTTCTCATAAAGGTTGGGAAAATACAAGGATTTGTTTTTATTTGGGTAGGATCAAGTGCTCTAACAACCAGGTGATGGCTAATCTGGTGGATAGAGCTCATAATAGGTTTTTCCCCATGAGCTAATTATGTTCCCAACCATATCTTGTATTCTTTTATTTTTTTTATATATTATTATGGATTTTTTTTAGTTTATCATTATTTTAGTGGCATAAACCTCCATAGAATATTTTCCAAACTATTTCGAAGGTTGATGATAAGAGAGTGACACTTTCCATGACTACTTACCACCTTTATCAAGAATCAAATAGAAATACAAGTAATAATGGAATGTGTTATGTATGGTATATCATAGGGATGCCATTCCAATTATGGCCTCCATAGTAGTGCCCTTGAATTACAACCCTCATGGTAGTGCCTTTCGACGATGGCACATGAAGCCATTTGTAATGTAAGCACAATTGGCAATGAATTGATATAAGTTCACTTTAGCATGAAAATTGTAAAGGTAACTAAGAGTGCATGGATGAGGCAGATTAATGATTTTTCAACCTGGAGAGGTTTGACCATGTAATTTTTTATTTTTCGAATAGTCACTGATTGAATGCCGTATTTGATTCCCATGGGCTATTTTATAAGGAAAATGGGGATGAATTAATACAATTATTTAGCTATCATATAAGTGGAAAGAGTAATATTTGGAAGTATCAATGTATAATTAAATTAAAGGGTCTTATTAATTGAATGTGGGTAAAATTAAAGAAAATATAAAATCAATTTATATTATTGAGTAGGAAAAATTAGAAAAGGGGAGATTCATGGTATTTTTATAACCAATGGTATTGAACTATTGTACTATTACTAACCACCAATCTCATTATCACTATCTCTCCCTTTCTCGCATGCACACTCCCCTTCACCTCTCTCAAGAATCCTCCTCCACCTCCCCCCTAATTTTATTGCCCGTGCCCTCTCTCCCCCTTGCCCACCACATAATCCCCACCCCCACCCCCCCTTCTCTCTTTGTATATCACTCTCTTTCTGTCCCCCATTGTACCTCCAATTATTCTGTACATCTCCCTAACTACCAATTCCACTCCCACCATCCCCATCCCTTTATTTGTTTTTTTTTATTTCTTCCCACTTCCTCCCTCTCTCTTCTATCTCTCCCTATCTCTTTTCCTCCCTAACTATTGTCTCACACATTCTCTCTTTATATATATCCCTTCACACTTTACCTCTACCTCTTTCACTCCCACTCTCCCACATCATCTCCCCCATCAGCCCTCTCTCTCTCTCTATATATATATATATATACACACACACACACACACACACACACACATATATATATATTCCACTCACTCTCACTCTCCAACCCTACCACTCTTTATCCCCCTATGTCACTCTCACTTTATATATCACTATATCTCCTCTCCCTTACCTCTCCATCCTTCCCTATTTGGCTTCCTCCCCCACTCTCTCTTTCCCTCTCCCACTCTCTCACCCCAAGCCTCCCCCCCTCCCTCCCACCATCCATCTATCCATATGTCAACACTTTTCCATCCCCCACCTCCCTCTACCTCTATAACAATCCCCGCCCCCCCCCCCCCCCTCCCCTCTCTCTCTCTCTCTCTCTCTGCCCCTACCCCAATGCACCTAGACCTCTTCCATCCATGCCCTTCACTCTATCACCCTCCATTCCCCCCTCCCACTTTATCCCCACCTCTCTCTCTCTCTCTATCCCCCCCTCATCTCTCCCCCTCTCTCTTTGTCTATACACACATATATATATATATATATATATATATACACACACACATATATACATACATCGAACTCTCCCTCTCTCTCTCTTTAACACTCTGCCAACTCTCTTCCCTACTTTCTCTCTCTATCCCTCTCTCTCTCCCATTCTCTCACTCTCCTTCCCCCCACCCCCCCTGTCTCCCCTTCCACCAATCTCTCTCTCTCTCTCTCTCTCTCTCTCCCTCTCTCTCTATATCACTCTATATGTCTCACCCTCTCTTTCTCTCTCTCGATCTCCTTCCTCCTATCTCTCTCTCTCTCTCTCTCTGTATATATATATATATATATACACACACACACACAAACTCCACTCCCTCCCTCAATCATTCTCTCTCGTTTCCCCCACTCTCTCTCCCTCTCCCCTCCTCTATCACTCACTCACTCCCTCTCATTCTTTCTCCATCCCCCCATCCCCCTCATCATCTCTTCCCCCCTCTCTCTCCCCATCTCCCCCTCTCCCCATCTCTCTCTCTCTCCCACTCTCTCTACCCCTCTCTTTCTCTCTCTCACCCCCTCCCCCTTTATTTATCTCCCTATATATATGTAGCTCCCCCACTCCTCTCTCTCTCTCTCTCTCTCTCCTCTCTTTCTCTCCCATTCCAACTCTCTCTCTCTCTCTCTACCTCTCTTCCTCCCTCCCTCCCTCCCTCTCTCTCTCCATCTCCCCTCCCTATCTCTCTCCCTCTCCCTCTCCCTCTCCATCCCTCCATCTCGCTTTATCTGTGGCTCTCTCCCCCCTCTCTCTTGCTCGTCGCCCCCCTCTCTCTCTCTCACTTTTATCACCCTCACTCTTTTTCCTCCCCCCTTCCGCCCTATCTCTCTACCCATCTCCCCCTCTTTCTCTCTCTCCCTATCTATCTCTATCTCTCCCCTCTATCTCTCTCTTTCACTCTCAATCTCCCACCCTCTCTCCTTCCCCCTCCCCACTCTCTCTCTCTCTCTTAGAACCCCTCTCTTTATCTCTCTCCCCCTCTTTCATTCTCTTTTCCCCCTCTCCCTCTCCATCTCTCTCTCCCACTACATATCACTCCTCCTCCCCAACTCTCTCTCCCACTCTCTCTCTCCCTCTATCTCTTCGTCTCCCCCTCTCTCCCCTACTTATCACTCTCTCCGTCTCCTTCTCCTTCTCACTCCCCATCCTACTCTCTCTCTCTCTCTCTCTCTCTCTCTTGATCTCTATCTGTCTCTCTCTGCCCCACTCTCTCTTTATCCCCCCCCCCCCACTTGCTCTCTCCCTCTCTCTCTCTCTTTCTCTCCCTCCTTCCATTTCTCTCTCTTTCTCTCTCTCTCTATCACTCTCTCGCAATGTCTCTCCCCCTCTCCCTCCCTTTCTTTTTATATACCTCTCTCTTTCTCACTCTATCTCTCTCTCTCACCTCCCCTCTCTCTATTGTTGTGTCTCTTTTCCTGCCTCCCTCTCTCTCCACCTCTCCCCTTTTACCTCTCTCTTTCTCTCCCTTATGTCTCTATCTCTCTCATTCCCTCCCCCCCCCCTCTCTCTCTCTCTCTCTCTCTCTCTCTCTCTCCTTAAGGAAACATTATTTTAAAAAAATTATGAGAAAGTTTATATATATCATAATAAATTTTGAATTGACTTCACCTCACCATATTCCTATATAGTAAATTAAATGTAACTTCAAATAAAGTGACTATAACTCATTAAGGATTTTAATTAGAAAAAATAAAGGTTATTAATCAAAAGGATGCTTTCTAGATTTCTAATCATCTTCACACCAATTGTTTTAATTGGTTTATTTAATATTAGTATAAGATTTCACTCTAATTTAATGTAAAATTGATTAATTGTTTTTTCGTTCACATGGAAACGAAAAAAAATTAAATTAAATATACTATAAACTGCTAGAATTTGGAAAAATAGAAGATTTTACCTTGAATATTTCCATCGACACTGAAAAGTCCAAAAATTGTCACTAACCACAACTCCAAAATCAATATCTCAATGTAAACTAAGTATATATTATACAAATAACTGAAAATACAAATTATGATTAAAAATTTTTAACGATATGTCAATCAAAATGAAATAGATTTCCAAATATTTTCTTATTTAGTTTTGTATTGACACACTACATGTTTGTGTATAATTATCATACATCTAACTTAACCAAGTACCATATCAAAGAAGATAATAAAGTGGAGTTGGAAACTTTATTTTTAAAATTTACAATGTAAATAAGGTTCTTATTTTAAGAAAATTTAGTTTTCTCGAATTTTGATATACCCAAAGAAAAAATAAATTTACATTCATAAAAAAATTATTACCATAAAATTTTAATGTAAATTTTAAGCTCTCCAAGCTTTTTGAGCATAGGAATAAAATCTTAAATCAAATTAAATAAATCTTTTCTTTAGTTCCGATAAGCCAAATATTGGTCTCAGTGGATGTTAACCATCATCATCATCATTATAATTTTAATTTTAATTTACAGGTAATAATTTTCAATCTACACTACAACTCATATCTTTAGAAGATTGTTTAATTCATGGGTTTCTCATTTCAACTAAATCATAAATTTCAATTAAAAATCTCATGTTGCTCCTTATTGGAGCTATATTTGGATGTCCTCATAAATATATAAATAGTCAAAATCTTTAGTCATTATAGAACAAATAAACATATTTTTCAATATTTTGTTACAAAAATTCGTAAAATCAATTTTGTTTCCTATTTTATTTGAATTATATAGCTTCTTCTCATGGTTTCACTTCAATAAAGAAAGAGTGCCAATTCATAGCATCCAAGTGTCATTATTAACTTATCCCACAATACATACAATTTATTGATATCTTACTAAATTTATGATAAACAATTTGTGATGTTCCATGCATTGGTGAATTCTTAGGAAATTTTCCAAGTAATTTGCAATAATATTATTTAGATATCCATGATAGTAATTATTCGATTTTTTTTGAAGTGACTTTTTAAAAAAAAAAATTGTTTTATTTTCTAATCTAAATTGTGAATTTTAGAAATGATTTATGATCATATCAATTAGATGTCTATACGTGTGATTTTTTGAAAAGTTTTTCTTCTTATTTTCATATTGGATTGTCTAGAATATAGAAGAGATTAATTGAAATCACAAGTTTAATGTGTGAAATTTGCACAATAGAAGTTCCCAAGGGTTTTTCCAATGTGTTGAATTCATATATTCAATCAAAAAACCAATTTAAAAAACAACAATAAAAAACAATTCCACAATTGTTTCTATCAGAATCGTGCTAAAAATCCAAGCAAAACTCCAAAAAGTAACACTTAAAGACAACTTCATACTTGTAAGGCATGCATGCCAATTGAATAAAGCATTATATAGTCTATATAGTTGGCCATTATATTTCTCATTTATTGATTGTTGGTAATGTTTTTCTTCAATATGATATGTTCGCCATATAGAGTGGAATTTACTTCTCAATTGAATAGTGTATTTTTTTTAATATTTCAAAAAGAATATTCCTTTTAATAATTATATTTGAAGTAATTTTTAGTTTAATATATTTTAAATTTAACTATAACTAAAAATATATATAATTTAAAGTTTTAAAGTTATCTAATATGGATTTATTTAACCTTTTAAATCTAAATTTATGAAACAATACAATCATATTTTAAGGTCATATATCTATATATATATATATATATATATATATAGAGGTATTTTGAATGTTTTACAGTTAAGTCTACAATTGTTAATATAAATATTTGTTTCCATAAACAATGAACCAATGACCATGTCATATTTTTTACTTTATTTATTAACATTTTTATTTTTATAAAAAATTTATTATTCTATTTATATGCTATTATAATTTTATACTTTTAAATATATAAAAAAAATATTTGTAATTTTATATTTTATATATTTTTTAATAAAATTAATAATTCTTATAATATTAATATTTTTTTCCTTTTTAATTACATAAATGCATACTTATATTATGGTTAAATTTTCAAATGAGTTCAAGACTCCCTCAAGATGTGATGTAAGGGCTAAATAGTGTTCCATATTCCAGGAATTTCTTGATGATCATGTTCAAGACACCAAAATAATCTCCATTCCAGGAGATCATGACCAAAATGTGCCCTACATGGCCCTCACAAGAGGAAACTAGGTGATGTGCCATTAGCTAGCTAATTTTTGTCTTTCCAAAGTGATATAGAAGCCATCCCTCGTCACCTCAAGGATGACCACCATCATCTAGATTGTGGATCAAGTGATTCTCATCAAATAGTGGTAATGGAATACTAAGGTAGTCACATATTCACTCATCACACAATCAATATCTCCAATTCTAACAATCATGGGACTAATGTTCTAACATTTAGGAATTCCTCTAGTTGTAAATCATTATATAAATACCTCTATTAGCCAAATTCTATATCATAGGTATTGAAAATTTCATCATCAAAGTAAATATACCTCTCTATACTTTGGATATGAGAACTTCTATTCCACTGGTAAGGAGGTAACTAAATCACCTATAACATCCTCTATTATTGTGATGTCAAACATCTCACAAAATCTCCTTATAATAAAGTTTATGTAAATTGATCATTAGGTAAATAAAATCATAGAGGCATCACAGAGAACCATAATTAAAGTTATCATAAAAACCAATACTTATCACATATCTCACTACAACAAGTCCCATATAGACCTTCCCTCTCTTATATTTGCAATGAACAGTTGGATAACCGTACTATGTGTTTCAAACACCCAAGGGGAAGTTAAAATTCCTAGGTTAATCCATTAGTCCATGGGCACAACTGTAGAGGGTGTCAATATGTTGGGAAAGAGTTAAGGGTTTAGTGACATAGCCAAGAGACGAACTACTTGATGTCCAACATATAGAGTGTATATATGTAAAAAGGGATCAATCATGGAGACACAAGTTAGCCCTTTTAGTGGCGTACTATTTCCACAACTCTAATAGAACTTAAGAAATGGTGATTTATTTCTCATAAAGGTTGGTAAAATACAAGGATTTATTTTTATTTGGGTAGGATCAAGTGCTCTAACAACGAGGTGATGGCTACTCAGGTGGATAGTGTTCATAATAGGTTTTTCCCCATGGGCTAATTATGTGCCCAACCATATCTTGTATTTTTATTTTTATTTTTAAATATTATTATGGATTTATTTCAATTTATCATTATCTTAGTGTCATAAACCTATTTCCAAACTATTTGAAAGGATGATGATAAGAGAGTGACACTTTCCATGACCACTTAGCACCTTTATCAAGAATCAAATAGAAATATAGCTAATAATGGAATGTGTTATGTATGGTATATCATTGGGATGCCACTCCAATTATGGCATCCATAGTAGTGCCCTTGAATTACAACCCTCATGGTAGTGTCTTTCTAGGATGGCACATGAAGCCATTTTTGATGTAATCATAATTGGCAATGAATTGATATAAGTTCACTTTAGCATTAAAACTGTAAAGTTAACTAAGAGCACATGGATGAGGAAGATTAACGATTTTTCAACCTGGAAAGGTTTGACTAATTGAATGTCCTATTTGATTCCAATAGGCTATTTTTAAGGAAAATGGGGATCAATTAATACTATTATTTAGTTATCATACAAGTGAAAAGAGTAATATTTGGAAGTGTCAATGTATAATTAAATTAAAGGGTCTTATTAAGTGAATGTGGGTAAAATTAAAAAATATATAAAATCAATTTATATTATTGAGTAGGAAAAATTAGAAAAGGAGAGATTCGTGGTATTTTTATGACCCATGGTATCAACCTATTGTATTATTACTAACCACTAATATCATTATCTCTATCTCTCCCTTTCTCGCATACACACTCCCCTTCACCTCTCTCAAGAATCCTCCTCAGCCTCCCCCTTAATTTTATCGCTCGTGCCCTCTCCCCCGCTCGCCCCCTACCCCCTCCCCCCCCATTCTCTCTTTGTCTCTCACTCTCTTCCTCTCCCCCATTGTACCACCAATTATTCTCTAAATCTCGCGAACTACCACTTCCTCTCCCATTTTCCACATCCCTTTATTTTTTTTTCTTATTCCTTCCCGTTCCCTCCCTCTCTCTTCTCTCTTTCCCTATCTCTTTTCCTCCCTAACTCTTGTCTCACACATTCTCTCTCTACATATATCCCTTTACACTTTAACTCTTCCTCTTTCACTCCCACTCTCCCACATCATCTCCCCCATCATCCCTCTCTCCCTTCCCCTCCCATCCTCCCTCCATCTACCCCTCTCTCTCTCTCTCTCTCTATATATATATATATATATATATATTCTATTCACTCTCTCTCTCCCACCCTACCACTCTTTATCCCCCTATGTCACTCTCGCTATATATCTCACTATATCTCCTCTCCCTTACCTCTCCATCCTTCTCTATCTCACTTCCTCCTGACTCTCTCTTTCCCTCTCCCACTCTCTCACGCCAACCCTCCCCCCTTTCTCCCTCCACCCATTTATCCATATCTCAACCCTTCTTCATCCCCCACTTCCATCTACCTCTCTAAACATCCCCCTTGTTTTTCAGAACATACACCATTAACTTCACAGGGAAATGTAAGGAGTTAAAAAAAAATTATACAAGTTACTCATCATTACATAGAATGTTTTACAGTTCACAGTGTGATTTTATAAATAAGAGTAGTAAACTCCTTAACCCTTAACAACCTCCATTACAATATATTAACTTAATACTATATGATGTAACCATCCATTCATCTCATTACTCATATAGTCATCACATAATTTCCATTATGAACATCATAACAAGAAAGGAATCAACCTCATCATCTGGACACAATAATCAATCACACCATTGAACACCAATATACCCTGGAAACCCCGTAGGGTGAAAACCATCAAACGTTTAATTTTATTATTAAACGCTCGTGAGGGTGTTCAGCCCATCACTCAATGGCTTATAAGGGAGACCATCCCTTAACCATCGTTTATATAATCTTACAAGGAAATATGTAATTTCTAGCTTAAAACCATTACAATAAATATGATACCATTTACCCTCTTGTCTTCATATTCTCACATCTTGGTGGCATGGATGTACCTACAATGGACCATCGTACATTGGACCTTCCTGCAAATCACACTCATCTGCACGAACATTAATCATTTACCTGCCATCATGACAAGAATAATTTTCTTTTGTACATGACAAGCATAATATTCTTTTGTACATGTCACCATCATTCCCTGCTATGATGCCTTCAACATAAAATGATATCAAGATTCATAAAGTATTAATCAATCGCTATAGTAGTTTCTCCATCTACTCATGTATAATCATGACAAGCAAGTAAAGTACCTTGTCATTCTCTCTTTAATAACACATACCTCATATGTACTGGTTATAGGTCATCACAATAACTAATGCTTACGTCGCATAAGCACACATTCCTGCAAAACAATGGCTACACCTCCCAAGATTTTCTTTAAAATAAACTGATACATCAGTTAAGATAATTATGCATGTGATTTACATACATTTAATAAAAATAGCTGACCCTTAAGCTATTACCTTTAGTACATGGAATGCAAGTTAACATAACAATTTTCTCTTCCATGCATGCAAATGCATACTGATTCCAAAAGACTCTCCCTAAAGGAGTGCTTACACAACGAAGCACATAACCTCCTTCACGAGTCTTCCCAAAGAAGATCTCAATGTTAGTGAGAATGTAATTCATATATCAAAATACTCAATTAAGAATATAGATACAGGTCTTATTTTTCAAGATTAAACTAACCATCATATTCAATGTAGTTTTAATACTACAAGCTATCTTTCTTCATACAAAAATATATATAATTGTTCAATAAAAACTAATACATATGTTGCATGTATATGCAAGATATTCCTCCAATAGGAATTTAACATCATAAACATGATAATGTAAAATAATCCCTTAGTTCATTCATCTAAGGATTAAAACTGATTAGTTTCTTTACCATTATTAAATAACTTAACTTTACCAACACCATGGTAATCTAACCACGGTTTTATGAAATATTTAATCTTTGTCAACACCGTGGAAAAACTACCCATGGTTTTATGAGATAATTAATCTTTGTCTATAAAATCTATATATTATTTTTCAAAAGATAATCCCAAAACCTATTATCTTCAAGCACGACTACATATTTCATCTTAAAAAGTAAATCCCAACCTATTATCTTTGCGCATGAGATATTTCCCCATGTATTTATTTCATCTTCAAAGGCTGATATTCATATGGTAATATAACTTTATCAATAACGGGATTGGAAAATCGGTCAGGTGAATAATCAATAGTGAACGCTTTTCACTTTTATCATAATATCGTTCATAATGCAATACTTAAGAACTTAAAATATCACATATTAATTACGATGAATATGGGTTGGAAATATTAATAAATAAAGATATTCTTCCTTCTTTACCGATTTCGCTTTAAAACCATAGAACAAATACATGGTAAAACTCTAAAATTCACGCCAAAGATTGCACAAGACATTAAATTTCACAAGACAAAGATACCTAATTTCAACAGTCGACAGCTTGAACTTTTTTATCGAATATACGGTGGTATACGCCTTTCCAAGAGCCTTTCCACGGGCATGATTACACTGAATTTATATATCAACAGGTTAGACATGAAAACAATATATGTGTCTTCCTCACTGCCAATCATCAGAGATTCAAATCCATAATGTATAGTGGCCTTCTTTCATTTACAGCCATGACCCCTCTGCAACTGCCTCCAAATCCATTAAAATGTTGGCCACCATGTAAAGATTTGATTTACAGGTTTTCTGCAACCAGAACAAGGTGCCCCCTGCAAATATGCATCCCGCGAAGAATGTCCACGCAACCAGGGTCTTTCTGCTGTATCCAAAGTCTGCCATCGACTTCTTTGCTCGCAAAGCATTCGGATACTTCCTCCCCCAGGTTCTAGAGCGTTCATTCCTACTAATGGACACCCCCTCATCAAACCTTCTCAAACCAAGAAAATGGGAATCTTTCAACCGTTCAACTGATTCAAGAATTCGTTTTTCAACCAATTCTTGATTTAAAACAGTTAAAGTCAAAAATGAATTTACCATCTTGATTTACGTAGATTGAATGGGTCGGTTACATTTTCTCTCTATCTCTCTCTCTACCCCTCCCCCAATGCACCTAGACCTCTTTTGTCCATGCCCTTCACTCTATCACCCTCCATTCCTCCCTCCCACTTTATCTCCACCTCTCTCTCTCACCCCCCGACCCACCCCCCCACTTTATATTTATCTCTCCCTCACCCCCTCTCTATATGTATCCCCCATTCTCTCTCTCTCTCTCTCTCTCTCTCTCCCCCTTCATCTCTATCTCTCTCTATCTCTCTTTATATATATATATATATATATATACACACACTCCACTCCCTCCCTCCCTCCCTCCCTCATTCTCTCTCGTTTCCCCCACTCTCTCCCCCTCTCCCCTCCTCTATCCCTCACTCACTCCCTCTAATTCTTTCTCCCTCCCCCCATCCCCCACTATCTCTACCCCTCATCCCTTCTCTCTCTCTCTCTCTCTCTCTCTCTTTCTGCCCCCCTCTCTCCCCATCTCCCCTTCTCTCTCTCTCCTGATCTCTCTGCCCTCTCTTTCTCTCTCTCACCCCCTCCCCCTCTATTTATCTCCCTATATATATACCTCCCCTACTCCTCTCCATCTCTCTCTCTATATATCTCTCCCTCCCTCCCTCTCTCTCTCTCCCTCTCCCTCCCTCCATCTCGCTCTCTCTCTCACTCTCTCCCCCCTCTCTCTTTCTCCTCCCCCCCCTCTCTCTCTCTCTCTCTTTCACTCATTTAGTCACTCTCACTCTTTCTCCATCCCCCTGCTACCGCCTCTCTCTACCCCTCTCCCCCTCTCTGTCTCTCTCCCCCTATATATCTCTATCTCTCCACCCCTCCCCATCTCTCACTACCACCTTTATCTATCTTTCACTCTCACTCTCCCACCCTCTCTCCTTTTTTCCCCCGCCCTCTCTCTCTCTCTCTCTCTCTCACAGACCCCCTCTCTTTCTCTCTCTCCCCCTCTTTTGCTCTCTTTTCCCAATATACCTCTCCCTCTCCCTCTCTCCCACTCCCTCTCCCTACCTCTCTATCTATCCTCCCCTCTCTCTTTCTCTCTCTCCCCTCTGTCTCTTTCTAAAAATATATGCACGCTAATTTCTAAAGTGAAAAAAAAAAAAACCTTAATAGTATATCTAATTTATACAAATGATTTAAGGAAACATTATTTAAAAAAAATTTATCAGAGAGTTTATATATATCATGATAAATTTTGAATTGACTTTACCTTACCATATTAATATATAGTAAATTAAAAGTAACTTCAAATAAAATGACTATAACTCATTAAGGATATTAATTAGAAGACATAAAGGTTATTAATCAAAAGTATGTCTTCTAGATTTCTGATAATATCAGTGTAAGTTTTCACTCTAATTTAATGTAAAATTGATTAATTATTTTTTCATTGACATGGGAAAAAAAATATTTAAATATACTATAAATTGCTAGAATTTGGAGTAGGTTTTAGCCCAATATATATATATATATATATATATATATATCTAATCCTTATTAAAAGATTTGGTAAAATTCATATTACATTTACTTCAAAACTATAATAATATATGCTCTTGGAAACCACTATTCAACTGAGCCATCTTCCAAAATATAATCTTATATTTATAGTTTTGACCCTAAGGAGCGTTGAAGAGCTTTTAGAGTGGATACATCTCACTAGTCAATGCGAATACAATGAAAATACAAATACAATATAGAGACACTTCTTATTTCATATCTTCCAATGACATCACCCTACAAACAAAATGATTTGCATACCATCCTTGTCATTATTCATTTACCCTTACATCCAACTTTCAATCCTAGCTAGCAGGAATTACACAGATCATACAACTAAGGTCGACATCATAGCTTGAGATCCATACATCTTATCTTGATATCCATTAAAATTATTACCGGCGAAGCATACCAAGTTGCGTGTTGAAATAAAATTATCATGGATCGAGATAAAATTAATATAAACTTTGAAAGCATTAGATGAAAAATTAATGTGGACAATTTATTGTGGACACTAAGGGAAGGAATAGATTTTTAAGTTTAAGTTGGCACGTTTACTGATAATCAACATCCCTTGATTTAAGTTATTATTTTCAGTGTTGGAAAAATGAGTACCTATTGTACCACGTAACGAAACTTTAGAACTAAAAATTTATGTGCCACTAAACCAAACCCCGCAAAAAAAAATTCAATCTCATGCATTTTTTAGCCTATATTGGCATCCATGATCTACTTCATTGCAACTTAAAATATGGATTATTTTTAAGATCTTAACCCTAGGGTTCATGTTGATTGATGGAAGGACAGTAGTATAATAGATGTTATGTAGGGTGGGAAAATATATTTACGCGCTGAACATGAAATTTCATCTAATGTCTTCCTACTAAGGTAGTAATATGAGATGTCAACATTCAATAAACAGCCAATATGAAATCCATTCAACATTTCAACGGTTTTTTTACATCTTGGTTGCACAACTGAGAAAGGCTTCATTATCATGTGGGACTAAAAAAATTAAATGAAGTTTGGTTGCACATTGCCTATGTTTCAGATGTCAGGCCACTATCGAAAATGGAAATGAATAATAGTGGTCAACCTCCCAAGTAATTTAATTTCATCAAAAACAAGTATTGTCTCCTGATCTCACACTTAAGATTTCAATCCTAGCTGGACTAGTTGAAATCAGTATCCACAACTCAATCGAAAAAGAGTTTACACTTTTTCTAGAAGCTAAACCAATTAAGGAAGACCCTCAAAATCCATATTTCAATCTTAGGTGGATTGGTTGAAATTGGTATCAAGAAATCAATGGATTTTACACTAAATTACAGTTCCATGATATTAAAAGAATGTGATATTGAAAAATGATTTTATTCTTGTTCTGGAAGCTAAACCTAAGAGATATTCTCAAAATCCTACTTTAAATGATTGTTGTTGCAACCGACACAAATTTGAATGCCGACATGAAAATGGAACCTAAATCGACCAAGAGAACCTAATTATCAAAATAAAGAAGCCTAGAAGGCAGGTTTGATGGAGGTTAAACTAACTAAAGAAAATGAAATAGAGAGTTCTTAAACTAATTAAAGAAAATAAAGTAGAGAGTAAACAAGAACAACAAGTTTTCATCGACAACAAATTACATTAAATTTAAATAAACACATCATAAATAAATAAAGTACTTGCAACAAATTTGTTGTAAAAAATAATAGCCCAAATATGGTTTGGGTTTGGGTTTGGGTAGAAGCAACTACAATAGCACATTGGAACATGACAACTCTCCCCTTTGGAGTTCCTATGACAAACGCTCCCCTCGGTGGTTCCTAATTAACGATTTTTATCATGGACTGGTAATTAGGTGGTTTCTACTGTGTTCGACACCCACACATTTATTCACATGGAAAGATTCATACATTGGGTTGATTGAGACTGTGGTGAAGACCCTGGGTCACATCTAATTTTTTGGTCTGGGCTGGGAGGATTTATTGAGTATTCATGATTGTATACATGATCCTATATATATGGATGATTGCGTCCATACCACTGATCCATTTCTATTATCTCTTTAGAGCGGTGGCTGTGAGCATATCGTGGTAACATGTGTCATTTGATGCCTAGTGTAACATTATATGGTTAAGCATATTTATACGAGAGATGCCATATCTTGTAAATGTTTAATTTGGCAGGTTTTTCAAAGGGGTTCTGTGTTATTTTCCTTGATTCATAAATAATTTTAGACATCACTCCATGTTCTACCTTCATGCTTTAGGGGGCATCTATTACACAGTAATTTGTTACCATGCTCATTTTCCCATCCCTAATCCTGAAATGCCTCGTGACGAATCTCGTGCAATGTTTCCATCATCAATAAATATGTTAACATATCCCCTTGAAGATCCAAATAAGATCTAAATCAACTAAATTTCAGATATTGGTTTGCTGTATTTTTGGAGATATGATTTGAGGAACTTAGGGTTTTTGTAGAATCCCGAATTTCATGTCAAACAGGTGCCCTTGAGAAAATCGTCATAACTTCCTCTCTAAGCATTGGATTTAAATTTCGTAAAAAGAGACAGAAAGAGGAGGGGTTGTAGTTTGTTGCATATCATTTTCAGGACTGAATTTTGAAACTGTGACATGTGGCACTTCGTAAAAGTTCACTCTACTGAACTATTCTATAATCAGGTCATTGTAGGAGATTGGGCATAACTATTTCTTGAAGAATCCAAGTTGATTAGACCTACGACATTGGAAAGAGGACTCAGAGGGCTACCACAAGCTGCAATTTTAGACCTTGGAGATTGGAAATTACATAGATAAAACATATTCAATACCTATCTTCTAGAAGTCAAGAAAAAATATTCATTCAAGGATCACTGCGGTAAGGACAACACATCAACAATCAAGGGTAAGTCTGCTACAGCAAGGTATGTATGATTAATTTTTGAATTTTAATTTGCATACCATCTCTGACATGTGTTTTTACAAGACATTGTAAGTATATTTTATGTATTTTTTATTGGGTTTTGTTCATAAATGTTGAACATATTTACATTTGAAGTTTTAATATTTCTCTAACATATGGTTTGTAGAACAGTGTAAGTATTTTTTTTGTATATTGGTTTGGGTCTTGTTCATTAATGCATGCGTAGGAAGGAGGACACAATAGGAAAACTCAGACACATATAAGAAGGACAATGCAATTCCAATGTACCTTTACATGAAGCAAACACAACAATAACTTAACAACTCCAAGTGTTCAAAGAAGTAGTCTCAAGTCAAGTATCAAGTTGTGTCAAAATTCAGTATTGTCAAAATCATCATTGTAAAATTTTAAAAGAGTCATTATTGTAAAAGATTCAATGTGCATAGAGTTGGAGAGGCATTTTTGGGAGGTTTATGTGTCATTTTTGGATAATGTTATGGTTGGGTTGTAGGTCATAGTGTGATTGGGTGCTTGGTCTAGTTCAATAAAATCATTGTGAATCATATTGTGTCATGGATCATTGTCCCTGGTACAAGAATACACACTCTTGTATTATTTATGATCATTATAGGGTGGCAGGGAGGTGCTAGTTTGGTGCATGAGGTCACCAATAGGTTGGAGCCTATGAACACTTCAAGGTCGTAGGTCGGTCTAGGATGTTGGAGCATCCATTCACATGACTATTGAAGAAACCAAGGCCTTGGGGTGTCCTTCGAGTGGGAGATGGAGAAGAATGCTTTGATAGAATTCTAGGAAGTTGTACCTTTCATTTCAGTTGAGGCTGCATATTAAAGAATTTATTAGAAAAGAATTCAGTGGTTTTTGACTCTGAGGGGGTTTTCCACCTAAAATTCATGTGCCTGTTGTGTTCCATTGTTTAGTATTCTTACTATATAAACAACAATAATAATTTAATATTAAATAATTCTTTGAAAATATTTAAAAGTGCTAATTGATAAGGAATATTGATTCACCCCTCTCTTAGTATTTCCAACAATTGGTATCAGATCTTGGTTCCTTCAATAGTAGTCTAACAACTGGAAGGAGATCATGGAGTATACCAAGAATAGAGTTCCTCTGCTCAAAGGAAATAACTACATACTTTGGAGTGGAAGAATGTAGGTTCATTTGCTGGCAGAAGGATATGAAGTATGGAAAATCATTGATCAAGGTTTTACAATGACTCGAGATGAACAAGGAAAGAAAAATATGGTATATGATTTAAAATCTAAAGCTCTCATTATTAGTGGGCTTATCGAATCTATCTATCTTAAGGTATTGAGTTGAAAAACTGCTAAAGAAGTATGAGGCAAGCTTCAGAGTGTATATATAGGTGACTCAAACATGAAAGAAACAAAGCTTCAAATTTAGAGGGAAAAATTTGACCAACTCAAAATGAAGGAAGATCAAAATATTGGTGCATACTTATATCGTGTTGGTGAAATAACATATGCATTGGAAAGTTTGGGAAAATCTGTTGACATGAAATTTTTTTTCCGAAAGATCCTTAGAACCCTTCTATCAAGATTCAACCCAAAGGTATCTATCCTGGGATATAGTTCGAATCTAGCCAATCTCAGCAAACATGAATTTCATGGATTGATTATGACATATAAAATGAGGATTGAAGAATAGGACAACACATCTCACCTAGAAACATCATTCGTTGCATCCAAGAAAACTAGTACGGAAAAGCATACTCCAAAAGAGAAAACTTGTAGTTGTCAGGAAGAAGAAAAGGAAGAAGATGAAGAAGAATTTTCAGATAAATAATTTTCCTATTACATACGAAAAATGAGAACAGGTATGGGGAAATTCAAAGGTAAAATTAAATTGATATGTTTTATTGTGGTGAAGTTGGACATTTTTCATTATGTCTCATGAAGCCTAGAAAATCTCTGCTTCAAACATTGGGGGGAAAACCACCCGGTCGGGACCTTAAGACAGCTCCTTTTCCGTTTGGGATGGTGGCTCCGACTGGATTTAAAGGACCAGTTTCCTTATAACTAAGTGGATTGAATTGGATGGGTGAAAATGGGACTAAATTAACATAAAATAAAACTATCTAATCTAAACTAAATACTGATAAAGAAATTCTAATTTTAACCCGGGTGATTATATGTGAATACAACTTAGGATTGTTTCAATCTAATAATAACCATGGAAATGTATTATTAGTTAAATTGAAATGTGTAGAAACGAATAAAGATAACTCTGTTTAATAAATTAAACAGAGTTATATTAGCATATTGTATTCATCATTATATACCATTCATATATGCCTATAAATGATAACATTCCAATTATACTCAGAAATGATAATATAAAAGGAAATATTATGAAAATCAAATATATAAATGATAGCAAATTCTTCAAATGAATACCATATAACAGAGAAAATCAATAGTGAACAGATAAAAATACCTCATTCATCTTGCAGACTATCAAACGAAATGTGATACTCTGATCTAGTAACTCCGATGTAAAATTAAATCCAAAGGCACAAAAATGCAACACTTCAAAGATAATTTTGAGCACAAAAATCACCAGATGTGATCTTTCATATAAATATAATAAGGAATGAAGAACATAAATGTTAGCTCCAAATCCCAAAAATATTACAACTTCCGATCCCTCTCTAAATGCATGAGAGGGATTTAAATAATAAATTACATAACAAAATCCTAATACTACTGCTACACTCTATCAAATTAAAACTAAAATGCTATCTTGAATGAAACTGATTCATTGTTTTTCTCCCTCGCTTGATGAAGCCAAGTTGCAAATGTTCAACATATCTCGGAGTCTTGGTGGATGACTCATCTCAGAATGCAACTGTCCAGCATAGGTGGCATCAGAAAATTCTCGAATTAGACAATCGACAGCGTTTGATAGAAGTTTGATAGCCGTCTGTTGATTGTTTGGCTTGATCAAATGAGTCCACATACTATCCCAGGATATCGTTTGAAGTTTGCCGATTTGTTGACTTTTCCTTTCCATTTCTTCTCTCCACCTGTCTTCAGTTTCTTTTATTTTTGGCAAACTGCTAGGAACACAGTCTGAAATGAGATTAATTGAGTATAAGCTGTCATTTATGAATTGCGTGAGATTATTCATTATATTTCTGGCCCTTGATATTGCTCTATCAGCTTTCATTAATTGATGTTCCCATTCTGTAAACAAGATTTCTTTGTGTTTTTCCTCCAATCTTTGATAGGGTCGGATTGGACTTTGTTATTATCAGCAAAATCTTTGATAAATTCCTTGTTATACACCTTCTGTGGGTCTGGAAGGTGGTACATTGCTTTCAAGTCTTCTGCTTTAAACGAGCCGAAGGGCACTCCAGATGCTGAAACAAACGTTCTATCTTGTATCTTTACACTGTCAATAACCCATCGAACTACATCATAGTAAGGCATGATGCTCGCTCTGGCTGAAATTTGATGCAGAAATGAATTTGCAAGTGTTCTTTCATTGATGTCAGAGTCAGAATCCGAGCTATCCTCGTCTAGAACTGATGCCTTCTCCACTGTGACCTTGGGGTCTTCTTTTTCCAATAGGTTGTAGACTGTGTCCCATGTCATTTTCCCAAGACCTTGGCATGATGTATCTGTGACTAGCCTTAGCTTTATGGGCTTTTCTTTTGAGACCGTAGGAGTTTCGACAAACTTCACTGGTAGAGCAGTCTTGTTTCTTCTCCCTCTCTTTGACATTTATGCGTCTGCTACTGCTTCCCTTTGTCTGTGAATGAAAGAACTTGGTGTTCTTTGGCTCTGCAAGACAATAAACTCTCAGTCGTGATCAACAAGCCACTCAAACGGAATGATTTATGAACTTATGGTTTTCATTTATTTGTTTCGTATATTACGTAAATGCTCCTTTTGGGTCACACTCAAGTATTTAAAACCAAATCATAAACCATATTCATTTGATTCGTTATTGAATGCCTTCGTACCAATAAAGATTTGGCGCTTGTGATATATTAATATATTCAAAAAAATCTTCGTATGCAAATAGATGAATCGCATCGGAAGTTTTCGAATGGCAAATGAGTATCACAATACGTTTATCCCGATTGATCGATTGCGATTGCAGATCTTTCCGATCTCTAATGGTGGGGTCTACCATATATTTTAAACAAATGTTCGATTTTTCTTTTAAAAGCGTTTATTATCAAATGCACATCGGATCGGGGAATTTCAACTAAGCGTAAAGAGTTTCTTGAAGATTGTCCCGATTAATCGATTGCGATTGACCGCATCGCATCGGAAGTTATAATTAACTGTTTTAAACTCTTAGCGATTGAAATTTTCTGATTGGACTAATCGCATCGGAAGATTTGAAATGGGCATATGAAATTTCTTTTAAAGGTTATCTCCGATTCTCCGATTGCGATTGAACTTTTAACTTTGATTTGTTTTTATGATAAGGCCTTGTATATTAGATCGGACCAAATTTTTTTTGAATGTTGAATCTGTTTAGTAACAATATGAAATTTTCCAAAACAATGAATTTTATTTCTAAGTGTTTTATTTCTAAAAAGAAAGGGACCCTATTTCTAAATTTTATTTCTAAAATTTAGAAAAGGGAGGGTTGCTATTGCATAGCACAATGTCCCAAAAAATAAGAGGTTGTTATGAACCAAAGAAAGGTATAAGGAAGTTGAAGAAGAAATGCAAGAAGAAATGTTTTAAGAAGATTTTCTTCTCCAAAGAAGATAGCTACTCATCCGATGAAGACAGTGATAATGACGAACAAATCAACGGAAGAGTATTTTTTATGGTGAAGCATAATAAGAAAGAAGCTTCTGATGAAGAATAGATGGTTGAGGTTGAATCTCAAAACAAAGTGATCAAGTTTGTCACTCTCTCTCTCACTCTCTATATCCTCTGCACTCTCTCTCTCTCCCTCCTTCCTCTCTCTCTCTCTCTCTATCTCTCTCCCTCCTTCCTCTCCCTCTCTCCCCCCATCTCTCCCCCTTCTCTCTCTCTATCCCCCCTCTCCATCTATCCCTTGCACTCTTTCTCTCTCCCTCCCTTTTCTCTCCCCCTCTCTCTCTCCACCCTTCTCTCTCTCCACCCCGTCTCTCTATATTTATCTATCCCCCTCTCTCCCCATCTCTCTCTCTCTCTCTCTCTCTCTCTCTCTCTCTCTCTCTCTCTTTGTGTGTGTGTCTCTCCCTGTGCCCCTCTTTTTCTCTCTCTCTCTCTCTCTCTCTCTCTCTGTTCCTTATACTCTCTCTCCATCCCTCCTCGTGCTCCCTTTCTATCTCTCTCCCTCCCTCCCTTCCCCCCCCCCCTCTCTCTCCCTTCCCTTCCCCCCCCCCCCCCCTCTCTCTCCCTTCCCTTCCCCCCACCCCCCCTCTCTCTCTCTCTCTCTCTCCCCCCTCACTCCCCCCTCCCATCTCTCTCTCTCCACCCCTCACTCTCTTTCTCTCTCTTTTGTTTGTCTCAACCTCTCCCCCTCTCGCCCTCCCCTCCTCTATGTCTTCCTCCCTCTGTCTCCCTCCCTCTCCCTTCTCTCTCTCCCTCTCTCTCCTCTCTCTCAATATCGCTCCCCACCTATCTCTCTCATGCCTCCATCTCTTGCTCAGTCTATCTCTCTTTCTCTATCTCTCTCCCTCCTTCCTTTCTATCTCTATATCCCCCCCCCCTCTCTCTCCCTCTCACCTTCCCTCTCTTTCTCTCTCTCATTTTCTCTCTCCCCCCTCTCTCTCTCTCTCTTTCCCTCTCTCTCTATGTATCCCTCTCTCTCTCTCTCTCTCATCAGTGTTTCTCTCCCCATCCCCCTATTCCCCCCCTCCCTCCTTCTCCCTCACACTCCCCCGCCCTTCTCCCTCTCCCTTTGTCCCTCTCCCCCCCATCTCTCTTTCCCTCTCACTCTCCCCCACCCCTCTCTCATTCTCCATTCTCTCTCTCTAACCCCCTCGCTCTCTTTCCCTATATATCTCTATCTCTCCCCCTATCTCCCCCTCTCTCCCCATCTCTCTATGCTCCTCTTTCTCTCTCTCACTCCACTCTCTCTCTTTGTGGCTCCCTTCACCCCTCTCTCTCTTTGTCTCTCCATCTGCCCTTCGCTCTCTCTCTCCCTCTCTCTCTCTCTCTCTCTCATTTCCTTATACTCTATTCCTCCCTCCCTGTGCTCTCTCTCTATCTCTCTCTCTCCCTCCCTCACTCTCTCTATCCACCCCCGTTTCTCCCCCCTCTTTCTCTCTCCCTCTGCACCCCTCTCTCTCTCTCCATCTCCCTTCCCCACTCTCTCTCTCACTCTCTCTCTCCCTCTCCCTCTCTCTATCCCTCTCCCTCTATCCCTATCCCTCTCTCTATCCCTCTCCCTCCCACTCTATCTCTCTCTCTCTATCCTTGTGTCTCTTCCCCACTCTCTCTCTCTCTCTCGCCACCCTCCCCCTCACTCTCTTTATCTCTCCTCTATTTGTATCTACCCTTCCCCCTCTCACCCTCCCCTCCTCCCTCTCTTCCTCTCTCCCTCTCTCTCCTCTTTCCCTCTCTCCCCCTCTCAATTTCCGCATTCCCCCTCTCTCCCCCACCCTCCATTCCTCTCCCTCCCTCTCCCCTCTCTCAATATCTCTCCCCCCTCTCTGTCTCTTTGTCTCTATCTTTCTATATTTCACTCTCACTCTCCTCCCTCTCTCTATCTCCCTCCCCCCCTCTCTCTCTCGCCTCCCCTCTCTCTTTCTCTCTATCTCCCTCCCTCTCTCTCTATCTCTCAATCTGTCTTTATCTCTCCCAATCTCTCTCTCATTAGTGTGTCTCTCCCCATGGCCCTCCCTCCCTCACACTCCCCCACTCCCTCCCTCTCCCTCCTCACCCCTCTCTCCTTCTCCCTCTGTCCCTCCCCTTCTCACTCTCTCTCTCTCTCTCTCTATCTCTCTCTCACTTCCCCTCCCTCTCTGTCCTCCACTCCTCCCCCCTCTCTCCCTCACCCTTCTCTTTGTCCCCCTCCTTCTCTCTTACCTTGTATATCTCTATCTCTGCCCCTCTATCCCCCTCTCTCACTCCACCTTGTTGTCTCTTTCACTCCCCTCCCTCTGCCCCTATATCTCTCTATCTCTCCCTCTGCCCTTCATTCTCTCTCTCTCTCCTATCCTTATACTTTCTCTTCATCCCTCCCCATGCCTCCCCACGCTCTCTATCTGTATCTCTCTCTTCCTCTCTCTCTCCAATCCCCTTTATCCCCCCTCTTTATCTCTCCCTCCCCGCCCCTCTCTCTCTCTCCATATCCCCTCCCCACTCTCTCTCTCCCTCTCCCTTCCTCTCTTTCTCTCTCTCCCTCTCCCTCCCACTCTCTCTCTCTGTTTGTCTCTCACTTTCTCTCTTCCCTGGTCTCTCTCTCTCTCTCTCTCTCTCTCTCTCTCTCTCTCTCCCCCATTCCCTCTCTCTCTCCACCCCCCTCACTCTCTTTATCTCTCCTTCATTTGTCTCCAACCCTCCCCCTGTCTCTCCCCCACCATCCATTCCTCTACCTCCCTCTCCCCTCTCTCAATGTTCTTCCCCCTGCTCTCTCTCCTACCTCCCTCTCTATCTCTAGCTCTATCTCTCTTTATCTCTCTCTCTCTCCCTCATCCCTCTCTCCCTCTCCTCTGTTTGTCTCCAACCCTCTCCCTCTCTCTCCCCCACCATCCATTCCTCTACCTCCCTCTCCCCTCTGTCAATGTTCTTCCCCCCGCTCTCTCTCCTGCCTCCCTCTCTATCTCTAGCTCTATATCTCTTTCTCTCTCTCTCTCTCCCTCATCCCTCCCCCCACCTCCCTCTATCTTTCTCTCTCTCTCTCACCCTCTCTCTATATCTCTCCTTGTCTCTTTATCTCTTCATCTCTCTCTCTCATCACTGTGTCTCTTGCCACCCCCCTTCCTCCCTCACCATCCCTTATTCCCCTCCCTCCCTCACTCTCCTACGTCTCTCCTTCTCCCTCCCTGCCCCTCTCGCCTTCTCCCTCTCTCTCCCCCCCGCCCCCCTTCCCTCTCTCTCCTCTCCCTCCCTCTCTCTTCGCCTCCCCTCCTCTTTCTCTCTGTTGCCTCCCCTCCCTCCCTTTTCCTCCCTCAGCCTCCCCCCCCCCACACTCTCTCTCCCCGCTCCCTATCTCTCCCCCTCCCCTCCTCTTTCTCTCTCTTGCCTCCCCTCCCTCAGCCTAAATCAACCCTCCCCTCGATCCCCCCCAGCCCCCCCACTCACTCTCTCTCTCTCCACATCCCCCCCCCTCTCTCTCGCCTCCTCACCCTCTCTCTCCCCATCCCTCCTCTCTCTCTCTCTTCCCCCTCCCTCCCTCTCTCTCCTTTCATCTCTCCCTCCCTCTCTCTATATATCTCCCCCTTCTCTCTCCATCCCCCTCTTTCTCTCTCTCTTAGTTCCTAATGTGAAAACAACACACCTTAATAATATATATAGTTTATACAAATTCCTTGAGGAAATATTAGACACTTTAAATATATCTCATAAAGTGTTTTGGATTGACTTTACCTCAACATAAGAAAGTGACTATAATACATTAAGATAGAACAAATTAAGATTTTTAACTAAAAGATCTTCTCCACATTTCTAATTGTTTTTCATCCATTATTTTAATTATTTTAATTAATATTAATCTAAATTTTACTCTAATTTAATATAAATTGATAAATTATATTTTCATTGACATTGAAACATAAAATATATTGAAGTGGCCTACAAATTGCTTATCCATTTTAGCTAAAATATACAAAAACCTTATTAAAGGACTGGATAAAATCACGTTAAATTTACTTCAAAACTATAATAATATATGCTTTGGCAACGGGTAAAATGGTCTTAACCTAACAATCTTCCAAAACATAAGCCTATAATTTTTTTTTTAGTTTTGACACTAAGGTGCGCTGAAGAGCTTTGCCGAGTGGATACATCTCACGAGTCAAATGCAAAAACAATAAAAATACAATATAGAGGAATGTGGAAGGAAGATACTGGGAAGGTGGAGCGATACATCAGTTCGAGTCGAGTGGAAACTCGACGAATTAGATGACGTTTGGTTGCACATGAAAATGGCAATGAAGGTAATATTGCACAACCTCTAAAGTAATTGAATAACTCGTCTATTTCATCAAAAAAGAGTCTTAAGATTTCGATACTAAGTCGACTAATTCAAATTGGCATCAATGGCTCAATAAAAAAAATGTTTATACTTGCATAGGAAAGATCCTCAAAATCCATATTTCTACCCTAGGCGGCCTGGTTGAAATTGGTATCAAGAACGCAATGACTTTTACATTAAATTAAATTGCCATGATATTAAAAAGAAGTGACACCTAAAAACGAGTTTATTCTTGCTCTCGAAGCGGAACGGAGCACAAGCCAACACAAAAATAAACCTAAATCGAACAAGATAACTAATTAATTAAAGAAAAAAAAGGCCAGAAAGCAAGAAGGCCAGAAGGCCTGTTTGAGGGAGGTTAACTAATTAAAGAAAATGAAGTAAAGAGTAAATGAGAACAACAAGTTTACATTAACAACAAATTCCATTAAATTTAAATAAACACAGCAGCACCAACAAGAGCGCATTGGAACATGACAACTCTCCCCTCTGGGTTCTGTCACAAACTCTCCTGTAAGCGGTTCCTGTGAATCAAGAAAGTGGGTTCTGTCACAAACTCTCCTGTAAGCGGTTCCTGTGAATCAAGAAAGAGCATTGATTGCATAGAGCGGTTCCTGTGAATCAAGAAAGAGCATTGATTGCATAGAGCTGATGACCCAAATTCATTGTGGTCATCAATAGAATAGAAAAAGAATTCATCAACAATGCTTCCAACCCATTGTCGTCCTCCTCTATAACACACAAAAATGGAGGCGCTTCACACAAAACATAGCACAACGGAATGAGGAAGAAAGAGGGCGGAGATTTGAAATTATATGTGTTTCCACGTCCTTTTCCTTCAATGTAAAAACTAAAAATGATATCCCTGATTCTCTGTACCTCTTCGGTTTTCTTCGGCTTTTTCCCCAACGGATACTTCTGTTTTCTTTAGCTTTTTCCAGATCAACAGATATACTTTATTCACGGCTTTCACTCCCATTACCAACTCATCCTTCCTAATTAATTCTATTTTAGGCAAGTCTGCCACTTCCACTTCTGGCAACTGTCCTATTTTTTCTAACCGAATAATATCCTTAACGATCTATTTCTTTCACATTTGAATTTCCATTATTTTAGAGTTGGTGTGCTTTTGTTGTTTTTTTGTTTTTCTATATTATGAAATTTTTATGCTTTTGTGTTTTTTTTCTTTTTATTTATTATTATTATTATAACTTGGTAAGATTTTTAAAACAGTATAATTAAAAATTTAAAATTTAAAATTTAAAACTTATTTTAAAAAATAAGAAATTTTAAAATAAAAAATAAGATAATATAAAAAATTATTAACAATTTAAAATTTTTAAAAAATCAATCTTTCAAATTACGTTTTAATTTGAAATAAGGCAAAATTATTTAGTAATATTGTTTGCTGCCAAAAAATTAAATGATAAGTTTTATATAATTTTATGATAATATTTTATCTTATTACATTTTAATTTCACGTTTTAGCTAGGCTAAAATTTAAAGATATATATAAATATTATATATTAATAATATGATATTGGTTTTTATAATTAATTTTTTTTTACAAAATTGAAATTTTGATATAATTTATTATTATTATTAATGTTAAAAATGTTAAATGATAATCTTGAAAGTTAAAAACAATATTTAATATGAAATTGTAAAATGTTATTTTTAAAAAAAAATAAAAACACAAAATAATTTTATGAATTAAAATTTACTTAGTTTTCCTTATACACAAAGACTCGTACACAAAAATAGTAGTAAAACAAAAATCACATAAATTAAATTTATCATTTTTATGTTATATAAAATAGTTTTTGTAACTTCAATATATACAAAAACTAATAATAATAATAATTAAATTTAGGATATAGTATTTAAATAAATATGAAATATAATACAAAATTTGTTAATTATTTTTATAAAGAAAGTATGCACTTTTACCAACTACCAACAATAACGGGTTGTATTTTTCCTTGAATAATAAAGATGAGCCCACATGCATTAAGAGATAACAATATATAACAATTGGTTTGATAACACGAATATGACTTTTTCCCACTATTTTAAAAATTTATAAATAAAATATTTTAATATTTATTTTTAATAATGTAATTTAAAATAAACTAAAAAACTATTGAAAGAAAAATAATTGGGTTTTCATAACTTTTCTTTTGTCATCTAATCTCAAAAAAATGTACAATCCTTTCTATATTTTAATATAAATTTGGCAATTGGCATACTATTTTTGTTTAAATATTAATCATAAATAAAACATACATTTTAGTATGTGTTAGATAGGTATAAAAACGAGAAAACATAAATTTAATAAGTAATATATATATATATATATATATATATATATTCTAAATAATATTTTATGGATAGTAGTATAATAGATGTTCCTAACCAAATTTACCAAATTTATTTTTTCTTTGATAAATTCTCTATAAATTAGTATACTTATATGTTGTCTATTAATATTACATTAATAAATAATAAATGTATTTACATTATAAAAAAATAAAATTAAATTGCATTTTATTTCTTTAGTACAAGGGAGTTGCTTAATTGGATGAAATTGATACATGATATTTATAATTATGTTAATGTTGTAATTATAAAAAAATAAATTATTTCAATATCCATAATAATTAAAATAATTTTATTTCAATTTCTGAGATATAAACTAATTTAAAAGAAATTTTTATCTTGTTTCTTTTAAATATTACGAAGATGTGTAATTTTTTATTTAAAAACATTCCAATACAAACTTTCGATGAGATATTAGGATATTCATATCAACTAATATATTCCAATATGAACTCTATACATATTTATATTGAGATATAAATAAAAATAATTTTATATCAACTTCACATACTTAAAAAAAACTAATTGAATTTAAAATATGTTTTCCTATTTAATAATTATTTTAGACTCTATGATGTAAGGATTACGTGAAAATTCTTTAATCCTTAATGATGATGATGATGGTGGTTGATAAATATCAATGAAAAAAAGAAATTCAAGGTCAACTATAAATAAATAAAATGAAGAATATTTTTCATTTAATTAATATTTTTTTTTGTAATTTATGGAATAATGGAATGTGTAACTCCATTATTTAATATGAAGTAGTATTGAAAAGATATTAATAAAAAGGTGAATATTAGATATTGAGTGTGTAATTATTATATAAAAATATTAACAAAAACATAACTTATGATTAAAAAAAAATTAATGGGGTGTATCTCAACAAAAAAGGATACCTATACTTATTTCCTTATTTAACACTAAGTTGACATATGGAATATATGGGTGTGGGGTAGTAGCATAAATCAATACGAGTTGTCTTTAGTAATTTCTCTAAAATTGAGCTAGAATTTATGGAAATCACAAGATTGATTAATCCTGCATAATCGAAGTTCCATGCCCAATCCAAGTTCACTATGGTTTTTCTAGGTGTTAAATTCATATATATAGTAAAAAGACTAGTTTAAATAACAAAATACAATATTTTACCTTGAATATGTCCGTCGAAAGTCCAAAAGGTCTCACTAAAGACAACTCTTAAATCAATACCTCAATGTAAAGTATGTATGTATTATACAAATAACTAAAAATAAAAATTATGATTAAAACATTTTAAAGATATGTGAATCAAAATGAAAGAGATGTCCAATTATTTTCTTATTTAGTTTTGTATTGACACACTACATGTTTATGTGTATAATTATCATAAATCTACCTTAACCAAGTCCCATATCATAAATCTACCTTAACCTTAACAAGATAAGTTTCTTATTTTAACAAATTTTAGTTTTCCCGAATTTTGATATACCCAAACAAAAAATAAATTTACATTCATAAAAAAATTATTACCATAAAATTTTAATGTAAATTAATATATATATATATTAAAATTTTAATTTTAATTTATAGGTAATAATTTTCAGTCTACACTACAACCCATATCTTTAGAAGAGTGTTTAATTCATGTGTTTCCCATTTCAAGTAAATCATAAATTTAAATTAAAAATCTCATGTTTCTCCTTTTTGGAGCTATATTTGGATGTCCTCATAAATACATAAATAGTCAAAATCTTATTGATTAGAGAACGAATAAACATATTTTGCAATTATTTTGTTACAAAAATTTGTAACATCAATTTCGTTTCTTATTTTATTTGAATTATATAGCTTCTTCTCATGGTTTCACTTCAATCAAGAAAGAGTGCCAATTCATAGCTTCCAAGTGCCATTATTAAATTATGCCACAATACATACAATATATTGATATCTTACTAAATTTATGATAACAAATTTGTGATGTTCCATCCATTGGTGAATTTTTAGGAAATTTTCCAAGTAATTTGCAATCATATTATTTAGATATCCATGGGAGTGTGAATTTTTGAAAAGTTTTGTGTTTTATTTTCTAATCTAAATTTTGAATTTTACAAGTGATTTATTATCATATCATTTATAAGTCTATAAGTGTGACTTTTTGAAAAAAAATTCTGTTTATTTTCATATTGAATTGTCTAGACTCTCGGTGAGATTCATTGAAATCACAAGTTTAATGTGTGAAATTTGCACAATAGAAGTTCCCAAGGGTTTTCCAATGTGTTGAATTCATATATGCAATCAAAAAACTAATTTAAACAACAACAATAACAAAAAAAATCCGTAATTGTTTTCTATCATAATCATGTTAAAAATCCAAGGGAAACTCCAAAAAAGTAACACTTAAAGACAACTTCATACTTGTAAGGCATGCATGCCAATTGAATAAAGAATTATATAGTCTATATAGTTGGCCATTATATTTCTCATTTATTGATTTTTGGTAATGTTTTTCTTAAATATGATATGTTATTAGACTCTCTATATAAAGTGGAATTTACTTCTCAATTGAATAATGTATTTTTTTATTATTTCAAAAATAATATTTCTTTTAATAATTATATTTGACATAATTTTTAGTTCAATATATTTAAAATTTAAGTATAACTAAAAATATATATAATTTAAATTTTTAAAGTTATGTAATATGGATTTCTTTTTCCTTTTAATCTAAATTTATGAAACAGTACAATCATACTTTAAGATCATATATATATATATATATACTTTGAATGTTTTCCATTTCAGTCCACAATTGTTAATATAAATATTTGTTTCCATAAACAATGAACCAATGACCATGTCATCATATTTTTTTACTTTATTTATTAAGATGTTTGTTTGTTTGTTTGTTTTATAAAAATTTTATTATTTTGTTTAGATGCTATTATAATTTTAAAATTTTAAATAGATTATATATATATATATATATATATATTTTGTAATTTTATATTTTATATATTTTTTTAGTAAAATTAGTAATTATTATAATATTAATATTTGTTTTCTTTTTAATTACATAAATACATACTTATATTATGGTTAAATTTTAAAATGAGTTCAAGAATCTCTCAAAATGTGATGTAAGGGCTAAAGGGTGTTCCATATTCCACTAATTTCTTGATGATCATGTTCAAGACATCAAAAGCATTTCCATTCCAGGATATCATGACCAAAATGTGCCCTACATGGCCTTCACAAGAGGAAACTAGGCGATGTGGCATTAGCTAGCTAAGAGTTGTCTCTCCAAAGTGATATAGAAGCCATCCTATGTCACCTCAAGGATGACCATCATCATCTAGATTGTGGATCAAGTGATTCTCATCAAATAGTGGCAGTGGAATATTAGGGTAATCACATATTCACTCATCACACCATCAATATCTCCAATGATAACAATCATGGGATTAATGTTCTAACATTTAGGGATTCCACTAGTTTTAAATCATTACATAAATCCATCTATTAGCCAAATTATATATCATAGGTATTGAAAATTGCATCATCAAAGTAAATCTACCTCTCTATACTTTGGATATTAGAACTTCTAGTCCACTAGTAAGGAGGTAAGGAAATCACCTATAACATCCTCTGCTGCTACTGTGATGTAAAACATCTCACAAAATATCCTTACAATATTTTTTATGTAAATTGATCATTAGGTAAATAAAATCATAGAGGCAATGCAAAGGACCATAATTAAAGTTATCGTAACAACCAATACTTATCACACATCTCCCTACAACAAGTCCCATATAGACCTTCCCTCTCTTATATTTGTGATGAATACTTGGATAACTATACTGTGTGTTTCAAACACCCAAGGGGAAGTTAAAATTCCTAGGTCAATCCATTAGTCCATGCGCACAACTGTAGAGGGTGGAAATGCATTGGGAAAGAGTTAAGGGTTAGGTGACATAGCCAAGAGACCAACTACTTGATGTCCAACATATAAAGTGTATATATGTGAAAAGGGATCAATCATGGAGACACGAGCTACCCCTTTTATTGGTGTATTATTTCCACCACTCTAATACAACTTAAAAATGGTGATTTATTTCTCATAAAGGTTCAGAAAATACAAAGATTTTTTTTTATTTGGGAAGGATCAAGTGCTCTAACAACCGTTGATGGATAATCTGGTGGGTAGAGCTCATAATAGGTTCTTCCCCATGAACTAATTATGTTCCCAACCATATCTTGTATTTTTCTATTTTTTCATATATTATTATGGATTTATTTTACTTTATCATTATTTTAGTGGCATAAACCTCCATAAATGTTTTCCAAACTATTTCAAAGGATGATGATAAGAGAGTGACACTTTCCATGACTACTTACCACCTTTATCAAGAATCAAATAGAAATACAAGTAATAATGGAATGTGTTATGTATGGTATATCATAGGGATGCCACTCCAATTATGGCCTCCATAGTAGTGCCCTTGAATTACAACCCTCACGGTAGTGTCTTTCTAGGATGGCACATGAATCCATTCGTGATGTAAGCACAATTGGCAATGAATTGATATAAGTTCACTTTAGCATGAAAATTGTAAAGTTAACTGAGAGTTCATGGATGAGGCAGATTAATGATTTTTCAACCTGGAGAGGTTTGACCATGTAATTTTTTATTTTTCGAATAGTCACTGATTGAATGCCCTATTTGACTCCCATAGGTTATTTTATAAGGAAAATGGGGATCAATTAATACAATTATTTAGCTATCATATAAGTGGAAAGAGTAATATTTGGAAGTGTCAATGTATAATTAAATTAAAGGGTCTTATTAAGTGAATGTGGCTAAAATTAAAGAAAATATAAAATCAATTTATATTATTGAGTAGGAAAAATTTGAAAAGGGGAGATTCGTCGTATTTTTATAACCCATGGTATGTACCTATTGTATTATTACTAACCACCAATCTCATTATCTCTATCTCTCCCTTTCTCGCATGCACACTCCCCTTCACCTCTCTCAAAAATCCACCTCCACCACCCCCCTAATTTTATTGCTCGTGCTCTCTCTCCCCCTCGACCACCCCCCCTCCCCACCCTCTCTTTGTCTCTCACTCTCTTTCTCTCCCCAATTGTGCCCCCAATTATTCTTTACATCTCCCTAACTACCACTTCCACTCCCACCATCCCCGTACCTTTATTTGTGTTTCTTATTCCTTCCTGCTCCCTCCCTCTCTCTTCTGTCTCTCCCTATCTCTTTTCCTCCCCGACTCTTGTCTCACACATTCTCCATCTATATATATCCCTTCACACTTTACCTATCCCTATTTCACTCCCACTCTCCCACATCATCTCCCCCATCAGCCCTCTCTCTCTCTCTCTCTCTCTCTCTCTCTCTCTCTCTCTCTCTTCATATATATATATATATATAGACACACACACACATATATATATATATTCCACTCACTCTCTCTCTCCAACCCTACCACTCTTTATCCTCCTATGTCACTATATCTCTTCTCCCTTACCTCTCCATCCTTACCTATCTCGCTTCCTCCCCCACTCTCCCATTCACTCTCCCACTCTCTCACCCCAATCCTCGCCTCCTCCCTCCCACAATCCATCTATCCATATCTCAACCCTTATTCATCCCCCACCTCCCTCTACCTCTCTAATCAACCCCCTTGTTCTCTCTCTCTCTGCCCCTACCCCAATGCACCTAGACCTCTTCCATCTATGCCCTTCACTCTATCACCCTCCATTCCTCCCTCCCACTTTATCTCCACCTCTCTCTCTCTCTCTCTCTCTCTCTCTCTCTCTCTCCCTCTCGAATTCTCTCTCTCTCCCCCTCTCTCTATCTCTCTCCCCCCCCACTCTCCCCCTCTCTATGTTTGTATATATATCTATATATATATATATATCCCCCACTCTCCCTCTCTCTCTTTAACACTCTGCCAACTCTCTTCCCTACTCTCTCTCTCTCTCCATTCCTCTCTCTACCATCTTCCCCCATCTTTCTCACTCTCCCTCTCCCTCTACCTCAATCCTCCCCTCTCTCTCTCCCTCTACCTCCCCCTCCCTCTCACCCTCTCATCCTCCCCCCCTCTTTCCTTCTCCCTTCTCTCACTATAACCCCCTTTCTCTCTTTCCCTATATATCCCTATATCTCCCCCTATCTCCCCCTATCTCCCCATCCTTCTCTGCTCCTCTTTGTCTCTCTCACTCCCCTCTCTCTCTTTGTGTCTCCCTTTGCCCCTCTCTCTCTTTGTCTCTCCCTCTGCCCTTCGCTCTCTCTCTCTCTCTCTCTCTCTCTCTCTCATTTCCTTATACTCTCTTCCTCCCTCCCCATGCTCTCTCTCTATATCTCTCTCTCCCTCCCTCGCTCTCTCTCTCCATCCCCCTTTCTCCCCCCTCTTTCTCTCTTCCTCCCCACCCATCTCTCTCTCTCCATCTCCCTTCCCCACTCTCTCACTCTCCCTTCCTCTCTCTCTCGCTCACTCTCTCTCTCCCTCTCCCTCTCTTTATACCTCTCCCTCTCTCTCTATCCCTCTCTCTATCCCTCTCCCTCCCACTCTCTCTCTATGTCGGTCTCTCTCTCTCTTTGTATCTCTGTGTCTCTTCCCCACTCTCTCTCTCCCTCTCTCCCCCATTCTTTCTCTCTCTATCTCTCCCCCCTCCCCCTTAGTCTCTTTATCTCTCCTTTATTTGTATCTACCCCTCCTCCCTCTCTTCCTCTCTCCCTCCCTCTCCTCTACCTCTCTCTCCCCCTCTCCATTTCTGCCTCCCCCCTCTCTCCCCCATCATCGATTCCTTTCCTTCCCTCTCCCTCTCTCAATATCTCTCCCCCCCCCTCTCTCTCGCCTCTCTATTTGTCTCTCTCTCTATCTTTCTATATTTCTCTCTCACCCTCCTCCCTCTCTCTATCTACCTCCTCCTCTCTCTCTCTCGCCTCCCCTCTATCTCTATCTCTCCTTGCCTCTTTATTTCTCCCCCCCTCTCTCTCATCGGTGTGTCTCCCTCACTGTCCTCCACTCCCACCCTTTCCCTCCCTGCCCCTCTCTCCTTCTCCCTCTATCCCTCCCCTTCTCTCTCTCTCTCTCTCTCTCTCTCTCTCTCTTACTTTCCCTCCCTCTCTCTCCCCCTCTCCTACCCCCTCTCTCCCTCTCCCTTCTCTCTCTCCCCCTCTCTCTCTCTTCCCCTGTATATCCATATCTCTACCCATCTGGCCCCTTCTCTCCCTCCACCTCCTTGTCTCTTTCACTCCCTTCTCTCTCTCTATGTCTCCCTCTGCCCCTATATCTCTCTGTCTATCCCTCTGCCCTTCACTCTCTCTCTCTCTCTCCTTTCCTTATACTCTCTCTTTCTCCCTCCCCATGCTCTCTCATTGTATTGCTCTCTCCCTCTCTCTCTTCATCCCCCTTTATCCCAGCCCCTCTCTCTCTCTTTCCCCGCCCCTCTCTCTCTCTCTCCATATCCCTTCCCCACTCTCTCTCTCTCCCTCTCCCTTCCTCTCTCTCTCTCTCTCTCTCACACACACACACTCTCTCTCCCTCTCCCTCCCACTCTCTCTCTATGTTTATCTCTCACTTTCTCTCTTCCCTGGACTCTCTCTCTCTCTCTCTCTCTCTCTCTCTCTCTCTCTCTCTGTCTCCCCCATTCCCTCTCTCTCTCTCTCCCCCACACCCTCCATTTCTCTACCTCCCTCTCCCCTCTCTCAATCTTATTCCCCTCACTCTCTCTCTTTCCTCCCTCTCTGTTTCTAGCTCTATCTCTCTTTCTCTCTCTCCTCCCCTCTCTCTTTCTCTCTCTCTCTCCCTCCCTTTCTCTCTCTCTCTCTATCTCTCCCTATCTCTTTTTCTCTCCATCTCTCTCTCTCATTGTTGCATTTATCCCCAACCCCCTCTCTCCTTCTCCCACCTCGCCCCTCTCTCCTTCTCTCTCTCTCTCTCTCTCTCTCTCTCTCGCGCGCGCGCGCGCGCTCTCCCTTTATCCGTCCCCCCCCCCGCCCCCCACCCCTCTCTCTCTCTCTCTGTCTCCACATCACACCCTCTCTCTCTCTCCACCTCCCCTCCTCTTTCTCTCTCTTGATTCTACTCCCTCCCTTTTCCTCACTCATTCTCCCCCCCCCCACACTCTCTCTCCCTCATCCCTATCTCTCACCCTCCCCTCCTCTTTCTCTCTCTTGCCTCCCCTCCCTCAGCCTCCCCCAGCCCCTCCTCCCCCACTCACTTTCTCTCTCCCCCCTCCCTTCTCACCCTCTCTCTCTCTCTCTCTTCCCCCTCCCCCTTTCTTCCCCCTCCCTCTATTTCCACCCCCCCTGTCTCCCTCTCCACCTATCTCCCTCCCCTCTCTCTCCCTCCCTCCCTCTCTCTCTCACCTTTCATTTCTCCCTCTCTCTCTCTATCCCCCTCTTTCTCTCTCTCTCTCTATACTTAGTTCTAATAATGTGAAAAAACATAATATTATATATATTTTATTACAAATTCTTTAGAAATGTTATACACTTCAAATATATCTCTATACGTTTTGGTCATGCCTCACCATAAGAAAGTGACTATAATACATTAAGGTAGAAAAAATTAAGGTTATTAACTAAAAAATCTTCTCCACATTTCTAATTGTTTTTCATCAATTATTTTAATTAGTTTAGTCAATATTAATCTAAATTTTACTCTAATTTAATATAAATTGATAAATTAATTTTTCATTGACACTGAAACATAAAATATATTGAAATGAACTACAAATTGCTAAAATTTCTTATCCATTTTAGCTAAAATATATAAAAATCTCGATAAAATCACGTTAAATTTACTTCAAAACTATAATAATATATGCTTTGGCAACCGGTAAAATAGTCTTAACTTAACAATCTTCCAAAACATAACCCTATAATTGTTTTTTAATAGTTTTGACACTAAGGAGAGCTGAAGAGCTTTACCGAGTGGATACATCTCACAAGTCAAATGCAAAAGCAATAAAAATACAATATAGAGGAATGTGGAAGGAAGATACTCAGAAGGTGGAGCGATACATCAGTTCGAGTCTAGTGGAAACTGGACGAATGAGATGAAGTTTAGTTCCACATGAAAATGGCAATGAACGTACTGCACAACCTCTAAAGTAATTAAATAACTCTAGTATTTCATCAAAAAAGAGTCTTAAGATTTCGATACTAAGTCCACTAATTCAAATTGGCATCAATAGCTCAATAAAAAAAAAAGTTTATACTTGCATAGGAAAGATCCTCAAAATCCATATTTCTATCCTAGGCGGCCTGGTTGAAATTGGTATCAAGAACTCAATGAATTTTGGATTAAATTAAACTGCCATGATATTAAAAAGAAGTGACACCTAAAAACGAGTTTATTCTGGCTCTCGAAGCGGAACAGAGCACAAAAAATTGAAATCCAACTCAAAAATAAACCTAAATCGAACGAGATAACTAATTAATTAAAGAAAAAAAGGCCAGAAGGCCTGTTTGAGGGAGGTTAACTAATTAAAGAAAATGAAATACAGAGTTGTTAAATTAATTAAAGAAAATTAAGTAAAGAGTAAATGCGAACAAGAAGTTTACATTAAGAACAAATTACATTAAATTTAAAGAAACACAGCATAAATAAATAAAATACCTCGAAACAATTTGGAGTAGTAAAAAATAACAGCCCACAAATAGTTTGGGTAACAGCAGCAACATGAGCGCATTGGAACATCACAACTCTCCCCTCTGGGTTCTGTCACAAACTCTCCTGTAAGCGGTTCCTATGAATGAAGAAAGTGGGTTCTGTCACAAACTCTCCTGTAAGCGGTTCGCGTGAATCAAGAAAGAGCATTGATTGCATAGAGCTGATGATCTTCGGGAGCTCATGAGCCATATTCATTGTGCTCATCAATAGAAAAGAAAGAGAATTCATCAACAATGCTTCCAACCCATTGTTGTCCTCTTCTGTCAACACACAAAAATGGAGGCGCTTCACACAAAACATACCACAACGGAATGAGGAAAAAAGAGGGTGGAGATTTGAAATTATATGTGTTTCCACGTCCTTTTCCTTCAACGTAAAAACTAAAAATGATATCCCTGATTCTCTGTACCTCTTCTGTTTTCTTCGGTTTTTTCCCAGATCAACGGATACTTCCGTTTTCTTCAGCTTTTTCCAGATCAACAGATATACTTTATTCACGGCTTTCACTCCCATTACCAACTCATCCATCCTAATTATTTCTATTTTAGGCAAGTCTGCCACTTCCACTTCTGGCAACTGTCCTATTTTTTCTAGCCGAAGAAGATTCTCAACGGTCTATTTCTTTCACATTTGAATTTCCATTATTTTAGAGTTTGTGTGCTTTTGTTGATTTTTTTGTTTTTCTATATTATGAAATTTTTTTATGTTTTTGTGTTTTTTTGCTTTTTATTTAATATTATTATTATAACTTGGTAATTTTTAAAACACTATAATTTAAAATTTAAAATTTAAAACGTATTTAAAAAAATGAAATTTTAAAATAAAAAATAAGATAAGATAAAAATTTATTAACAAATTAAAAGTTAAAAAAAGTCTTTCGAATTACCTTTTAATTTGAAATAAGGCAAAATTGTTTAGTAATATTGTTTGCATTTCTTATATAGCTGCCAAAAAATTAAATGATCAGATTTATATAATTTTATGATAATATTTTATCTTATTGTATTTCAATTTCACCTTTTAACTAAGCTAAAATTTAAAGATATATATAAATATTATATATTAATAATATGATATTGGTTTTTATAATTATTTTTTATTTTACAAAATTCAAATTTTGATATAATTTATTATTATTATTATTATTAATGTTAGAAGTGTTAAATGATAATCTTGAAAGTTAAAAACAATATTTAATATTAAATTGTGAAATGTCATTTTTTTTACAAAATAAAAACACAATATAATTTTATGAATTAAAATTTACATAATTTTCTTTATACACAAAAACTCGTACACAAAAATAATAATAAAACAAAAATCACATAAAATTAAATTTATCATTTTTATGTTCTATAAAATACTTTTTGTAACTTGAATATATACAAAAACTAATAATAATAATAATAATAATAATAATAATAATAATTAAATTTCAGATATAGTATTTAAATAAATATTAAATATAACACAAAATTTGTTAATCACTTTTATAAAGAAAATATGCACTCTTACCAACTACCAACAATAATAGGTTGTTGAGCCCCAGCTTGAAAGTACTCCTAGATTGAGAGGTCACAGGGTCAAATCTCCTAGATTCCTGTGGGGTTAGGCGTCAGTGTTAGGCCGACAGTAGATCCCTTCGGGAGGATTTACTGCGATTCATTAAGACCGTGGATGTAGCTAGTACATGTGTGCAGGCACATAGGAACGTGAACCACTATGAAAAAAAACAATAATAGGTTGTATTTTTCCTTGAATAATAAAAATGAGTCTACATGCATTAAGAGATAACAGTATATGACAATTGGATTGATAACACAAATATGATTTTTTCCCACTATTTTAAAAAGTTATAAATAAAATATTTTAATATCTATTTTTAAAAATGTAATTTAAAATAAACTAAAAAATTATTGAAAGAAAAATAATAGGGGTTTCATTCATAAATTTTCTTTTGTCATCTAATCCCAAAAAAATGTACAATCCTTTCTATATTTTAATATAAATTTGGCAATTAACATATTATTATTATTTTTTAAATATTAATCATAAATAAAACATATATTTAGTATGTATTGGATAGGTATAAAAAAGAGAAAACACAAATTTAATATATATATATATATATATATATATATATATATATATATATATATATATATATATATATATATATATATATATATATATATAATGGATAGTAGTATACTAAGGAGGTAAGGAAATCACCTATAACATCCTCTACTACCGTGATGTCAAACATCTCACAAAATCTCCTTATAATAAAGTTTATGTAAATTGATCATTAGGTAAATAAAATCATAGAGGCATTGTAGACGACCATAATTAAAGTTATCATAACAACCAATACTTATCACATATCTCACTACAAGAAGTCCCAGATAGACCTTACCTCTCTTATATTTAATGTCAAATTGTGAAATGTAATTTTTTTTAGAAAATAAAAGCACAAAATAATTTTATGAATTAAAATTTACTTTGTTTACCTTATACACAAAAATAGTAATAAAACAAAATCACATAAAATTAAATTTATCATTTTTATGTTATATAAAATACTTTTTGTAACTTGAATATATACAAAAACTAATAATAATAATAATAATTAAATTTAAGATATAATATTTAAATAAATATTAAATATAATACAAAATTTCTTAATTATTTTTATAAAGAAGGTATGCACTTTTAACAACTACCAACAATAACATGTTAGTAGTTTTCCTTGAATAATAAATATGAGTCCACCTGCATTAAGAGATAACAATATATGACAATTGGTTTGATAACACAAATATGATTTTTTCCCACTATTTTAAAAAGTTATAAATAAAATATTTTAATATTTACTTTTAATAATGTAATTTAAAATAAACTAAAAAATGAAAGAAAAATAATTGGGTTTCATTCTTAACTTTTATTTTATCATCTAATCTCAAAAAAATTACAATCCTTTTTATATTTTAATATAAATTTGGAAATTAACATACTATTTTTTTTTAATTAATCATAAATAAAACATATAATTTAGTAGGTATTTGATATGTATAAAAAAAGAGAAAAAGTATACATATATATATTCTAGATAATATTTTATGGATAGTAGTATAATAGATGTTCCTAACAAAATTTACCAAATTTATTTTTTCTTTGATAAATTCTCTACAAATTAGTATACTTATATGTTGTCTATTAATATTACATTAATAAATAATAAATATATTTGAATTAAAAAAATAATAACAATAATAATAATAATCATAAAAAATTAATTTGCATTTCATTTCTTTAGTACAAGGAAGGTGTTTAATTTGATGAAATTGATACATGATATTTAAAAAAATATTAGCATTGTAATCATAAGAAAATAGATTATTTCAATATCCATAACAATTAAAATAATTTTATTTCAATTTGTGAGATATAAACTAATTTAAAAGAAATTGTTACCTTTTTTCTTTTGAATATTAGGAGGATGTGTAAATTTTTTATTTAAAAAAATTCCAATACAAACCTTGGATGAGATATTAGAATATTCATATCAACTAATATATTCCAATATAAACTGGTTACATATTTATATAGAGAGAAAAATAAAAATAATTTAATTTGATAATATTTAAAATAATTTTATATCAACTTGACATATCTAAAGAAAAACTAATTGAATTTAAAATATGTTTTCCTATGTTAATAATTATTTTAGACTCTATGATAGAAGTATTATGTGAAAATTCTTTAATCCTTAATACAATGTTTATACATGGAATATAAAAAATATTAATGACAAAAAGAAATTCAACGTCAACTATAAATAAATAAAATGAATGATATTTTTCATTTAATTAATATGTTCTTTCTAATTTATGGAATAATGGAATGTGTAACTCCATTATTTAATATGAAGTAGTATTGAAAATATATTAACAAAAAGGTGAATATTAAATATTGACAGTGTAATTATTATATAAAAAGATTGACAAAAAAATAACATATGATAAAAAAAATTTAATGGGGTGTATCTCAAAAAAATGATATCTATACGTATTTCCTTATTTAACACTAAGTTAACATATGGAATATATGGGTGTTGGGTAGTAGCATAAATCAATACGAGTTGCTTTTAGTAATTTCTCTAAAATCGAGCTGGAATTTATGGAAATCACAAGATTGATATTGAAATCACAAGATTGATGGATAACCCTACAAAATCGAAGTTAAATCCATATATACTGTAAAAAAACTAGTTTAAATAACAAAATACAAGATTTTACCTTGAATATTTCAGTCGACACTGAAAAGTCGAAAAGTTCTCAGTAAAGACAACTCCTAAATCAGTATCTATATGTAAACTAAGTATATATTATACAAATAACTGAAAATAAAAATGATGACTAAAACATTTCAATGGTATGTCAATCAAAATGAAAGAGATGTCCAATTATTTTCTTATTTAGTTTTGCATCAACACACAACATGTTTATGTGTACAATTGTCATAAATCTAACTTAACCAAGTACCATATCAAAGATAATAAAGTGGAGTTGCAAACTTTATTTTTAAAATTTACAATGTAAATAAGGTTATTATTTTAAGAAAAATTAGTTTTCTCAAATTTTCATATACCCAAAGAAAAAAAAATTTACATTCATAAAAAAAATATTACCATAAAATTTTAGTGTAAATTTTAAGCTCTCCAAGATTTTTGAGCATAGGAATAAAATCTTAAATCAAATTAAATAACTCTTTTCTTTAGGTCCTCTGATAGAGCAAAGATTGGTCTCAGTTGACATTAACCATCATCATCATCATCATCATCATTAAAATTTTAATTTTAATTTACAAGTAATAATTTTCAATCTACACTACAACTCATATCTTTAGAAGAGTGTTTAATTCGTGATTTTCTCATTTCAACTAAATCATAAATTTCAATTAAAAATCTCATGTTGCTCCTTCTTGGAGCTATATTTCGATGTCCTCATAAATACATAAATAGTCAAAATCTTTAGTGATTATAGAACGAATAAACACATTTTGCAATATTTTGTTACAAAAATTTGTAAGATCAATTTTGTTTAGTATTTTATTTGAATTATATAGCTTCTTCTCATGGTTTCATTTGAATAAATAAAGAGTGCTAATTCATAGCATCCAAGTGTCATTATTAACTTATGCCAAAATACATACAATATATTGATATCTTACTAAATGTATGATAAAAAATTTGTAATGTTCCATGCGTTGGTGAATTTTTAGGAAATTTTCTAAGTAATTTGCAATCATATTATTTAGTTATCCATGATAGTACTTAATCAAGTTGTTTTCAAGTGACTTTAAAAAAAAAAAAAAATTGTTTTATTTTATAATCTAAATTGTGAATTTTTCAAATGATTTATGATCCTATCATTTACATGTCCATAAGTGTGTTTTTTTGAAAAAAAAAATTGCTTATTTTCATATTGAATTGTCTGGAATGTGGTAGTGATTCATTGAAATCGCAAGTTTAATTTGTGAAATTTGCACAATAGAAGTTCCCAAGGGGTTTGCCAATGTGTTGAATTCATATATTCAATCAAAAAACCAATTTAAACAACAACAACAACAACAAAAAATCCACAATTGTTTCTATCCGAATTGTGCTAAAAATCTAAGGGAAACTCCAAAAAGTAACACTTAAAGACAGCTTAATAATTGTAAGGCATGCATGCCAATTGAATAAAGCATTATATAGTCTATATAGTTGCAAATTATATTTCTCATTTATTGATTGTCCGTAATGTTTTTCTTCAATCTCATATGTTATTAGACTCTCCATATAGAGTGGAATTTACTTCTCAATTGAATAATGTTATTTTTTTAATATTTCAAAAATAATATTCCTTTTAATAATAAAGTTATGTAATATGGATTTCTTTTCCCTATTAAATCTAAATTTATGAAACAATAAAATCATATTTTAAGATCATATATATATATATATATATATAGAGAGAGAGAGAGGGGGGGGGGGGGGTTATTTTGAATGTTTTCTAGTTAAATCTACAATTGTTGATATAAACATTTGTTTCCATAAACAATGAACCAATGATGGATGTCATCATATAGTTTTACTTTATTTATTAACATGTTTGTTTTTTTTATAAAAATTTTATTATTTTATTTATATGCTATTATAATTTTATACTTTTATATATAAAAAAATATATATTTTTAATTTTATATTCTATATAATTTTTTAATAAAATTAATAATTATTATAATATTAATATTTTTTTTCTTTTTAATTATATAAATGCATACTTATATTATGGTTAAATTTTCAAATGAGTTTAAGACTCCTTCAAGATGTGATGTAAGGGCTAAAGAGTGTTCCATATTCCAGGAATTTCTTGATGATCATGTTCAAGACAACAAAACCATCTCTATTCCAGGAGATTATGACCAAAATGTGCCCTACATGGCCCTCACAAGAGGAAACTAAGTGATGTGGCATTAGCTAGCTAAGTGTTGTCTCTCGAAAGTTATATAGAAGCCATCCCTTATCACCTCAAGGATCACCATCATCATCTAGATTGTGGATCAAGTGATTCTCATCAAAAAGTGGCAATGGAATACTAGGGTGGTCACATATTCACTCATCACACCATCAATATCTCCAACGCTAACAATCATGGGATTAATGTTCTAACATTTAGGAATTACTCTAGTTGTAAATCATTATATAAATCCTTCTATTAGCCAAATTATATATCATAGGTATTGAAAATTTCAGAATCAAAGTAAATCTACCTCTCTATACTTTGGATATGAGAACTTCTAGTCCACTGGTAAGGAGGTATGGAAATCACCTATAACATCCTCTACTACTGTGATGTCAAACATCTCACAAAATCTCCTTATAATAAAGTTGATGTAAATTGATCATTAGGTAAATAAAATCATAGAGGCAAGAGAAGCATAATTAAAGTTATCCTAACAACCAATACTTATCACATATCTCACTACAACAAGTCCCATATAGACCTTCGCTCTATTATATTTTTGATTAATAGTTGGATAACTGTACTATGTGTTTCAAACACCCAAGGGGAAGTTAAAATTCCTAGGTCAATCCATTAGTCCATGGGCACAACTGTAGAGGATGGCAATGCATTGGGAAAGAGTTAAGGGTTTGGTGACATAGCCAAGAGACCAACTACTTGATGTGCAACATAGAGAGTGTATATATGTAAAAAGGGATCAATCATGGAGACACGAGTTACCCCTTTTATTGGTGTATTATTTCCACCACTCTAATACAACTTAAGAAATGGTGAATTATTTCTCATAAAGGTTGGGAAAATACAAGGATTTATTTTTATTTGGGTAGGATCAAGTGCTCTAACAACCAGGTGGTGGCTAATCATGTAGATAGAGCTCATAATAGGTTTTTCCCCATGAGCTAATTATGTTCCCAACCATATCTTGTATTTTTATATTTTTTTTATATATTATTATGGATTTATTTTACTTTATCATTATCTTGGTGGCATAAACCTCTTTCCAAACTATTTCAAAGGATGATGATAAGAGAGTGACACTTTCCATGACCACTTAGCACCTTTATCAAGAATCAAATAGAAATAAAGTTAATAATGGAATGTTTTATGTATGGTATATCATAGGGATGCCACTCCAATTATGGTCTCCATAGTAGTTCCCTTGAATTACAACCCTCATGGTAGTGTCCTTCTAGGATGGCACATGAAGCCATTTGTGATGTAAGCACAATTGGCAATGAATTGATATAAGTTCAATTTAGCATGAAAACTGTGAAGTTAACTAAGAGCTCATGGATGAGGCAGATTAATGATTTTTCAACCTGGAGAGGTTTGACCATGTAATTTTTTATCTTTCGAATAGTCACTGATTGAATGCCCTATTTGATTCCCATAGGCTATTTTTAAGGAAAATGGGGATCAATTAGTACAATTATTTAGCTATCATACAAATGAAAAGAGTAATATTTGGAAGTGTCAATGTATAATTAAATTAAAGGGTCTTATTAAGTGAATGTGGGTAAAATTAAAAAAAACATAAAATCAATTTACATTATTGAGTACGAAAAAGTAGAAAAGGGGAGATTCGTGGTATTTTTATGACCCATGGTATCGACCTATTGTATTATTACTAACCACCAATCTCATTATCTCTATCTCTCCCTTTCTCGCATACACACTCCCCTTCAACTCTGTCAAGAATCCTCCTCCACCTCCCCCCTAATTTTATCGCTCGCGCCCTCTCTCCCCATCGCCCCACACCCCCTCCCCCCCCGGCTCTCTCTTTGTCTCCCACTCTCTTTCTCTCCTCCATTGTACCACCAATTATACTCTACATCTCTTGAACTACCACTTCCACTCCCACCGTCCACCTCCTTTTATTTGTTTTTCTTATTCCTTCCCACTCCCTCTCTCTCTTCTCTCTTTCCCTATCTCTTTTCCTCCCTAACTCTTGTCTCACACATTCTCTCTCTCTATGTATATCCCTTCACACTTTACCTCTACCTCTTTCACTCCCACTCTCTCACATCATCTCCCCCATCATCTCTCTCTCTCTCTCTCTCTCTCTCTATATATATATATATATATATATATATATATATATATATTCCGCTCACTCTCTCTCTCCCACCCTAAAACTCTTTATCCCACTATGTCACTCTCGCTACATATCTCACTATATCTCCTCTCCCTTACCCCTCCATATTTATTTATCTTTCTTCCTCCCCCACTCTCTCATTCCCTCTCCCACTCTCTCATGTCAACCCTCCCACCTCCCTCCCTCCATCCATCTATCCATATCTCAACCCTTCTACATCCCCCACCTCCCTCTACCTCTCTAACGATCCCCCTTGTTCTCTCTCTCTCTCCGCCCCTCCCCCAATGTGCCTAGACCACTCCTATCAATGCCATTAACTCTATCACCCTTCATTCCTCCCTCCCACTTTATCTCCACCTCTCTCTTTCTCTCTCCTTCACCCCCTCTCTACATGTATCCCCAATTCCACCTCCCCCTCTCTCTCTAATTAGTGTGTCTCTCCCCATGCCCTTCCCTCCCTCACACTCCCCCACTCCCTCCATCTCCCTCCTCGCCCCTCTCTCCTTCTCCCTCTATCCCTCCCCTTCTCTCTCTCTCTCTCTATCTCTCTCTCACTTGCCCTCCCTCTCTGTCCCCCACTCCTCCCCCCTCTCTCCCTCACCCTTCTCTCTGTCCCCCCTCTCTCCCTCACCCTTCTCTCTGTCCCCCTCCTTCTCTCTCCCTCTCCCTCCCACTCTCTCTCTATGTTTGTCTCTCATTTTCTCTCTTCCCTGGTGTCTCTCTCTCTCTCTCTCTCTCTCTCTCTCTCTCTCTCCCCCATTCCCTCTATCTCTCCCCCCCTCACTGTCTCTATCTCTCCTTTGTTTGTCTCCAACCCTCCCCCTCTCTCTCCCCCACCATCCATTCCTCTACCTCCCTCTCCCCTCTCTCAATGTTCTACCCCCCGCTCTCTCTCCTGCCTCCCTCTCTATCTCTAGCTCTATCTCTCTTTCCCTCTCTCTCTCCCTCATCCCTCTCTCCCTCCCCCCCCCCTTCTAACTTTCTCTCTCTCTCCCTCCCTTTTTGTCCCTCTCACCCTCTCTCTATATCTCTCCCTGTCTCTTTATCTCTTCATCTCTCTCTCTCATCACTGTGTCTCTCACCACCCCCCTTCCTCCCTCACCATCCACTATTCCCCTCCCTCCGTCACCATCCACTATTCCCCTCCCTCCGTCACCCTCCCACATCTCTGCTTCTCCCTCCCCGCCCCTCTCGCCTTCTCCCTCTATCCCTCCCACTCTCTCTCTCTCTCTCTCTCTCTCTCCCCCTCCCCCCTCTCTCTCCTGCCCCTCCCTCTCTCTTCACCTCCCCTCCTCTTTCTCTCTGTTGCCTCCCCTCCCTCCATTTTCCTCCCTCAACCTCCCCCCCCACACTCTCTCTCCCCCCTCCCTATCTCTCCCCCTCCCCTCCTCTTTCTCTCTCTTGCCTCCCCTCCCTCAGCCTAACCCAACCCTCCCCTCCAACCCTCCCCGCCCCCCCCACTCACTCTCTCTCTCTCTCCACATCCCCCCCCTCTCTCTTGCCTCCCTCCCTCCCTCTCTCTTCCCCCTCCCTCTCCCTCCCTCCCTCTCTCTCTCTCCTTTCATCTCTCCCTCCCTCTCTCTATATCTCTCCCCCTTCTCTCTCCATCCCCCTCTTTCTCTCTCTCTTAGTTCCTAATGTGAAAACAACACACCTTAATAATATATATAGTTTATACAAATTCCTTGAGGAAATATTAGACACTTTAAATATATCTCATAATAAATTTTGAATTGACTTCACCTCACCATAAGAAAGTGACTATAATACATTAAAGTAGAAGAAATTAAGATTATTAACTAAAAGATCTTCTCCACATTTCTAATTGTTTTTCATCCATTATTTTAATTATTTTAATTAATATTAATCTAAATTTTACTCTAATTTAATATAAATTGATAAATTATTTTTTCATTTCATAAAATATATTGAAGTGGCCTACAAATTACTAAAATTGCTTATCCATTTTAGCTATAAAAAAAAAAAAAAAAAAAACCTTATTAAAGGACTGGATAAAATGACGTTAAATTTACTTCAAAACTATAATAATATATGCTTTGGCAACGGGTAAAATGGTCTTAACCTAACAATTTTCCAAAACATAAGCCTATAATTTTTTTTTTTAGTTTTGACACTTAGGTGCGCTGAAGAGCTTTGCCGAGTGGATACATCTCACGAGTCAAATGCAAAAACAATGAAAATACAATATAGAGGAATGTGGAAGGAAGATACTGGGAAGGTGGAGCGATACATCAGTACGAGTCGAGTGGAAACTCGACGAATTAGATGAAGTTTGGTTGCACATGAAAATGGCAATGAAGGTAATATTGCACAACCTCTCAAGTAATTGAATAACTCGTCTATTTCATCAAAAAAGAGTCTTAAGATTTCGATACTAAGTCGACTAATTCAAATTGGCATCGATGGCTCAATAAAAAAAATGTTTATACTTGCATAGGAAAGATCCTCAAAATCCATATTTCTACCCTAGGCGGCATGGTTGAAATTGGTATCAAGAACTCAATGAATTTTACATTAAATTAAATTTCCATGATATTAAAAAGAAGTGACACCTAAAAACGAGTTTATTCTTGCTTTCGAAGCGGAACGGAGCACACAAATTTGAAAGCCAACACAAAAATAAACCTAAATCGAACAAGATAACTAATTAATTAAAGAAAAAAAGGGCCAGAAAGCAAGAAGGCCTGTTTGAGGGAGGTTAACTAATTAAAGAAAATGAAGTAAAGAGTAAATGAGAACAACAAGTTTACATTAACAACAAATTCCATTAAATTTAAATAAACACAGCAGAAATAAATAAAATACCTCGAAACATTTTGGAGTAGAAAAAATAATAGCCTAAAAACAGTTTGGGTAACAGCAGCAAAAAGAGCGCATTGGAACATGACAACTCTCCCCTCTCGGTTCTGTCAGACACTCTCCTGTAAGCGGTTCCTGTGAATCAAGAAAGTGGGTTCTGTCACAAACTCTCCTGTAAGCGGTTCCTGTGAATCGAGAAAGAGCATTGATTGCATAGAGCGGTTCCTGTGAATCAAGAAAGAGCATTGACTGCATAGAGCTGATGACCCAAATTCATTGTGCTCATCAATAGAATAGAAAAAGAATTCATCAACAATGCTTCGAACCCATTGTCGTCCTCCTCTATAACACACAAAAATGGAGGCGCTTCACGCAAAACATAGCACAACGGAATGAGGAAGAAAGAGGGTGGAGATTTGAAATCATATGTGTTTCCACGTCCTTTTCCTTCAACGTAAAAACTAAAAATGATATCCCTGATTCTCTGTACCTCTTCGGTTTTCTTCGGCTTTTTCCCAGATCAACGGATACTTCCGTTTTCTTTAGCTTTTTTCCAGATCAACAGATATACTTTATTCACGGCTTTCACTCCCATTACCAACTCATCCATCCTAATTAATTTTATTTTAGGAAAGTCTGCCACTTCCACTTCTGGCAACTGTCCTATTTTTTCTAAGCGAATAATATCCTTAACGGTCTATTTCTTTCACATTTGAATTTCCATTATTTTAGAGTTGGTGTGCTTTTGTTGTTTTTTTGTTTTTCTATATTATGAAATTTTTATGCTTTTGTGTTTTTTTTTCTTTTTATTTATTATTATTATTATAACTTGGTAAGATTTTTAAAACAGTGTAATTAAAAATTTAAAATTTAAAATATAAAACTTATTTTAAAACATAAGAAATTTTAAAATAAAAAATAAGATAATATAAAAATTTATTAAAGGCAAAATTAATAGTAATATTGTTTGCTTCCAAAAAATTAAATAATAAGATTTATATAATTTTATGATAATATTTTTTCTTATTACATTTTAATTTCACGTTTTAGCTAGGCTAAAATTTAAAGATATATATAAATATTATATATTAATAATATGATATTAGTTTTTATAATTAATTTTTTTTTTACAAAATTGAAATTTTGATCTAATTTTTTATTATTATTAATGTTAAAAGTGTTAAATGATAATCTTGAAAGTTAAAAACAATATTTAATATGAAATTGTAAAATGTCATTTTTTTTACAAAATAAAAACACAAAATAATTTTTGCCGGATGCGGCTGATTAAAAGCCATCAGGGAACGTGGCACTCAGTCCACTTCCCGATGGACCTCGCCGGTGCAGCCCATGTGGCTCCCAGTACTGTCATTTACTCTTGTATTAACTCCTCACCCGGTGTGAACTCTTATTATCTTGGTCTGCTCACTCGGCTCCTGGACATGGCGATTGTGCTTGGCATGGATAGTTTCTGCAGCGATTTGAATGGTGGAGTGGGCGGCCTCTGCTCTCTTCCGCCTTTACATGTGAACTGTTCGCCCGCAAGCATTGAAGCTACCAGTAAAACCAATACGGGGAAGCGCTGCTGGATAGTGGCTTGTTTTGAACCGGCTCCAAATTGTCATTTCTCTAACAGTCCGTGGTGTAATCGACGAGCTTGGAATTCAGCCTCCACTGCTCTGTCAGGTAATTCTGCTACCTCCTCTGCTGATTTGCTTCATCGTCACAGTAGTTTCGCTCCGGCTTCTTTTGTTCAGGCAGGTGGTGCCAAGAATTCTCTTTCTCCCTCGGCCCGCTTGGGGAGTCTTGCTGCGCTAGGCTCTGATCTGGTCATCATGCCTCGCCTCCGCGAGCGCATGAGAGCTCGAAGGGGATCCAGCCGTGGTCTCCTTTCCCATCAGAGCGTGGCTCCCTCTTCCGTTTCTGCGTTTGCTGGTGACTCTGTCATTTCTCCTGATACCATCTCTGCCCCGCCCGCTCTCCATGTGCCTCCTCCTGGTGTTCGTCCCCTTCGGCCCACCATTCGTCAAACTTCTCAACGCGCTAAGCTGAGGTTTGACTGCACCTCTTGTGATGCCATTCTTACCACTTTTATCACTGTGACTCTGCGGGAAGAAGTCCCTAATACAGCTCCGCCTAGCTCCTCGACTCAGCCAGCTCCCCCTTTCAGCAACAGAACCCCTCATGATGGCTCTTCCTTCTGTGCTCCTTAGCACGGGCCCTCCACGGAGACAGAGCGCGCGGGTGGCAGAAATGTTCCCAGTGACAATCAGGCGAACAACAGTGAGATGTTCACCTGCAGAATTGTTGAAGAAAACCCCTCTCCTACTCATGGATCATAGCTGCTTTGGCACTCAGGTTTTTTTGTTCAGTTCTAGTAGAAACTATATGCATCTTAGCTATACTGCTTTGCTGTACAGGCAATTTACTTATTTCAGCTACAGTTTCATTTTGTTTTTTGTAAATTTAAAGCCGGTTTCCCTCTCATGGGCGGCTCAGACGTTATGGTTTAATGGACTGGTTTCCCGTTTCGGGCAGTCCCGACTATGCTTGTCTTGCTTGACTATCAAGCACAGCGTTCAGGCTTCCCTAGCTGACGCTGGTGCAGTTTTGTATCAGTACTTTTATACATAATAGAATTTAGACATACTTAGAAAAAAAAAAAAAAAAAAAAAACACAAAATAATTTTATGAATTAAAATTTACTTAGTTTTCCTTATACACAAAGACTTGTACACAAAGATAGTAGTAAAACAAAAATCACATAAAATTAAATTTATCATTTTTATGTTATATAAAATAGTTTTTGTAACTTGAATATATACAAAAACTAATAATACTAATAATAATAATAATTAAATTTAAGATATAGTATTTAAATAAATATTAAATATAATACAAAATTTGTTAATCATTTTTATAAAGAAAGTATGCACTTTTACCAACTACCAACAATAACAGGTTGTATTTTTCCTTGAATAGTAAAAATGAGCCCACATGCATTAAGAGATAACAATATATAACAATTGGTTTGATAACACAAATATGATTTTTTTCCCACTATTTTAAAAATTTATAAATAAAACATTTTAATATTTATTTTTAATAATGTAATTTAAAATAAACTAAAAAAAATATTGAAAGAAAAATAATTGGGTTTTCATAACTTTTCTTTTGTCATCTAATCTCAAAAAAATGTACAATCCTTTCTATATTTTAATATAAATTTGGCAATTGACATACTATTTTTTTTAAATATTAATCATAAATAAAACATACATTTTAGTATGTGTTAGATAGGTATAAAAACGAGAAAACATAAATTTAATAAGTAATATATATATATATATATATATATATATATTCTAAATAATATTTTATGGATAGTAGTATAATAGATGTTCCTAACCAAATTTACCAAATTTATTTTTTCTTTGATAAATTCTCAATAAATTAGTATACTTATATGTTGTCTATTAATATTACATTAATAAATAATAAATGTAATTACATTAAAAAAAAAAAAAAAAAAAAATCATTTTATTTTTTTAGTACATTTTATTACAAAGGAGTTGCTTAATTGAATGAAATTGATACATGATATTTATAATTATATTAATGTTGTAATTATAAAAAAATAAATTATTTCAATATCCATAACAATTAAAATAATTTTATTTCAATTTCTGAGATATAAACAAATTTAAAAGAAATTGTTATCTTGTTTCTTTTAAATATTAGGAAGATGTGTAATTTTTTATTTGAAAACATTCCAATATAAACTTTCGATGAGATATTAGGATATTCATATCAACTAATATATTCCAATATAAACTCTATACATATTTATATGGAGATATAAATAAAAATAATTTTATATCAACTTCACATACTTTAAAAAAACTAATTGAATTTAAAATATGTTTTCCTATGTTAATAATTATTTTAGACTCTATGATGTAAGGATTACGTGAAAATTCTTTAATCCTTAATGATGATGATGATGGTGGTTGATAAATATCAATGACAAAAAGAAATTCAAGGTCAACTATAAATAAATAAAATGAAGGATATTTTTCATTTAATTAATATTTTTTTTCTAATTTATGGAATAATGGAATGTGTAACTCCATTATTTAATATGAAGTAGTATTGAAAATATATTAATAAAAAGGTGAATATTAGATATTGAGTGTGTAATTATTATATAAAAAAATTGACAAAAAAATAACTTATGATTAAAAGAAATTTAATGGGGTGTATCTCAACAAAAAAGGATACCTATACTTATTTCCTTATTTAACACTAAGTTGACATATGGAATATATGGGTGCGGGGTAGTAGCATAAATCAATACGAGTTGTCTTTACTAATTTCTCTAAAATTGAGCTAGAATTTATGGAAATCACAAGATTGATGGATAATCCTGCACAGTCGAAGTTCCATGCCCAATCCAAGTTCACTATGGTTTTTCTGGGTGTTAAATCCATATATATAGGAAAAAGACTAGTTTAAATAACAAAATACAAGATTTTACCTTGAATATGTCGGTCGAAAGTCCAAAAGGTCTCACTAAAGACAACTCTTAAATCAATACCTCAATGTAAACTAAGTATGTAATATACAAATAACTGAAAATAAAAATTATGATTAAAACATTTTAAAGATATGTGAATCAAATTGAAAGAGATGTCCAATTATTTTCTCATTTAGTTTTGTATTCACACACTACATGTTTATGTGTATAATTATCATAAATATACCTTAACCTTAATAAGATAAGTTTCTTATTTTAACAAATTTTAGTTTTCCCAAATTTTGATATACCCAAACAAAAAATAAATTTACATTCATAAAAAAATTATTACCATAAAATTTTAATGTAAATTAATATATATATATATATATATATATATATATATATATTAAAATTTTAATTTTAATTTATAGGTAATAATTTTCAGTCTACACTACAACCCATATCTTTAGAAGAGTGTTTAATTCATGTGTTTCTCATTTCAAGTAAATCATAAATTTCAATTAAAAATCTCATTTTTCTCCTTTTTGAAGCTATATTTGGATTTCCTCATAAATACATAAATATTCAAAATCTTATTGATTATAGAATGAATAAACATATTTTGCAATATTTTGTTACAAAATTTTGTAACATCAATTTCGTTTCTTATTTTATTTGAATTATATAGCTTCTTCTCATGGTTTCACTTACATCAAGAAAGAGTGCCAATTCATAGCATCCAAGTGCCATTATTAACTTATGCCACAATACATACAATATATTGATATCTTACTAAATTTTTGATAACAAATTTGGGATGTTCCATGCATTGGTGAATTTTTAGGAAATTTTCCAAGTAATTTGCAATCATATTATTTAGATATCCATGGGAGTGCAAATTTTTGAAAAGTTTTATGTTTTATTTTCTAATCTAAATTGTGAATTTTACAAGTGATTTATTATCATATCATTTAGAAGTCTATAAGTGTGACTTTTTGAAAAAAAATTATGTTTATTTTCATATTGAATTGTCTAGACTCTCAATGAGATTCATTGAAATCACAAGTTTAATGTGTGAAATTTGCACAATAGAAGTTCCCAAGGGTTTTCCAATGTGTTGAATTCATATATGCAATCAAAAAACTAATTTAAACAACAACAATAACAAAAAAAATCCGTAATTTTTTTCTATCAGAATCATGTTAAAAATCCAAGGGAAACTCCAAAAAAGTAACACTTAAAGACAACTTCATACTTGTAAGGCATGCATGCCAATTGAATAAAGCATTATATAGTCTATATAGTTGGCCATTATATTTCTCATTTATTGATTTTTGGTAATTTTTTTCTTAAATATGATATGTTATTAGACTCTCTATATAAAGTGGAATTTACTTCTCAATTGAATAATGTATTTTTTTTATTATTTCAAAAATAATAATGTATTTTTTTTATTATTTCAAAAATAATATTTCTTTTAATAATTATATTTGACATAATTTTTAGTTCAATCTATTTAAAATTTAAGTATAACTAAAAATATATATAATTTAAAGTTTTAAAGTTATGTAATATGGATTTCTTTTTCCTTTTAATCTAAATTTATGAAACAGTACAATCATACTTTAAGATCATATATATATATATATATTTAGGTACTTTGAATGTTTTCCATTTAAGTCCACAATTGTTAATATAAATATTTGTTTCCATAAACAATGAACCAATGACCATGTCATCATATTTTTTTACTTTATTTATTAAGATGTTTGCTTGTTTGCTTGTTTTATAAAAAATTTATTATTTTGTTTAGATGCTATTATAATTTTAAACTTTTAAATAGATTATATATATATATATATATATATATATATATATATATATATATTTATAATTTATAATTTTATATATTTTTTAATAAAATTAGTAATTATTATAATCTTAATATTTGTTTTCTTTTTTATTACATAAATACATACTTATATTATGGTTAAATTTTAAAATGAGTTCAAGACTCTCTCAAAATGTGATGTAAGGGCTAAAGGGTGTTCCATATTCCACTAATTTCTTGATGATCATGTTCAAGACACCAAAACCATCTCCATTTCAGGATATCATGGCCAAAATGTGCCCTACATGGCCTTCACAAGAGGAAACTAGGTGATGTGGCATTAGCTAGCTAAGAGTTGTCTCTCCAAAGTGATATAGAAGTCATGCCTTGTCACCTCAAGGATGACCATCATCATCTGGATTGTGGATCAAGTGATTCTCATCAAATAGTGGCAATGGAATACTAGGGTAATCACATATTCACTCATCACACCATCAATATCTCCAATGATAACAATCATGGGATTAATGTTCTAACATTTAGGGATTCCACTAGTTTTAAATCATTACATAAATCCATCTATTAGCCAAATTATATATCATAGGTATTGAAAATTGCATCATCAAAGTAAATCTACCTCTCTATACTTTGGATATTAGAACTTCTAGTCCACTAGTAAGGAGGTAAGGAAATCACCTATAACATCCTCTGCTGCTACTGTGATGTCAAACATCTCACAAAATATCCTTATAATAATGTTTATGTAAATTGATCATTAGGTAAATAAAATCATAGAGACAATGAAAAGGACCATAATTAAAGTTATCGTAACAACCAATACTTATCACACATCTCCCTACAAAAGTCCCATATAGACCTTCCCTCTCTTATATTTGTGATGAATACTTGGATAACTATACTATGTGTTTCAAACACCCAAGGGGAAGTTAAAATTCCTAGGTCAATCCATTAGTCCATGCGCACAACTGTAGAGGGTGGAAATGCATTGGGAAAGAGTTAAGGGTTAGGTGACATAGCCAAGAGACCAACTACTTGATGTCCAACATATAAAGTGTATATATGTGAAAAGGGATCAATCATGGAGACACGAGCTACCCCTTTTATTGGTGTATTATTTCCACCACTCTAATACAACTTAAAAATGGTGATTTATTTCTCATAAAGGTTCAGAAAATACAAAGTTTTTTTTTTATTTGGGAAGGATCAAGTGCTCTAACAACCGTTGATGGATAATCTGGTGGGTAGAGCTCATAATAGGTTCTTCCCCATGAACTAATTATGTTCCCAACCATATCTTGTATTTTTCTATTTTTTCATATATTATTATGGATTTATCTTACTTTATCATTATTTTAGTGGCATAAACCTCCATAAATGTTTTCCAAACTATTTCAAAGGACGATGATAAGAGAGTGACACTTTCCATGACTACTTACCACCTTTATCAAGAATCAAATAGAAATACAAGTAATAATGGAATGTGTTATGTATGGTATATCATAGGGATGCCACTCCAATTATGGCCTCCAAGTAGTGCCCTTGAATTACAACCCTCACGATAGTGTCTTTCTAGGATGGCACATGAACCCATTCGTGATGTAAGCACAATTGGCAATGAATTGATATAAGTTCACTTTATCATGAAAATTGTAAAGTTAACTAAGAGTGCATGGATGAGGCAGATTAATGATTTTTCAACCTGGAGAGGTTTGACCATGTAATTTTTTATTTTTCGAATAGTCACTAATTGAATGCCCTATTTGACTCCCATAGGCTATTTTATAAGGAAAATGGGGATCAATTAATACAATTATTTAGCTATCATATAAGTGGAAAGAGTAATATTTGGAAGTGTCAATGTATAATTAAATTAAAGGGTCTTATTAAGTGAATGTGGGTAAAATTAAAGAAAATATAAAATCAATTTATATTATTGAGTAGGAAAAAGTTCAAAAGGGGAGATTTGTGGTATTTTTATAACCCATGGTATTAACCTATTGTATTATTACTAACCACCAATCTCATTATCTCTATCTCTCCCTTTCTCGCATGCACACTCCCCTTCACCTCTCTCAAAAATCCACCTCCACCACCCCCCTAGTTTTATTGCTCGCGCCCTCTCTCCCCCTCGACTACCCCACTCCCCACCCTCTCTTTGTCTCTCACTCTCTTTCTCTCCCCCACTATGCCCCAAATTATTCTTTACATCTCCCTAACTACCACTTCCACTCCCACCGTCCCCATACCTTTATTTGTGTTTCTTATTCCGTCCCGCTCCCTCCCTCTCTCTTCTGTCTCTCCCTATCTATTTTCCTCCCTAACTCTCGTCTCACACATTCTCCATCTATATATATCCCTTCACACTTTACCTATCCCTATTTCAATCCCACTCTCCCACATCATCTCCCCCATCAACCCTCTCTCTCTCTCTCTCTCTCTCTCTCTCTCTTCATATATATATATATATATATATATATATATAGACACACACACACACATATATATATTCCACTCACTCTCTCTCTCCAACCCTACCACTCTTTATCCTCCTATGTCACTCTCACTATATATATCACTATATCTCCTCTCCCTTACCTCTCCATCCTTCCCTATCTCGCTTCCTCCCCCACTCTCCCATTCCCTCTCCCACTCTCTCGCCCCAAGCCTCGCCCCCTCCCTCCCACCATCCATCTATCCATATCTCAACCCTTCTTCATCCCCCACCTCCATCTACCTCTCTAACCAACCCCCTTGTTCTCTCTCTCTCTGCCCCTACCCCAATGCACCTAGACCTCTTCCATCCATGCCCTTCACTCTATCACCCTCCATTCCTCCCTCCCACTTTATCTCCACCTCTCTCTCTCTCTCTCTCTCTCTCTCTCTCTATTTCTCTCTCTCTCCCTCTCTCTTTATCTCCCTCCCGAATTCTCTCTCTCTCCCCCTCTCTCTATCTCTCTCCCCCCCCCTCTCTATGTTTGTATATATATCTATATATATATATCCCCCACTCTCCCTCTCTCTCTTTAACACTCTGCCAACTCTCTTCCCTACTCTCTCTCTCTCTCTCCATTCCTCTCTCTACCATCTTCCCCCCTCTTTCTCACTCTCCCTCTCCCTCTACCTCAATCCTCCCCTCTCTCTCTCCCTCTACCTCCCCCTCCCTCTCACCCTCTCATCCTCCCCCCCTCTTTCCTTCTCCCTTCTCTCTCTATAACCCCTTTGCTCTCTTTCCCTATATATCCCTATATCTCCCCATATCTCCCCCTATCTCCCCATCTTTCTCTGCTCCTCTTTATCTCTCTCACTCCCCTCTCTCTCTTTGTGTCTCCCTTTGCCCCTCTCTCTCTTTGTCTCTCCCTCTTCCCTTCTCTCTCTCTCTCTCTCTCTCTCTCTCTCTCATTTCCTTATACTCTCTTCCTCCCTCCCCGTGCTCTCTCTCTATATCTCTCTCTCCCTCCCTCACTCTCTCTCTCTCCATCCCCCTTTCTCCCCCCTCTTTCTCTCTCCCTCCCTGCCCATCTCTCTCTCTCCATATCCCTTCCCACTCTCTCTCTCACTCTCCCTTCCTCTCTCTCTCTCTCACTCTCTCTCTCCCTCTCTCATACCTCCCTCTATCCTCTCCTCCTGACTTCTCTAGTCATTCCCTTTCACCATGTTCCTCCCACTCTCTCCCTCTCTCCCCCATTATTTCTCTCTCTATCTCTCCCCCCTCCCCCTTAGTCTCTTTATCTCTCCTTTATTTGGATCTTCCCCTCCTCCCTCTCTTCCTCTCTCCCTCCCTCTCCTCTGTCTCTCTCTCCCCCTCTCCATTTCTGCCTCCCCCCTCTCTCCCCCATCATCGATTCCTCTCCTTCCCTCTCCCTCTCTCAATATCTCTCCCCCCTCTCTCTCTCTTGCCTCTCTCTTTGTCTCTCTCTCTATCTTTCTATATTTCTCTCTCACCCTCCTCCCTCTCTCTATATCCCTCCTCCTCTCTCTCTCTCGCCTCCCCTCTCTCTCTATCTCTCCTTGTCTCTTTATCTCTCCCTCCCTCTCTCTCATCGATGTGTCTCCCTCACTGTCCCGCACTCCCACCCTTTCCCTCCCTGCGCCTCTCTCCTTCTCCCTCTATCCCTCCCCTTCTCTCTCTCTCTCTCTCTCTCTCTCTCTCTCTCACTTTCCCTCCCTCTCTCTCCCCCTCTCCTCCCCCCTCTCTCCCTCTCCCTTCTCTCTCTCCCGCTCCCTCTCTCTTCCCCTGTATATCCATATCTCTACCCATCTAGCCCCCTCTTTCCCTCCACCTTCTCTCTCTCTATGTCTCCCTCTGCCCCTATATCTCTCTATCTCTCCCTCTACCCTTCACTCTCTCTCTCTCTTTCTCCCTCCCCATGCCTCCCCATGCTCTCTCTTTGTATCTCTCTCTCCCTCTCTCTCTTCGTCCCCCCTTTATCCCCCCTCTTTCTCTCTCCCTCTCCCTTCCTCTCTCTCTCTCTCTCACACACACACACACACACTCTCTCTCCCTCTCCCTCCCACTCTCTCTCTATGTTTGTCTCTCACTTTCTCTCTTCCCTGGACTCTCTCTCTCTCTCTCCCCCATTCCCTCTCTCTCTCTACCCCCGCCCCCTCACTCTCTTTATCTCTCCTTTGTTTTTCTCTAACCCTCCCCCTCTCTCCCCCCCACCATCCATTTCTCTACCTCCCTCTCCCCTCTCTCAATCTTCTTCCCCTCACTCTCTCTCTTTCCTCCCTCTCTGTTTCTAGCTCTATCTCTCTTTCTCTCTCTCCTCCCCTCTCTCTTTCTCTCTCTCTCTCCCTCCCTTTCTCTCTCTCTCACCCTCTCTCTATATCTCTCCTTGTCTCTTTATCTCTCCATATCTCTCTCTCATCATTGAATTTATCCCACCCCGCCCCTCTCTCCTTCTCCCTCTATCCCTCCCCCTTCCTGCCCCCCCTCTCCCTCTCTCTCTGTCTCCCCATCACACCCTCTCTCTCTCTCCATCTCCCCTCCTCTTTCTCTCTCTTGATTCTGCTCCCTCCCTTTTCCTCACTCAGTTCCACCGCACCCCCCCCAACACTCTCTCTCCCTCAACCCTATCTCTCACCCTCCCCTCCTCTTTCCCTCTCCTGCCTCGCCTCCCTCAGCCTCCCCCAGCCCCTCCTCCCCCATTCACTTTCTCTCTCCCCCCTCCCTTCTCACCCTCTCTCTCTCTCTCTCTTCCCCCTCCCTCTATTTCCACCCCCCTGTCTCCCTCTCCCCTCTCTCTCCCTCCCCTCTCTCTCCCTCCCTCCCTCTCTCTCTCGCCTTTCATCTCTCCCTCTCTCTGTCTATATCTCTCCCCCCCTCTCTCTATCCCCCTCTTTCTCTCTCTCTTAGTTCCTAATGTGAAAAAAACACACCTTAATTACATATATATTTTATACAAATTCTTTGAGGAAATGTTATACACTTTAAATATATCTCATAATAAATTTTGAATTGACTTCACCTCACCATAAGAAAGTGACTATAATACATTAAGGTAGAACAAATTAAAGTTACTAAATAAAAGATCTTCTCCACATTTCTAATTTTTTTTCATCAATTATATTAATTAGTTTAGTTAATATTAATCTAAATTTTACTCTAGTTTAATATAGATTGATAAATTACTTTTTCATTCATACTAAAACATAAAATATATTGGAGTGAACTACAAATTGCTAGAATTGCTTATCCACTTTAGCTATAAAAACTCATATTGAAGACTGATAAATATCAATGTTAAATTACTTCAAAAACTATAAAAATATGCTTAAGTAAATGAGTAAATATCTTAGTCCCAGAATCTTCCAAATGTGTCCTATAATTTTTTCTTATTAGTTAGTGACCAGAGCTAGTGGCTTAAGGAGAGGATACATCTCATTGAGTCAATGCAAAACAATGAAAATGAAATGGGAGGGAATGGGAAGTGGAAGATACCAAAGGGGGATGACACCAGTCTGTTCAGTGTCCTGGACTAGCCTTGATGAAGTCAGGCAGACAAGCAACATTGTACAACTTCAAAGTAATGAATAAATCTTGTATTTCATCAAAAAAGAGTCTTAAGATTTCGATATTAAATCGACTAATTCAAATTGGCATCAATAGCTCAATTAAAAAAAAAAAAAAATTATACTTGCATCGGAAAGATCCTCAAAATCCATATTTCTATCCCAGGCGGCCTGGTTGAAATTGGTATCAAGAACAAAATGAATTTTAGATTAAATTAAACTGCCATGATATTAAAAAGAAGTGACACGTAAAAACGAGTTTATTCTGGCTCTCGAAGCGGAACGGAGCACACAAATTTGAAAGCCAACTCAAAAATAAACCTAAATCGAACAAGATAACTAATTAATTAAAGGAAAAAAAGGCCAGAAGGCCTGTTTGAGGGAGGTTAACTAATTAAAGAAAATGAAATATAGAGTTGTTAAATTAATTAAAGAAAATGAAGTAAAGAGTAAATGCGAACAAGAAGTTTACATTAACAACAAATTACATTAATTTTAAATAGACACAGCAGAAATAAATAAAATACCTGGAAACAATTTGGAGTAGTAAAAAATAAGAGCCCGAAAACAGTTTGGGTAACAGCAGCAACATGAGCGCATTGGAACATGACAACTCTCCCCTCTGGGTTCTGTCACAAACTCTCCTGCAAGCGGTTCCTGTGAAAGAAGAAAGTGCGTTCTGTCACAAACTCTCCTGTAAGCGGTTCCCGTGAATCAAGAAAGAGCATTGATTGCATAGAGCTGATGATCTTCGGGAGCTGATGAGCCAAATTCATTGTGGTCATCAATAGAATAGAAAGAGAATTCATCAACAATGCTTCCAACCCATTGTCGTCCTCTTCTGTCAACACACAAGAATGGAGGCGCTTCACACAAAACATACCACAACGGAATGAGGAAGAAAGAGGGTGGAGATTTGAAATTATATGTGTTTCCACGTCCTTTTCCTTCAACGTAAAAACTAAAAATGATATCCCTGATTCTCTGTAGCTCTTCGGTTTTCTTCGGCTTTTTTTCCAGATCAACGGAAGTAAACCTCTTTGGTTTTCTTCGTCTTTTTTTCCAGATCAACGGATACTTCCGTTTTTTTAGCTTTTTCCAGATCAACAGATATAGTTTATTCACGGCTTTCACTCCCATTACCAACTCATCCATCCTAATTATTTCTATTTTAGGCAAGTCTGCCACTTCCACTTCTGGCAACTGTCCTATTTTTTCTAAGCGAAGAAGATTCTTAAAGGTCTATTTCTTTCACATTTGAATTTCCATTATTTTAGAGTTTTCCATTATTTTAGAGTTTGTGTGCTTTTGTTGGTTTTTTTGTTTTTCTATATTATGAATTTTTTATGTTTTTGTGTTTTTTTTTTCTTATTTAATATTATTATTATAACTTGGTAATTTTTAAAACACTATAATTTAAAATTTAAAACGTATTTATAAAAATGAAATTTTAAAATAAAAAATAAGATAAGATAAAAATTTATTAACAAATTAAAAGTTAAAAAAAGTCTTTCGAATTACCTTTTAATTTGAAATAAGGCAAAATTATTTAGTAATATTGTTTGCATTTCTTATATAGCTGCCAAAAAATTAAATGATCAGATTTATATAATTTTATGACAATATTTTATCTTATTGTATTTCAATTTCACCTTTTAACTAAGCTAAAATTTAAAGATATATATAAATATTATATATTAATAATATGATATTGGTTTTTATAATTATTTTTTATTTTAAAAAATTCAAATTTTGATATAATTTATTATTATTATTATTATTAATGTTAGAAGTGTTAAATGATAATCTTGAAAGTTAAAAACAATATTTAATATTAAATTGTGAAATGTCATATTTTTTACAAAATAAAAACACAGTATAATTTTATGAATTAAAATTTACATAGTTTTCCTTATACACAAAAATAATAATAAAACAAAAATCACATAAAATTAAATTTATCATTTTTATGTTATATAAAATACTTTTTTTAACTTGAATATATACAAAAACTAATAATACTAATAATAATAATAATTAAATTTCAGATATAGTATTTAAATAAATATTAAATATAACACAAAATTTGTTAATCACTTTTATAAAGAAAATATGCACTCTTACCAACTACCAACAATAATAGGTTGTTGAGCCCGAGCTTGGAAATACTCCTAGATTGAGAGGTCATAGGGTCAAATCTCCTAGATTCCCGTGGGGTTAGGCGTCAGTGTTAGGCCGACAGTAGATCCCTTCGGGAGGATTTACTGCGATTCATTAAGACCGTGGATGTAGCTAGTACATGTGTGCGGGCACATAGGAAAGTGAACCACTATGAAAAAAAACAATAACATGTTGTATTTTTCCTTGAATAATAAAAATGAGTCCACATGCATTAAGAGATAACAGTATATGACAATTGGATTGATAGCACAAATATGATTTTTTCCCACTATTTTAAAAGTTATAAATAAAATATTTTAATATCTATTTTTAAAAATGTAATTTAAAATAAACTAAAAAATTATTGAAAGAAAAATAATTGGGTTTCATTCATAAATTTTCTTTTGTCATCTAATCCAAAAAAAAATGTACAATCCTTTCTATATTTTAATATAAATATGGGAATTAACATATTTTTATTATTTTTTAAATATTAATCATAAATAAAACATATATTTAGTATGTATTGGATAGGTATAAAAAAGAGAAAACACAAATTTAATAATAAGTATATAAATATAAATATAAATATAAATATAAATATTATGGATAGTAGTATACTAAGGAGGTAAGGAAATAACCTACAACATCCTCTACTACTGTGATGTCAAACATCTCACAAAATCTCCTTATAATAAAGTTTATGTAAATTGATCATTAGGAAAATAAAATCATAGAGGCATTGCAGAGGACCATAATGAAAGTTATCATAACAACCAATACTTATCACATATCTCACTACAAGAAGTCCCAGATAGACCTTCCCTCTCTTATATTTAATGTCAAATTGTGAAATGTCATTTTTTTTAGAAAATAAAAGCACAAAATAATTTTATGAATTAAAATTTACTTTGTTTTCCTTATACACAAAAGATCGTACACGAAAATAGTAATAAGGCAAAATCACATAAAATTAAATTTATCATTTTTATGTTATATAAAATACTTTTTGTAACTTGAATATATACAAAAACTAATAATAATAATAATAATTAAATTTAAGATATAATATTTAAATAAATATTAAATATTATACAAAATTTGTTAATTATTTTTATAAAGAAGGTATGCACTTTTACCAACTACCAACAATAACATGTTGTAGTTTTAGTACAAGGAAGGCGATTAATTTGATGAAATTGATACATGATATTTAAAAAAATATTAACATTGTAATCATAAGAAAATAGATTATTTCAATATCCATAACAATTAAAATAATTTTATTTCAATTTGTGAGATATATACTAATTTAAAAGAAATTTTTACCTTTTTTCTTTTGAATATTAGGAAGATGTGTAATTTTTTTATTTAAAAAAATTCCAATACAAACCTTGGATGAGGTATTAGAATATTCATATCAACTAATATATTCCAATATAAACTCTTTACATATTTATATGGAGAGAGAAATAAAAATAATTTAATTTGATAATATTTAAAATAATTTTATATCAACTTGACATATCTAAAGAAAAACTAATTGAATTTAAAATATGTTTTCCTATGTTAATAATTATTTTACACTCTATGATATAAGGATTATGTGAAAATTATTTAATCCTTAATACAATATTTATACATGGAATATAAAAAATATTAATGACAAAAACAAATTCAACGTCAACTATAAATAAATAAAATGAATGATATTTTTCATTTAATTAATATGTTCTTTCTAATTTATGAAATAATGGAATGTGTAACTCCATTATTTAATATGAAGTAGTATCGAAAATATATTAACAAAAAGGTGAATATTAGATATTGACAGTATAATTATTATATAAAAAGATTGACAAAAAAATAACATATGATTAAAAAAATTTAATGGCGTGTATCTCAAAATAAGGATACCTATACGTATTTCCTTATTTAACACTAAGTTAACATATGGAATATATGGGTGTTGGGTAGTAGCATAAATCAATACGAGTTTCTTTTAGTAATTTCTCTAAAATTGAGCTGGAATTTATGGAAATCACAAGATTGATATTGAAATCACAAGATTGATGGATAACCCTACACAATCAAAGTTAAATCCATATATACTGTAAAAAAACTAGTTTAAATAACAAAATACAAGATTTTACCTTGAATATTTCAGTCGACACTGAAAAGTTGAAAAGTTCTCAGTAAAGACAACTCCCAAATCAATATCTCAATGTAAACTAAGTATATATTATACAAATAACTGAAAATAAAAATTATGATTAAAACATTTCAATGGTATGTCAATCAAAATGAAAGAGATGTCCAATTATTTTCTTATTTAGTTTTGTATCGACACACAACATGTTTATGTGTACAATTATCATAAATCTAACTTAACCAAGTACCATATCAAAGATAATAAAGTGGAGTTGCAAACTTTATTTTTAAAATTTACAATGTAAATAAGGTTCTTATTTTAAGAAAATTTAGTTTTCTCAAATTTTCATATACCCAAAGAAAAAAAAAAATTACATTCATAAAAAAATTATTACCATAAAATTTTAATGTAAATTTTAAGCTCTCCAAGATTTTTGAGCATAGGAATAAAATCTTAAATAAAATTAAATAACTCTTTTCTTTAGGTCCGATAGACCAAAGATTGGTCTCAGTTGACATTAACCATCATCATCATCATCATCATCATTAAAATTTTAATTTTAATTTACAAGTAATAATTTTCAATCTACACTACAACTCATATATTTAGAAGAGTGTTTAATTTGTGAGTTTCTCATTTCAACTAAATCATAAATTTCAATTAAAAATCTCATGTTGCTCCTTCTTGGAGCTATATTTGGATGTCCTCATAAATACATAAATAGTCAAAATCTTTAGTGATTATAGAACGAATAAACACATTTTGCAATATTTTGTTACAAAAATTTGTAAGATCAATTTTCTTTAGTATTTTATTTGAATTATATAGCTTCTTCTCATGGTTTCACTTGAATAAATAAAGAGTGCTAATTCAAAGCATCCAAGTGTCATTATTAACTTATGCCACAATACATACAATATATTGATATCTTACTAAATGTATGATAAAAAATTTGTAATGTTCCATGCATTGGTGAATTTTTAGGAAATTTTCCAAGTAATTTGCAATCATATTATTTAGATATCCATGATAGTACTTAATCAAGTTGTTTTCAAGTGACTTTAAAAAAAAAAAATGTTTTATTTTATAATCTAAATTTTGAATTTTTCAAATGATTTATGATCATATCATTTACATGTCTATAAGTGTGTTTTTTTGAAAAAAAGAAAATTCTTATTTTCATATTGAATTGTCTGGAATGTGGCAGTGATTCATTGAAATCACAATTTTAATTTGTGAAATTTGCACAATAGAAGTTCCCAAGGGGTTTGCCAATGTGTTGAATTCATATATTCAATCAAAAAACCAATTTAAACAACAACAACAACAAAAAAATCCACAATTGTTTCTATCCGAATTGTGCTAAAAATCTAAGGGAAACTCCAAAAAGTAACACTTAAAGACAACTTCATACTTGTAAGGCATGCATGCCAATTGAATAAAGCATTATATAGTCTATATAGTTGGAAATTATATTTCTCATTTATTGATTGTCGGTAATGTTTTTCTTCAATCTGATATCTTATTAGACTCTCCATATAGAGTGGAATTTACTTCTCAATTGAATAATGTTATTTTTTTAATATTTCAAAAATAATATTCCTTTTAATAATAATATTTGAAACAATTTTTAGTTTAATCTATTTTAAATTTAACTATAACTAAAAATATATATATAATTTAAAGTTTTAAAGTTATGTAACATGGATTTCTTTTCCCTTTTAAATCTAAATTTATGAAACAATAAAATCATATTTTAAGATCATATATATATATATATATATATATATATATTGAATCTAGAATTGTTGATATAAACATTTGTTTCCATAAACAATGAACCAATGACGAATGTCATCATATAGTTTTACTTTATTTATTAACAAGTTTGTTTTTTTTATAAAAATTTTATTATTTTATTTATATGCTATTATAATTTTATACTTTTAGATATAAAGAAATATATATTTTTAATTTTATATTCTATATAATTTTTTAATAAAATTAATAATTATTATAATATTAATATTTTTTTTCTTTTTAATTATATAAATGCATACTTATATTATGGTTAAATTTTCGAATGAGTTTAAGACTCCTTCAAGATGTGATGTAAGGGCTAAAGAGTGTTCCATATTCCAGGAATTTCTTCATGATCATGTTCAAGACACCAAAAGCATCTCCATTCCAGGAGATTATGACCAAAATGTGCCATACATGGCCCTCACAAGAGGAAACTAGGTGATGTGGCATTAGCTAGCTAAGTGTTGTCTCTCAAAAGTTATATAGAAGCCATCCCTTGTCACCTCAAGGATGACCATCATCATCTAGATTGTGGATCAAGTGATTCTCATCAAATAGTGGCAATGGAATACTAGGGTAGTCACATATTCACACATCACACCATTAATATCTCCTATGCTAACAATCATGGGATTAATGTTCTAACATTTAGGAATTCCTCTAGTTGTAAATAATTATATAAATCCCTCTATTAGCCAAATTATATATCATAGGTATTGAAAATTTCAGAATCAAAGTAAATCTACCTCTCTATACTTTGGATATGAGAACTTCTAGTCCACTGGTAAGGAGGTATGGAAATCACCTATAACATCCTCTACTACTGTGATGTCAAACATCTCACAAAATCTCCTTATAATAAAGTTTATGTAAATTGATCATTAGGTAAATAAAATCATAGAGGCAAGAGAAGCATAATTAAAGTTATCGTAACAACCAATACTTATCACATATCTCACTACAACAAGTCCCATATAGACCTTCCCTCTATTATATTTGTGATGAATAGTTGGATAACTGTACTATGTGTTTCAAACACCCAAGGGGAAGTTAAAATTCCTAGGTCAATCCATTAGTCCATGGGCACAACTGTAGAGGATGGCAATGGGTTGGGAAAGAGTTAAGGGTTTTGTGACATAGCCAAGAGACCAAATACTTGATGTACAACATAGAGAGTGTATATATGTAAAAAGGGATCAATCATGGAGACACGAGTTACCCCTTTTATTGGCGTACTATTTCCACCACTCTAATACAACCTAAGAAATGGTGATTTATTTCTCGTAAAGGTTGGGAAAATACAAGGATTTATTTTTATTTGGGTAGGATCAAGTGCTCTAACAACCAGGTGATGGCTAATCAAGTGGATAGAGCTCATAATAGGTTTTTCCCCATGAGCTAATTATGTTCCCAACCATATCTTGTATTTTTATATTTTTTTTATACATTATTATGGATTTATTTTACTTTATCATTATCTTGGCGACATAAAACTCTTTCCAAACTATTTCAAAGGATGATGATAAGAGAGTGACACTTTCCATGACCACTTATCACCTTTATCAAGAATCAAATAGAAATAAAGTTAATAATTGAATGTTTTATGTATGGTATATCATAGGGATTCCACTCCAATTATGGCCTCCATAGTAGTGCCCTTGAATTACAACCCTCATGGTAGTGTCCTTCTAGGATGGCACATGAAACCATTTGCGATATAAGCACAATTGGCAATGAATTGATATAAGTTCACTTTAGCATGAAAACTGTGAAGTTAACTAAGAGCTCATGGATGAGGCAGATTAATGATTTTTCAACCTGGAGAGGTTTGACCATGTAAATTTTTATCTTTCGAATAGTCACTGATTGAATGCCTTATCTGATTCCCATAGGCTATTTTTAAGGAAAATGGGGATCAATTAGTACAATTATTTAGCTATCATACAAGTGAAAAGAGTAATATTTGGAAGTGTCAATGTATAATTAAATTAAAGTGTCTTATTAAGTAAATGTGGGTAAAATTAAAAAAAACATAAAATCAATTTACATTATTGAGTACAAAAAGTAGAAAAGGGGAGATTCGTGGTATTTTTATGACCCATGGTATCGACCTATTGTATTATTACTAACCACCAATCTCATTATCTCTATCTCTCCCTTTCTCGCATACACACTCCCCTTCAACTCTCTCAAGAATCCTCCTCCACCTCCCCCCTAATTTTATCGCTCGCGCCCTCTCTCCCCGTCACCCCCCACCCGGCTCTCTCTTTGTCTCCCACTCTCTTTCTCTCCCCCATTGTACCACCAATTATACTCTACATCTCCTGAACTACCACTTCCACTCCCACCATCCACCTCCCTTTATTTGTTTTTCTTATTCCTTTCCACTCCCTCTCTCTCTTCTCTCTTTCCCTATCTCTTTTCCTCCCTAACTGTTGTCTCACACATTCTCTCTCTCTATATTTATCCCTTCACACTTTACCTCTCCCTCTTTCACTCCCACTCCCTCACATCAGCCCTCTCTCTCTCTCTCTCTCTCTCTCTCTCTCTCTCTCTCTATATATATATATATATATATATATATATATATATATATATATATATATATATATATATATATATATATATATATATATATATATATATATATTCCACTCACTCTCTCTCTCCCACCCTACAACTCTTTATCCCACTATGTCACTCTCGCTACATATCTCACTATATCTCTTCTCCATTACCCCTCCATCTTTATTTATCTTGCTTCCCCCCCACTCTCTCCTTCCATCTCCCACTCTCTCACGTCAACCCTCCCCCCTCCCTCCCTCCATCCATCTATCCATATCTCAACCCTTCTGCATCCCCCACCTCCCTCTACCTCTCTAATGATCCCCCTTATTCTCTCTCTCTCTCTCTGCCCCTCCCCCAATGTGCCCAGACCACTCCCATCCATCCCATTAATTCTATCACCCTTCATTCCTCCCTCCCACTTTATCTCCACCTCTCTATTTCTCTCTCCCTCACCCCCTCTCTACATGTATCCCCCATTCTCTCTCTCACTCACTCACTCTCTCTTTCTCTCCCTTCATCTCTCTCTCTCTCTCTCTCTTTATATATATATATATATATATATATACTCCACTCCCTCCTTCCCTCCCTTGTTCTCTCTCATTTCCCCCACTCTCTCCCCCTCTCCCCTCCTCTATCCCTCACTCACTCCCTCTGATTCTTTCTCCCTACCCCCATCCCCCATTATCTCTACCCCTCCTCCCTTCTCTCTCTCTCTCTCTCTCTCTCTCTCTCTCTCTCTCTCTCTCTGTCTCTCTCTCTCTCTCTGCCCCCCTCTCTCTCCCACTCTCCCCATCTACCCTTCCCTCTCTCTCCCAATCTCTCTGCCCTCTCTTTCTCTCTCTCACCCCCTCCCCCTCTATTTATCTCCCTATATATATACCTCCCCAAATTCTCTCCCTCTCTCTCTCTCCCATTCACTCTCCCTCCCCCTATCTCTCTCTCTCCCCCCCTATCTATTTCTCTTCCCCCCCCTTCTTTCTCTCTATCACTCATTCAGTCACTCTCACTCTTTCTTCGTCCCCCCCACTGCCGTCTCTCTCTACCCTCTCCCCCTATCTATCTCTCTCCCCTATCTATCTATGTCTATCCACCCCTTCCCCTCTCTCTCTACCACCTTTATCTATCTTTCGCTCTCCCTTTGTCTGCCTCTTTCACTCTCACTCTCCCACCCTCTCTCCTTTTCTACCCCGCCCTCTCTCTCTCTCTCTCTCTCTCTCTCTCTCTCTCTCTCTCTCTATTTCTCTCTCTCCCCCTCTTTCGCTCTCTTTTACCACTCTCCCTCTCCATCTCTCTCTCCCACTACATATCACTCCCGCTCCCCCAATATCTCTCCCACTCTATCTCTCCCTCTATCTCTCTGTCTCCCCCTCTCTCTCCCCCTAGTTCTCACTCTCCCTCTCCCTCTCCCTCTATGTCGCTCTCTCTGTCTCCTTGTCCTTCTCACTCCCCCTCCCTTTCTCCCCCCCCCCCCCTCTCTCTCTCTCTCTCACTACCCCACTCTCTCTGTATCCCTCCCCTTCACTCGCTCTCTCCCTCTCACTCACTTTCTCTCCGTTCCTCCATTTCTCTCTCTTTCTCTCTCTCTCTCTCTCTCTATCACTCTCTCGCACCGTCTCTCCACCTGTCCCTCCCTCTCTCTCTCTATACCTCTACCTTTATCACTCTATATCTCTCTCTCGCCTTCTCTATCTTTGTGTCTCTTTACCTGCCTCCCTCTCTCTCCACCTCTCCTGCTTTACCTCTTCCTCTCTCTCTCTCTCTCACATCCCCCCCCCCCTCTCTCTCTCTCTCTCATTCATTCAAGACTATAATAATATATTCTTTGGCAACATGTAAAATGGTCTTAACCTAACAATCTTCCAAAACATAACCCTATAGTTTTGTTTAATAGTTTTGACACTAAGGAGCGCTAAAGAGCTTTTCCGAGTGGATACATCTCACGAGTCAAATGCAAAAGAAATGAAAATACAATGTAGAGGAATGTGGAAGGAAGATACTGGGAAGGTGGAGCGATACATCAGTTTGATCTAGTGGAAACTGGATGAATTAGATGAAGTTTAGTTGCACATGAAAATGGCAATGAAGGTAGTATTGCACAACCTCTAAAGTAATTAAATAACTTTTGTATTTAATAAAAAAGGATTCTTAATATTTCGATAGTAAGTCAATTAATTCAAAGTGGCATCAATAGCTCAATAAATAAATAAAAAATTATACTTCCATAGGAAAGATCCTCAAAATCCATATTTCTATCCTAGGCGGCCTGGTTGAAATTGGTATCAAGAACTCAATGAATTTTAGATTAAATTAAACTGCCATGATATTAAAAGGAAGTGCACCTAAAAACGAGTTTATTCTGGCTCTCGAAGTGGAACGGAGCACACAAATTTGAAAGCCAACTCAAAAATAAACCTAAATCTAACAACATAACTAATTAATTAAAGAAAAAAAGGCCAGAAAGCAAGAAGGCCATAAGGCATGTTTGATGGAGGTTAACTAATTAAAGAAAATGAAATAGAGAGTTGTTAAATTAATTAAAGGAAATGAAGTAAAGAGTAAATCTGAACAACAATTTTACATTAACAACAAATTACATTAAATTTAAATAAACACAGCATAAATAAATAAAATACCTGGAAACAATTTGGAGTAGTAGTTAGAAATAATTAATTCCTACTTTTCTATGGTTGTAATTCTCCATTTGAGGAGTTTGTTTCTACATAATAGGAAGTGGCTAACCACACACTAAACTAGGAGAAACTATACGTCCAAGACAGAATTCTTATCTTGAGACTATCGCTTGTATAAATATATGTGTAATTTCCTTGATTCATAATATAGAATTTGATTAGAGTTTGCAGTGTGATATTTTATCTTGGTATCAAAGCATGGGCCTCAGCCCCTTGTGGGCTGAGGGAAATAGCAAATAGAGAGTTTTGTTTTTTAATTTATTTCAAGTTTGTCCATTTGACAAAGAGCACTGCTTATCTCAAGAGCGTTGTGTGAGGAGTGATTCTTTTGGAGTGGATCGATGATGAGGCAGCTTGCATCATAAGCCTGTTACAAGAACATGTTGAGGTTGGATCTGCAGCGTATTGGTAGTGGTGGAGGTTCAGTATCATTTGTAGGCAAGCAGATCAAGTGTGAACCATAATCGGTGATTGCCATAACGTAGAGGAATCATCACTACCTGCACAACGACTCAGAGGTGCTGCCTACCTTGGTGATCGCGTGGTTGAGCCTCAGCATATTGGAGCGTGTTATGGTGCTGCTTCTTCCAGTATTGGAGAAACTATTTATGTATCCCATTTCGCTACTAATGCTCTTTGTGGAGTTCAAAGATTGCGTAATAGAAACTTCAAAAGCCATCAGAGCCTGACTTCAGTGCTGAAGATTCTTAATAGATTTTACATTTTGCATCGCACAAGTATCCAAGGATTTAAAAAAAAAAAAATTCCTCTAGTAACAAATTGCTGGGTATTTATTGATGAGCATTTGGAGAGAATGGAAATCTCCATCCTGTCTTGTTTCTGCTCAAATTCGGAGATGTGCTGGAAAAATAAAATAGTTGCTATTTTATGTGAAAACTCAAGTCAATATTCTGTACAGAATGATAGTCAGTATGCTTTCTTCTTATCATCATGTGTTTAAGATCAATCTTTATGTATATTTTCTTTGAGCGCTGGTATGCTTTGGTCCCTTTATATCCCTTGTGTTCTTAAAATAATCCTGAAATTTTCAACGTCACAAAGTAGATGCAAACATGGGAGTAAAAGAACTTCAGTTCTAGGCTATAAGCTTGTTATGGTTTTATCTCACATGTTGCTGATGACTCAGTAGTTTGGAGGCCATTTGAATGAAGAAATGTCGTTTCTTTGTGCGAATTGGTCTCACACGGATGATTCCAAACCACTTGCTCATGGCACTATGTGAACTGGGAGTTTATCTATGAGAGTTGGGAAAGTTATCCCTTTGGATTCTGGGCAGTCTTGGCAGTGCTTGAACGAGACGTGTTTGTGGGAGATCATGTTTCCATTAATTAGATTGTTTGCTGCAAATAAAAGCTCTGGCTTTTTCTCACCATGGAATTCTGATGAAACATTTGGATTAAAGAAGAACTTGTAGCTCACTTGATTGCCAACGTGCTGTTCATTACAGAGGGTATTTGCAAATGGATAGCTATATTAAGACCATTTCTCATGTCATCGGAAGTGAGGAGGAAGACATGATGAGTCTCATCCTGATTGCTACTGTGATATTCTAACTGATTACAATGCAGGGTACAAAGACACGAAGAAATGGAGCTGAGAGATTTTTTTGGAAAAAGTTTGAAGGCACAAAAAAAGTTTGGAGCAGATAGAGTATAAAGAAATGTGGCTGATTTCGGGAGCGTCAGTTTGGGAAATTTTTTATCAAATGAAGAATGAATGAGGCAGAGACTGGGAATTGGTGGTCATACCGAATTTGTCATGGATTGATATGTGTTCTCCATATTCATACTTGTTGGGTTATTGATTGGCGGTGGTCTAGATCTGTGAAGCCAGCGTGAGACTGCAGTGCTAGTTCGAAGGTGGAATTGGCTACTGAGATCTGCGTAAGCCAGCATTGTAAGCTATTTTTCTCATGCTTGCTAACAATCCATTGCGAGAAAGGGGAGAAATGAACATCTTTGTGTGATGACAAAGGTGTTGAAGGTCACAGCCTGTTTGAGCCTGTGGAGAGAAGGGTATCTAGGCAACGTTTCCGTATCATTTCTCGCACCAGTCCTGAATGGATAGAGAACCGTCATTACTCTGCATTTCCATATTGATTTGCTCATTTGTATACATAGGTGTATGGTGCAATCGAGCTTTCCATCATACGTCATCTTCTTCATTATAGAGTTTCTTGCTCTTTGAATTTTTTTGTTAATTGCTGGATTGAAGGGTGTTGTTGCATGGAGAAGATAGCAGCATGCATGCATTTTCTTCTTTTTTGGTCAGCTGTTGTTATTTGCGGGATCTCCTCAGTGTTCTGTAAGTGAATGTTTGAGGAAAAGAAACATTCGAGTTTGGTTTGTTGCTTTGTTTGAGCCTCGATTTGAAGAAACTGCATTATTGTTGCAATGGTGCTTTGCTACTGCTCCAGCTGCGTGGTTTGTTTGCAATTCATTAGTATGTCTGGTACAGATCAAAAGTGTTGGGGTGATGTAAAGTGGTCTGTGTTTAATATTTCTTTAATAATGGTCATGTGAGTAATGTAAACCTGGTTAAATTAAATGTTGTGACATTTAGTTTGGGTAGCTATTGTCATGAGTGCTAGTCTTTGTTGGAATTTCCCATTCCAACAATAGAAAAATTTATTTGCAGGAATGTTCTACTACCAGATTCTGCATAGATTCTGATGGAAAGTATAAAACATGAGGAAACATGCTTGGAAGTAGTTACCAAGCCTTGATACTATGAGCAGGGGAGGTGGCATTATGTTGCGATGCCAAGGAATTGGATACTGAAACACGACAGAGGATTGGACTGTGGAGTCCTGAAGGGAAAATTGTGTTCTCTTTGTGTGGCTGTGAGTGCCTATGTCTGGATCATCAGTGTTTGAATGCACTACATTGAGTCCAGTTGAAAAGTCGTCAATTCGGTTTCTTTATCAGTGGACCCCTCACAAGTATCGTGGAATGGTTGCTTGTATGTTTGGGAAATAATTATCTTTAGGCGGAGAGGGAATTAATTTGAAGAGTTTGTTGTATTTTCTTGGAATCATGTTTATATATTATTGAGCCTAGCTAACTCAATGTAGGGAAATTTATTTTGTTAGAATTTGTAGCTCTAACAAATGACAGGTTAAGGGTGGAGTTCCAAGAAGTTATTTGAAAAAGACAAGGATGCCCAGGATGTAGGAGAAGATGAGGTAATGAAGCAAAAACAACGTTTATGGTGGACAACAAAGTAGATGTTTTTTTGAGTTAGTGTGGTTTGTGGAATAAACTCCCTAGCATGTTATAAGCAAGTCTAGATGGTTGTTGTAATGGTGATTATGTGTACCCAAAAACTCCAAAATGTTGAAGTATGGAATGTAAGCCTTGTAAAGGCATTTTAAAGTTCATGGTGATCTTAAAACCACTTTGTAATGGTTTGTGGTGAGCCAGAAACCACACATATATCACCTTTGTGGCTGGTTGGTGGTGAGCCAGAAACCACCTATAGAGCCTTTGTGGCTGGATCACCTTCGCAGCTAAAAGTGCCTTTGTAGCCGCGTCTACACGAGTGGCTGCGTGTACACAAAGAGCTATGTGCTCACAGACCTTTGTGCTCGATCGAGTAGGTGGACTGTAGTAACACATAGCTCATGGTCTCAGATGACTCATTAATCTCTGAGTTTGCAGTGTGATATTTTATCTGTACTAAAAAAGAACAGCCCAAAAATAGTTTGGGTAATAGCAGCAACATGAGCGCATTGGAACACGACAACTCTCCCCTCTGGGTTCTGTCGCAAACTCTCCTGTAAGCGGTTCCTGTGAATCAAGAAAGAGAATTGATTGCATAGAGTTGATGATCTTTGAGAGCTGATGAGCCAAATTCATTGTGCTCACCAATAGAATATAAAGAGAATTCATCAACAATGCTTCCAACCCATTGTTGTCCTCTTCTGTCAACACACAAGAATGGAATCACTTCACAAAAAAAATACCACAACGGAATGAGGAAGAAAGAGGGTGGAGATTTGAAATTATTTGTGTTTTCACATCCTTTTACTTCAACGTAGAAACTAAAAATGATATCCCTGACTCTCTGTAGCTCTTTGGTTTTCTTCAGCATTTTCCCAAATCAACGGATACTTCCGTTTTCTTTAGCTTTTTCCAGATCAACAGATATAGTTTATTCATAGCTTTCACTCCCATTACCAACTCATCCATCCTAATTATCTCTATTTTAGGCAAGTCTGCCACTTCCACTTCTGGCAACTATCCTATTTTTTCTAAGCGAAGAAGATTCTTAACAGTCTATTTCTTTCACATTTGAATTTCAGCTATTTTTGAGTTTGTGTGCTTTTTGTTCTTATTTTTTTGAAATTTTCTGTTTTTGTGTTGTTTGCTTTTATTTATTATTATTATTATTATAACTTGGTAATTTTTAAACACAATTCATTTAAAATTAAAGTATATTTTAAAAATACAATTTTAAATAAAAATAAGATAAGATAAATTTATTAATAATTAAAAATTAAAAAAATCTTTCAAATTACTTTTTAATTTGAAATAAGGCAAAATTATTTTGTAATATTGTTTGCCTTTCATATATAGCTGCCAAAAAATTAAATGATAAGATTTATATAATTTTATGATAATATTTTATCTTATTGTATTTCAATTTCACCTTTTAGCTAGGCCAAAATTTAAAGATCTATATAAATATTATATATTAATAATATGATATTGGTTTTTTATAATTTTTTTTTTTACAAAATTGAAATTTTGATATAATTTTTTTATATTATTATTATTAATATTAAAAGTGTTAAATGATAATCTTGAAAGTTAAACAATATTTAATATTAAATTGTGAAATGTCATTTTTTTTACAAAATAAAAACACGGTATAATTTTATGAATTAAAATTTACTTGGTTTTCCTTATACACAAAAACTCGTACACAAAAATAATAATAAAACAAAAATCATATAAAATTAAATTTATCATTTTTGTGTTATATAAAATACTTTTTGTAACTTGAATATATAAAAAAAATAATAATACTAATAATAATATTAATTAAATTTAAGATATAGTATTTAAATAAATATTAAATATAACAAAAAAATTGTTAATCATTTTTAGAAAGAAAATATGCACTCTTACCAACTACCAACAATAACAGGTGGTATTTTTCCATGAATAATAAAAATGAGTCCACATGCATTAATAGATAATAGTATATGACAATTGGATTGATAACACAAATATGATTTTTTCCCACTATTTTAAAAAGTTATAAATAAAATATTTTAATATTTATTTTTAATAATGTAATTTAAAACAAACTAAAAAAATATTGAAAGAAAAATAATTGGGTTTCATTCATAACTTTTCTTTTGTCATCTAATCTAAAGAAAATGTACAATCCTTTCTGTATTTTAATATAAATTTGGCAATTAACATAAATTTTTTTTTAAATATTAATTAGAAATAAAACATTTATTTAGTATTTATTGGATAGGTATAAAAAAGAGAAAACGCAAATTTAATATATATATATATATATATATATATATATATAAAATATTTTATGGATAGTAGTATAATAAGGAGGTAAGGAAATCACCTATAACATCCTCTGCTACTGTAGTGTCAAACATCTCACAAAATCTCCTTATAATAAAGTTTATGTAAATTGATCATTAGGTAAATAAAATCATAGAGGCATTGTAGAGGACCATCATTAAAGTTATCGTAACAACCAATACTTATCACATATCTCACTACAACAAGTCCCACATAGACCTTCCCTCTCTTATATTTAATGTCAAATTGTGAAATGTCATTTTTTTTAGAAAATAAAAGCACAAAATAATTTTGTGAATTAAAATTTTCTTAGTTTTCCTTATACACAAAAAATGGTACCCAAAAATAGTAATAAAACTAAATCACATAAAATTAAATTTATCATTTGTATGTTATATAAAATACTTTTTGTAACTTTAATATATACAAAAAATAATAATAATAATAATTAAATTTAAGATATAATATTTAAATAAATATTTTTTTAATACAAAATTTGTTAATCATTTTTATAAAGAAGGTATGCACTCTTACCAACTACAAACAATAACATGTTGTATTTTTCCTTGAATAATAAATATGAGTCCATCTGCGCTAAGAGATAACAATATATGACAATTGGTTTGATAACACAAATATGATTTTTTCCCACTATTTTAAAAAGTTATAAATAAAATATTTTAATATTTATTTTTAATAATGTAATTTAAAATAAACTAAAAAAATGAAAGAAAAATAATTAGGTTTCATTCATAACTTTTCCTTTGTCATCTAATCTTAACAAAATGTACAATCATTTTTATATTTTAATATAAATTTGGAAATTAACAAACTATTTTTTTTTTAAATAATCATAAATAGAACATATAATTTAGTAGGTATTTGATATGTATAAAAAACAGAAGAAGAATATATATATATATAATATTTTATGGATAGTAGTATAATAGATGTTCCTAACAAAAATTGCCAAATTTATTTTTTCTTTGATAAATTCTCTACAAATTAGTATACTTCTATGTTTTCTATTAATATTACATTAATAAATAATAAATATATTTACATTACAAAAATTTTAAAAAATAATAATCATAAAAAAATTAATTTGCATTTTATTTCTGTAGTACAAGGAAGGTGTTTAATTGGATGCAATTGATACATGATATTTAAAACAATATTAACGTTGTAATCATAAACAAATAGATTATTTCAATATCCATAACAATTAAAATAATTTTATTTCAATTTGTGAGATATAAACTATTTTAAAAGAAATTGTTATCTTTCTTCTTTTGAATATTAGGAAGATGTGTAATTTTTTTATTTAAAAACATTCCAATACAAACCTTGGATGAGATATTAGAATATTCATATAAACTAATATATTCCAATATAAACTCTTTACATATTTATATAGAGATAAAAATAAAAATAATTTAATTTGATAATATTTAAAATAATTTTATATCAACTTGACATATGTAAAGAAAAACTAGTTGAATTTAAAATATGTTTTCCTATGTTAATAATTATTTTAGACTCTATGATATAAAGATTATGTGAAAATTATTTAATCCTTAATACAATGTTTAGACATGGCATATAAAAAATATTAATGACAAAAAGAAATTCAACATCAACTATAAATAAATAAAATGAATGATCTTTTTCAATTAATTAATATGTTCTTTCTAATTTATGGAATAATGGAATGTGTAACTCCATTATTTAATATGAAGCAGTATTGAAAATATATTAACAAAAAGGTGAATATTAGATATTGACAATGTAATTATTATATAAAAAGATTGACAGAAAATAACATATGATTAAAAAAAATTTAATGGGGTGTATCTAAAAAAAAGGATACCTATACATATCTCCTCATTTAACACTAAGTTAACATATGGAATGTATGGGTGTGGGGTAGTAACATAAATCAATACGAGTTATTTTTAGTAATTTCTCTAAAATCGATATGGAATTTATGAAAATCACAAGATTGATATTGAAATCACAAGATTGATGGATAACCCTGCACAATCGACGTTAAATACATATATACAGTAAAAAAAAACTTGTTTAAATAACAAAATACAAGATTTTACCTTGAATATTTCAGTCGACACTGAAAAGTCCAAACGTTCTCACTAAAGACAACTCCTAAATCAATATCTCAATGTAAACTAAGTATATATTATACAAATAACTGAAAATAAAAATTATGATTAAAACATTTTAACGGTATGTCAATCAAAATGAAAGAGATATCCAATTATTTTCTTATTTAGTTTTGTATTGACACACTACATGTTTATGTGTATAATTATCATAAATCTAACTTAACCAAGTACCATATCAAAGAAAATAAAGTGGAGTTGCAAACTTTATTTTTAAAATTTACAATGTAAATAAGGTTCTTATTTAAAGAAAATTTAGTTTTCTTGAATTCTGATATACCCAAAAAAAAAAAAAAATTACATTCATAGAAAAATTATTACCATAAAATTTTAATGTAAATTTTAAGCTCTCTAAGATTTTTGAGCATAGGAATAAAATCTTAAATCAAATTAAATAACTCTTTTCTTTAGTTCGATAGACCAAAGATTGGTCTCAGTTGACATTAACCATCATCATCATCATTAAAATTTTAATTTTAATTTACAAGTAATAATTTTCAATCTACACTACAACTCATATCTTTAGAAGAGTGTTTAATTTGTGAGTTTCTCATTTCAACTAAATCATAAATTTCAATTAAAAATCTCATGTTGCTCCTTTTTGGAGCTATATTTGGATGTCCTCATCAGTACATAAATAGTCAAAAACTTTAGTGATTATAGAACGAATACACATATTTTTCAATAATTTGTTACAAAAATTTGTAAGATCAATTTTGTTTAGTATTTTATTTGAATTATATAGCTTCTTCTCATGGTTTCACTTGAATAAAGAAAGAGTGCCAATTCACAGCATCCAAGCGTCATTATGAACTTATTCCACAATACATACAATATATTGATATCTTACTAAATGTGTGCTAAAAAAATTTTGATGTTCCATGCCTTGGTGAATTTTTAGGAAATTTTCCAAGTAATTTGCAATCATATTATTTAGATATCCATGATAGTACTTATTCGAGTTGTTTTCAAGTGACTTAAAAAAAAAATTGTTTTATTTTTTAATCTAAATTGTGAATTTTTCAAATGATTTATGATCATATTATTTACATGTCTATAATTGTGATTTTTTGAAAAAAAATTATGCTTATTTTCATATTGAATTGTCTGGAATGTGGGAGCGATTAATTGAAATCACAAGTTTAATTTGTGAAATTTGCACAATAGAAGTTCCCAAGGGGTTTTCCAATATGTTGAATTCATATATTCAATCAAAAAACCAATTTAAACAAAAAAAATAAAAAATCCACAATTGTTTCTATTAGAATCGTGCTAAAAATCTGAGGGAAACTCCGAAAAGTATCACTTAAAGACAACTTCATACTTGTAAGGCATGCATGCCAATTGAATAAAGCATTATATAGTCTATATAGTTGGCAATTATATTTATCATTTATTGATTGTTGGTAATGTTTTCTTCAATCTCATATGTTATTAGACTCTCCATATAGAGTGGAATTTACTTCTCAATTGAATAATGTTATTTTTTTAATATTTCAAAAATAATATTCCTTTTAATAAGAACATTTGAAACAATTTTTAGTTTAATCTATTTTAAATTTAACTATAACTAAAAATATATATAATTTAGAGTTTTAAAGTTATCTAATATGGATTTCTTTTCCCTTTTAAGTCTAAATTTATGAAACAATAAAATAATATTTTAAGATCATATATATATATATATAGCTATTTTGAATGTTTTCCAGTTAAGTCTACCACTGTTAATATAAACATTTGTTTCCATAAACAATGAACCAATGACGGGTGTCATCATATAGTTTTACTTTATTTATTAACATGTTTGTTTTTTTTTATAAAAAAAGTATTATTTTATTTATATGCTATTATAATTTTATACTTTTAGATATAAAAAAATATATATTTGTAATTTTATATTTTATATAATTTTTTAATAAAATTAATAATTATTATAGTATTAATATTTTTTTTCTTTTGCCCCAGATGCAGGTGATCAGACAGAATGATATGTGGCAGAGGATTTGGGCATGCGCGTGGGATTCTAGCACCGCCACCCTTCCTCTTGTCCTCGTCCTCATTAGCTGCATTAACGATGAGCCTGCCATCCACCCCACTACATTTATGCAGCACAGTTGCCCATGCTTGCATCGGTTCTTCAACAATATTGCTTCTCTCAGAAGCTTCACGCCTTCTTTGTTTCCTCTGCGCTCTTTCTGCTCCTCGGCTGTCTCAGAGCACAGCTCCAGAACCAACACTGGGCACAGATGTTAAATTTTATGTTGCATAGACCTCATTCCGGGCTTTCATGTTTCGCAGAGCTCCCATTACTCTCGGGGATTCTTGTTTCACTTTGACTCTTTCCCTGATCCGTTCGCCCTTTCTCTGCCTTCTGAGCTTAGCACTGGTCTGCCCATTCATTCCCCGCCCTCTGCTTCTTGCTTTGTCTCACTCAGTGTCGTCGTTTCTCGAGCCGTGGCTGTCCTCCCCGCCACCCTCCCTCCACCTCTCCGAGCTCGTCCTCTCCTCCCTCGGACTCCCCGTTGGGTCGTTACCCTGAGACAAGAAGTGGTCGTGGCTTCTGAGCTGGTTGGGGGATTTCTCAGCCTACAAGAGGCATCTCCAGTGTCATCCTTATTCATCATCATACTTCCTAGTTCTGTTTCCCCTGTTTTCTCAACATGTCGAATATAACAACCACCATTACCATTGATTTTAAAGAGGAGCCCCCTGAAATGAGTACCGAGCTTCCGAGAACTAATCTGGCGCAAAATGAGGCTGAAAGGCCTAGCTCTCCCTCTAGAGGTGGTCAGAAAAGGAAAGCGGTCGAGTGTAGCACCTCGCAGGATCTCAGAGTTGAAGCCGGCTCGAGCAACACCAAGCGAGGCTATTCCAGTGCTATAGATGATAAGTAGGACAAGGACAACACCAAGAGAGGTTGTTCCAGTGCTAAAGATGATATGCAAGATGCGGACAACCCTTACGCCTATGCATGTCGCGTGGTCGAATCTCCCCCCTCCTCTCAAGGTATTTAAATGGCTAATCTCCATTTTTGCTTGTTTTTGGATCGACGATAGTCTACGTTAGTCAATTTTATTTGCTCACTGCCACATCTTGGTTGCCTTCAGATTTACAGCTTGTCAAGTCGTCGGTTTCCCCTTTGTGGGCAGCTGTGTTTTTTGTCTGGGAACGATTTTGTATGCAGAACTTATCTTAGTTACTGTGGCTTGATAAACTATTGGAGATTCATGGCCGGTTTCCTCTATGATGGTGGCACTCCCTTGTTGAATCGCCTGATACATGTTGATTATATTTGCAGTTTTAGGATGCCCATACCACGGGCTAGAACTTCTGAGGCCCTGGCCTCCATGTAATCCTTTTGTATACTAATAGATTAAACTTATTCAGAAATATATATATATATTCTTTTCTTTTTAATTACATAAATGCATACTTATATTATGGTTAAATTTTCAAATGAGTTTAAGACTCCTTCAAGATGTGATGTAAGGGCTAAAGAGTGTTCCATATTCCAGGAATTTCTTGATGATCATGTTCAAGACACCAATAGCATCTCATTTCTAGGAGATTATGACCAAAATGTGCCCTACATGTCCCTCACAAGACGAAACTAGGTGATGTGGCATTAGCTAGCTAAGTGTTGTCTCTCCAAAGTTATCTAGAAGCCATCCCTTGTCACCTCAAGGATGACCATCATCATCTAGATTGTGGATCAAGTGATTCTCATCAAATAGTGGCAATGGAATACTAAGGTAGTCACATATTCACTCATCACACCAACAATATATCCGGTGCTAACAATCATGGGATTAATGTTCTGACATTTAAGAATTTCTCTAGTTTCAAATCATTATATAAATCCCTCTATTAGCCAAATTCTATATCATAGGTATTTAAAATTTCAGCATCAAAGTAAATCTACCTCTCTATACTTTGGATATGAGAACTTCTAGTCCACTGGTAAGGAGGTATGGAAATCACCTATAACATCCTCTACTACTGTAATGTCAAACATCTCACAAAATATCCTTATAATAAAGTTTATGTAAATTGAACATTAGGTAAATAAAATCATAGAGGCATCGTAGAGGAGCATAAGTAAAGTTATCGTAACAACCAATACTTATCACATATCTCACTACAACAAGTCCCATATAGACCTACCCTTTATTATATTTTTGATGAATAGTTGGATAACTGTACTATGTGTTTCAAACACCCAAGGGGAAGTTAAAATTACTAGGTCAATCCATTAGTCCATGGGAACAACTGTAGAGGGTGGCAATGCGTTGGGAAAGAGTTAAGGGTTTGGTGACATACCCAAGAGACCAACTACTTGATGTACAACATATAGAGTGTATATATGTAAAAAGGGATCAATCATGGAGGCACGAGTTACCCCTTTTATTGGCATACTATTTCCACCACTCTAATACAACTTAAGAAATCGTGATTTATTTCTCATAAAGGTTGGGAAAATACAAGGATTTATTTTTATTTGGGTAGGATCAAGTGCTCTAACAACCAGGTGATGACTAATCAGGTGGATAGAGCTCATAATAGGTTTTTCCCTATGAGCTAATTATGTTCCCAACCATATCTTGTATTTTTATATTTTTTTATAATATTATTATGGATTTATTTTACTTTATCATTATCTTGGTGGCATAAACCTCTTTCCAAACTATTTCAAAGGATGATGATAAGACAGTGACACTTTCCATGACCACTTAGCACCTTTATCAAGAATCAAATAGAAATACAATTAATAATGGAATGTGTTATGTATGGTATATCATAGGGATGCTACTCCAATTATGGCCTCCATAGTAGTGCTCTTGAATTGCAACCCTCACGGTAGTGTCCTTCTAGGATGGCACATGAAGCCATTTGTGATGTAAGCACAATTGGCAATGAATTTATATAAGTTCACTTTAGCATGAAAACTGTAAAGTTAACTAAGAGGGCATGGATGAGGCAGATTGATGATTTTTCAACCTAGAGAATTTTGACCATGTAATTTTTTATCTTTCTAATAGTCACTGATTGAATTCCCTATTTGATTCCCATAGGCTATTTTTAAGGAAAATGGGGATCAATTAGTACAATTATTTAGCTATCATACAAGTGAAAAGAGTAATATTTGGAAGTGTCAATGTATAATTAAATTGAAGGGTCTTATTAAGTGAATTCTTGTAAAATTAAAAAAAAATATAAAATCAATTTATATTATTGAGTAGGAAAAAGTAGGAAAGGGGAGATTCGTGGTATTTTTATGACCCATGGTATCGACCTATTGTATTATTACTAACCACCAATCTCATTATCACTATCTCTCCCTTTCTCACATACACACTCCCCTTCACCTCTCTCAAGATCCACCTCCCCCCTAATTTTATCGCTCGCGCCCTCTCTCCCCGTCGCCCCCCACTGCCTTCCCCCTCGCTCTCTCTTTCTCTCCCACTCTCTTTCTCTCCCCCATTGTACCACCAATTATACTCTACATCTCCCGAACTACCACTTCCACTCCCACCGTCC
>JAXQQM020085393.1:245000-282504 GCA_034641835.2 Pinus albicaulis
ATTAAAAAGAAGTGACACCTAAAAACGAGTTTATTCTGGCTCTCGAAGCGGAACTGAGCACACAAATTTGAAAGCCAACTAAAAAATAAACCTAAATCGAACAAGATAACTAATTAATTAAAGGAGAAAAAGGCCAGAAAGCAAGAAGGCCAGAAGGCCTGTTTGAGGGAGGTTAACTAATTAAAGAAAATGAAATAGAGAGTTGTTAAATTAATTAAAGAAAATGAAGTAAAGAGTAAATGCGAACAACAAGTTTACATTAACAACAAATTAGATTAAATTTAAATAAACACAACATAAATAAATAAAATACCTGGAAACAATTTGGAGTAGTAAAAAATAACAGCCCAAAAACAGTTTGGGTAACAGCAGCAACATGAGCACATTGGAACATGACAACTCTCCCCGCTGGGTTCTGTCACAAACACTCCTGTAAGCGGTTCTTGTGAATGAAGAAAGAGCATTGATTGCATAGAGCTGATGATCTTCGGGAGCTGATGAGCCAACTTCATTGTGCTCATCACTAGAATAGAAAGAGAATTCATCAACAATTCTTCCAACCCATTGTCGTCCTCTTCTGTCAACACACAAAAATGGAGGCGCTTCACACAAAACATACCACAACGTAATGAGGAAGAAATAGGGTGGAGATTTGAAATTATGTGTTTCCACGTCCTTTTCCTTCAACGTAAAAACTAGAAATGATATCCCTGATTCTCTTTACCTCTTCCGTTTTCTTCGGCTTTTTCCCAGATCAACTGATACTTCCGTTTTCTTTAGCTTTTTCCAGATCAAAAGATATACTTTATTCACGGCTTCCACTCCCATTACCAACTCATCCATCCTAATTATCTCTATTTTAGGCAAGTCTGCCACTTCCACTTCTGGCAACTGTCCTATTTTTTCTAATAGAAGAAGATTGTTAACGGTCTATTTCTTTCACATTTGAATTTCCATTATTTTAGAGTTTGTGTGCTTTTGTTGTTGTTGATTTTTTTTTTTCTATATTATGAAATTTTTATGTTTTTGTGTTTTATTGCTTTTTATTTTTTATTATTATTATAACTGAGTAATTTTTAAAACACTATAATTTAAAATTTAAAACGTATTTAAAAAAATGAAATTTTAAAATAAAAAATAAGATAAGATAAAAATTTATTAACAAATTAAAAGTAAAAAAAAGTCTTTCAAATTACCTTTTAATTTGAAATAAGGCAAAATTATTTAGTAATATTGTTTGCATTTCTTATATAGCTGCCAAAAAATTAAATAATAAGATTTATATAATTTTATGATAATATTTTATCTTATTGTATTTCAATTTCACCTTTTAACTAGGCCAAAATTTAAAGATATATATAAATATTATATATTAATAATATGATATTGGTTTTTATAATTTTTTTTTTTTTACAAAATTGAAATTTTTATATATTTTATTATTATTATTATTATTAATGTTAAAAGTGTTAAATGATAATCTTGAAAGTTAAAAACAATATTTAATATTAAATTGTGAAATGTCATTTTTTTTACAAAATAAAAACACAGTACACAAAAAATAATAATAAAACAAAAGTCATATAAAATTAAATTTATCATTTTTATGTTATATAAAATACTTTTTGTAACTTGAATATATAGAAAAACTAATAATACTAATAATAATATTAATTAAATTTAAAATATAGTATTTAAATAAATATTGAATATAACAAAAAATTTGTTAATCATTTTTATAAAGAAAATATGCACTCTTACCAACTACCAACAATAACAGGTCGTATTTTTGCTTGAATAATAAAAATGAGTCCACATGCATTAAGAGATAACAGTATATGACAATTGGATTAATAACACAAATAAAATATTTTAATATTTATTTTTAATAATGTAATTTAAAATAAAATAAAAAAATATTGAAAGAAAAATAATTGGGTTTCATTTATAACTTTTCTTTTGTCATCTAATCTTAAAAAAATGTACAATCCTTTCTATATTTTATTATAAATTTGGCAATTAACATATATATATATATATATATATATATATATATATATATATATATATATATATATATATATATATAATTAAATTTGTGTTTTCTCTTTTTTATACCTATCAAATACATACTAAATATACTATATAACATATATTTAAGTATGTGTTTGTTAATTTATAAAAAAAGAAGGAAAACACAAATTTAATTATATATATATATATATATATATATATATATATATATATAATATTTTATGGATAGTAGTATAATAAGGAGGCAAGGAAATCACCTATAACATCCTCTGCTACTGTGATGTCAAACATCTCACAAAATCTCCTTATAATAAAGTTTATGTAAATTGATCATTAGGTAAATAAAATCATAGAGGCATTGCAGAGGACCATAGGACCATAATTAAAGTTATCATAACAACCAATACTTATCACATATCTCACTACAACAAGTCCCACATAGACCGTCCCTCTCTTATATTTAATGTCAAATTGTGAAATGTCATTTTAAAAATAAAATAAAAGAAAAAAATAATTTTATGAATTAAAATTTACTTAGTTTTCCTTATACACAAAAAATCGTACACAAAAATAGTAATAAAACAAAATCACATAAAATTAAATTTATCATTTTTATGTTATATAAAATACTTTTTGTAACTTGAATACATACAAAAACTAATAATAATAATAATAATAATAATAATAATAATTAAATTTAAGATATAATATTTAAATAAATATTAAATATAATACAAAATTTGTTAATCATTTTTATAAAGAAGGTATGCACTCTTACCAACTACCAACAATAACATGTTGTAGTTTTCCTTCAATAATAAATATGAGTCCACCTGCATTAAGAGATAACAATATATGAAAATTGGTTTGATAACAAAAATATGATTTTTTTCCCACTATTTTTAAAAGTTATAAATAAAATATTTTAATATTTATTTTAATAATGTAATTTAAAATAAATTAAAAAAATGAAAGAAAAATAATTGGGTTTCATTCATAACTTTTCTTTTGTCATCTAATCTCAAAAAAAATGTACAATCCTTTTTATATTTTAATATAAATTTGGAAATTAACATACTTTTTTTTTTAATTAATCATATAATTTAATAGGTATTTGATATGTATAAAAAGTGTGTGTATATATATATATATATATAGTAGTATAATAGATGTTCCTAAAAAAAATTACCAAATTTATTTTTTCTTTGATAAATTCTCTACAAATTAGTATACTTATATGTTGTCTATTAATATTACATTAATAAATATATTTACATTACAAAAATTTAAAAAATTAATAATCATAAAAAAATTAATTTGCATTTTATTTCTTTAGTACAAGGAAGGTGTTTAATTGGATGAAATTCATCCATGATATTTAGAACAATATTAATGGTCTAATCATAAACAAATAGATTATTTCAATATCCATAACAATTAAAATAATTTTATCTCAATTTGTGAGATATAAACTAATGTAAAAGAAATTGTTATCTTTTTTCTTTTGAATATTAGGATGATGTGTAATTTTTTTATATAAAAACATTCCAATACAAACCTTGGATGAGATATTAGAATATTCATATCAACTAATATGTTCCAATATAAACTCTTTACATATTTATATAGAGATAAAAATAAAAATAATTTAATTTGATAATATTTAAAATAATTTTATATCAACTTGACATATCTAAAGAAAAACTAATTGAATTTAAAATATGTTTTCCTATGTTAATAATTATTTTAGACTCTATGATAGAAGTATTATGTGAAAATTCTTTAATCCTTAATACAATGTTTATACATGGAATATAAAAAATATTAATGACAAAAAGAAATTCAACGTCAACTATAAATAAATAAAATGAATGATATTTTTCATTTAATTAATATGTTCTTTCTAATTTATGGAATAATGGAATGTGTAACTCCATTATTTAATATGAAGTAGTATTGAAAATATATTAACAAAAAAGTCCATATTAGATATTGATAGTGTAATTATTATATAAAAAGATTGACAAAAAAATAACATATGATTAAAAAAATTTAATGGGGTGTATCTCAAAAAAAGGATACCGATATATATCTCCTTATTTAACACTAAGTTAACATATGGAATATATGGGCATGGGGTAGTAGCATAAATCAATACGAGTTGTTTTTAGTAATTTCTCTAAAATCGAGCTAGAATTTATGGAAATCACAAGATTGATGGATAACCCTGCACAATCGAAGTGAAATCCATGTATACAGTAAAAAAACTAGTTTAAATAACAAAATACAAGATTTTTCCTTGAATATTTCAGTCAACACTGAAAATTCCAAAAGTTCTCACTAAAGACAACTCCCGAATCAATATCTGAATGTAAACTAAGTATATATTATACAAATAACTGAAAATAAAAATTATGATTAAAAAATTTTAACAGTATATCAATCAAAATGAAAGAGATGTCCAATTATTTTCTTATTTGTATTGACACACTACATGTTTATGTGTATAATTTTCATAAATCTAACTTAACCAAGTACCATATCAAAGATAATAAAGTGGAGTTGTAGACTTTATTTTTAAAAATGTAAATAAGGTTCCTATTTTAAGAAAATTGAGTTTTCGCAAATTTTGATATACCCAAAGAAAAAATAAATGTACATTCATAAAAAAATTATTACCATAAAATCTTATTGTAAATTTTAAGCTCTCCAAGATTTTTGAGCATAGGAATAAAATCTTAAATCAAATTAAATAACTTTTTCTTTAGGTCCGATAGACCAAAGATTGGTTTTAGTTGACATTAACCACCACCACCACCACCACCACCACCACCACCACCACCACCACCATCATCATCATCATCAAAATTTTAATTTTAATTTACAAGTAATAATTTTCAATCTACACTACAACCCATATCTTTAGAAGAGTGTTTAATTCATGAGTTTCTCATTTCAACTAAATCATAAATTTCAATTAAAAATCTCATGTTCCTCTTTCTTGGAGCTATATTTGGATGTCCTCATAAATACATATATAGTCAAAATCTTTAGTGATTATAGAACGAATAAACATATTTTGCAATATTTTGTTACAAAAATTTGTAAGATAAATTTTGTTTAGTATTTTATTTGAATTATATAGCTTCTTCTCATGGTTTCACTTGAATAAAGAAAGAGTGCCAATTCACAGCATCCAAGTGTCATTATTAACTTATGCCACAATACATACAATATATTGATATCTTAGTAAATGTATGATAAAAAAATTGTGATGTTCCATGCGTTGGTGAATTTTTAGGAAATTTTCCAAGGAATTTGCAATCATATTATTTAGATATCCATGATAGTACTTACCTTAGTTGTTTTCAAGTGACTTTCAAAAAAAGTTTGTTTTATTTTATAATCTAAATTGTGAATTTTTCAAATTATTTATGATCATATCATTTACATGTCTATAAGTGTGATTTTTTGAAAAAAAATTATGATATTTTCATATTGAATTTTCTGGAATGTGGCAGCGATTCATTGGAATCACAAGTTCAATGTGTGAAATATGCACAATAGAAGTTCCCAAGGGGTTTTCCAATGTGTCGAATTCATATATTCAGTCAAAAAACCAATTTAAACAACAACAACAAAAAAAATCCACAATTGTTTCTATCATAATCATGCTAAAAATCCAAGGGAAACTCCAAAAAGTAACACTTAAAGACAACTTCATACTTGTAAGGCATGCATGCCAATTGAATAAAGCATTTTATAGTCTATATAGTTGGCAATTATATTTCTCATTTATTGATTGTTGGTAATGTTTTTCTTCAATCTCATATGTTATTAGACTCGCCATATAGAGTGGAATTTACTTCTCAATTGAATAATGTTCTTTTTTTAATATTTCAAAAATAATATTCCTTTTAATAATAATATTTGAAAAAAAATTTAGTTTAATCTATTTTAAATTTAAATATAACTAAAAATATGTATAATTTAAAGTTTTAAAGTTATGTAATATGGATTTATTTTCCCTTTTAAATGTAAATTTATGAAACAATAAAATCATATTTTAAGATCATATATATATATATATATATATATATATATATATATATATATATAGGTATTTTGAATGTTTTCCAGTTAAATCTACAATTGTTAATATAAACATTTGTTTCCATAAACAATGAACCAATGACGGATGTCATCATATAGTTTTACTTTATTTATTAACATGTTTGTTTTTTTTATAAAAAAATTATTATTTTTTTTATATGCTATTATAATTTTATACTTTTAGATATTAAAAAAAAAGATATATTTGTAATTTTATATTTTATATAATTTTTTAATAAAATTAATAATTATTATAATATTAATATTTTTTTTTCTTTTCAATTACATAAATGCATACTTATATTAGGGTTAAATTTTTGAATGAGTGTAAGACTCCTTCAAGATGTGATGTAAGGGTTAAAGAGTGTTTCATATTCCGGGAATTTCTTGATGATCATGTTCAAGACACCAAAAGCATCTCTATTCTAGGATATTATGACCAAAATGTGCCCTACATGGCCCTCACAAGAGGAAGCTAGGTTATGTGGCATTAGCTAGCTAGGTGTTGTCTCTCCAAATATATAAAGAAGCCATCCCTTGTCACCTCAAGGATGACCATTATCATCTAGATTGTGGATCAAGTAATTCTCATCAAATAGTGGCAATGGAATACTAGGGTAGTCACATATTCAGTCATCACACCATCAATATCTTCAATGCTAACAATCATGGGATTAATGTTCTAACATTTAGGAATTCCTCTAGTTGTAAATCATTATATAAATCCCTCTATTAGCCAAATTATATATCATAGGTATTGAAAATTTTAGCATCAAAGTAAATCTACCTCTCTATACTTTGGATATGAGACCTTCTAGTCCACCGGTAAGGAGGTATGGAAATCACCTATAACATCCTCTACTACTGTCATGTCAAACATCTCAAAAAATCTCCTTATAATAAAGTTTATGTAAATTAATCATTAGGTAAGTAAAATCATAGAGGCATTGTAGAGGAGCATAATTAAAGTTATCGTAACAACCAATACTATCACATATCTCACTACAACAAGTCCCATATAGACCTTCCCTCTATTATATTTGCGATGAATAGTTGGATAACCGTACTCTGTGTTTCAAACACCCAAGGGGAAGTTAAAATTCCTAGGTCAATCCATTAGTCCATGGGCACAACTGTAGAGGGTGGCAATGTGTTGGGAAAGAGTTAAGGGTTTGGTGACATAGCCAAGAGACCAACTACTTGATGTCCGACATATAGAGTGTATATATGTAAAAAGGGATCAATCAAGGAGTCACAAGTTACCCCTTTTATTGGTGTACTATTTCCACCATTCTAATACAACTTAAGAAATGGTGATTTATTTCTCATAAAGGTTGGGAGAATACAAGGATTTATTTTTATTTGGGTAGGATCAAGTGCTCTAACAACCAGGTGATGGCTAATCAGGTGGATAGAGCTCATAATAGGTTTTTTCCCATGAGCTAATTATGTTCCCAACCATATCTTGTATTTTTATATTTTTTTATATATTATTATGGATTTATTTTACTTTATCATTATCTTGGTGGCATAAACCTCTTTCCAAACTATTTCAAAGGATGATGATAAGACACTGACACTTTCCATGACCACTTAGCACCTTTATCAAGAATCAAATTGAAATACAGTTAACAATGGAATGTGTTATGTATGGTATATCATAGGGATGCCACTTCAATTATGGCCTCCATAGTAGTGCCCTTGAATTACAACCCTCACGGTAGTGTCCTTCTAGGATGGCACATGAAGCCATTTGTGATGTAAGCACAGTTGGCAATGAATTGATATAAGTTCACTTTAGCATGAAAATTGTAAAGTTAACTAAGAGCGCATAGATGAAGAAGATTAATGATTTTTCAACCTGGAAAGGTTTGACCATGTGATTTTTTATCTTTCAAATAGTCATTGATTGAATGCCCTATTTGATTCCCATAGGATATTTTTAAGGAAAAAGGGGATCACTTAGTACAATTATTTAGCTATCATACAAGTGAAAAGAGTAACATTTGGAAGTGTCAATGTATAATTAAATTAAAGGGTCTTATTAAGTGAATGTGGGTAAAATTAAAAAAATATAAAATCAATTTATATTATTGAGTAGGAAAAAGTAGAAAAGGGGATATTCGTGATATTTTTATGACCCATGGTATCGACCTATTGTATTATTACTAACCACCAATCTGATTTTCTCTATCTCTCCCTTTCTCGCATACACAGTCCCCTTCACCTCTCTCAAGAATCCTCCTCCACCTCCACCCTAATTTTATCGCTCGCTTCCTCTCTCCCCATTGCCCGCCATACCCTTCCCCCCCCATCTCTCTTTGTCTCACACTCTCTTTCTCTCCCCCATTGTACCACCAATTATACTCTACATCTCCCGAACTACCACTTCCACTCCCACCATCCACCTCCCTTTATTTGTTTTTCTTATTCCTTCCCACTCCCTCTCTCTCTCTTCTTTCTTTCCCTATCTCTTTTCCTCCCTAACTCTTCTCTCACACATTCTCTCTCTATATATATCCTGTCACACTTAACCTCTCCCTCTTTCACTCCCACTCTCTCACATCATCTCCCCCATCAGCCCTCTCTCCCTTCCCCTCTCATCCTCCCTCAATCTACCCCTATCTCTCTCTCTCTCTCTCTCTCTGCCCCTCCCCCAATGTGCCTAGACCACTCCCGTCCATGCCCTTCACTCTATCACCCTCCATTCCTCCCTCTCTCTCTCTCTCTCTCTCTATATATATATATATATATATATATATATATACTCCACTCCCTCCCTCCCTCGTTCTCTCTCATTTCCCCCACTCTCTCCGCCTCTCCCCTCCTCTATCCCTCACTCGCTCCCTCTAATTCATTCTCCCTCCTCCCATCCCCCACTATCTCTACCCCTCTTCCCTTCTCTCTCTCTCTCTCTGCCCCGCTCTCTCTCCCACTCTCCCCGTCTCCCCATCTCTCTCTCTCCCGATATCTCTGCCCCCTCTTTCTCTCTCTCACCCCCTCCCCCTCTATTTATCTCCCTATATATATATACTTCCCCGACTTCTCTCCCTCACTCTTTCTCTCTTGTTCACTCTCCCTCCCCCTATCTCTCTCTCTCCCATTCCAACTCTCCCTCCCTCTCTCTCTCCCTCCCTTCCTCCCCTCCCTCCCTCCCTCCCTCCCTCTGCCCCCAATCTCTCTCTCTCCCTCTCCCTCCCTCCATCTCTCTATCTCTCTTGCTCTCTCCCCCTCTATCTAAGTCTCTTCCCCCCCCACCGCCCTCTCTCTCTACCCCTCTCCCCCTCTTCGTCTCTCTCCCCTTATCTATCTCTGTCTCTCCACCCGTCCCCCTCTCTCTTTACCACCTTTATATATCTTTCACTCTCCCTCTGTCTCTCTCTTTCACTCTCACTCTCCCACCCTCTCTCCTTTTCTCCTCTACCCTCTCTCTCTCTCCCCCTCTCTCTCTCTCTCTCTTCCTCTCTGTCTCTCTCTCTTTCTCTCTCTTCCCCTCTTCCACTCTCTTTTCCCACTCTCCCTCTCCATCTCTCTCTCCCACTACATATCACTCCCCCTCCCCCACTCTCTCTCCCGCTCTATCTCTCCCTCTATCTCTCTGTCTCCCCCTCTGTCTCCCCCTACTTCTCGCTCTCCCTCTCCCTCTCCCTCTATATCACTCTCTCTGTCTCCTTCTCCTTCTCACTCCCCCTCCACCTCTCTCTCTCTCTCTCTCTCTCTCTCTCTCTCTCTCTCTCTCGCTACCCCAGTCTCTCTTTATCCCTCCCCCTCACTGGCTCTCTCCCTCTCTCTCTCTATCACTCTCTCGCACTACCTCTCCCCCTCTCCCTCCCTCTCTCTCTATATACCTCTCCCTTTATCACTCTATCTCTCTCTCTCTCGCCTCCCCTCTCTCTATCTTTGTGTCTCTTTACCTGCCTCCCTCTCTCTCCACCTCTCCCCCTTTACCTTGCCCTCTCTCTCTCATTCCCCCTCCCCCTCTCTCTCTCATTCAAAAATATAATAAACTATAATAATATATGATTTGGCAACGAGTAAAATGGTCTTAACCTAACAATCTTCCAAAACATAACCCTATAATTTTTTTTTAATAGTTTTGACACTAAGGAGCGTTGAAGAGCTTTGCCGAGTGGATACATCTCACGAGTCAAATGCAAAAGCAATGAAAATACAATGTAGAGGAATGTGGAAGGAAGATACTGGGAAGGTGGAGCGATACATCAGTTCGAGTCTAGTGGAAACTGGACGAATTAGATAAAGTTTAGTTGCACATGAAAATGGCAATGAAGGTAGTATTGCACAACCTCTAAAGTAATTAAATAACTCTTGTATTTCATAAAAAAGAGTTTTAAGATTTCGATACTAAGTCGACTAATTCAAATTGGCATCAATAGCTCAATAAAAAAAAAGTTTATACTTGCATAGGAAAGATCCTCAAAATCCATATTTCTATCCTAGGCGGCCTGGTTGAAATTGGTTTCAAGAACTCAATGAATTTTAGATTAAATTAAACTTCCATTATATTATAAAGAAGTGACACCTAAAAAAGAGTTTATTCTGGCTCTCGAATTGGAACGGAGCACACAAATTTGAAAGCCAACTCAAAAATAAACCTAAATCGAACAAGATAACTAATTAATTAAAGGAAAAAAAGGCCAGAAAGCAAGAAGGCCAGAAGGCCTGTTTGAAGGAGGTTAACTAATTAAAGAAAATGAAGTAGAGAGTTGTTAAAATAATTAAAGAAAATGAAGTAAAGAGTAAATGTGAACAACAAGTTTACATTAACAACAAATTACATTAAATTTAAATAAACACAGCATAAATAAATAAAATACCTGGAAACAATTTGGAGTAGTAAAAAATAACAGCCCAAAAACAGTTTGGGTAATAGCAGCAACATGAGCGCATTGGAACATGACAACTCTCCCCTCTGGATTCTATCACAAACTCTCCTGTAAGCGGTTCCTGTGAATGAAGAAAGTGGGTTCTGTCACAAACTCTCCTGTAAGCTGTTCCTGTGAATCAAGAAAGAGCATTGATTGCATAGAGCTGATGATCTTCGGGAGCTGATGAGCCAAATTGATTGTGCTCACCAATAGAATAGAAAGAGAATTCATCAACAATGCTTCCAACCCATTGTCGTCCTCTTATGTCAACACACAAAAATGGAGGCGCTTCACACAAAACATACCACAACGGAATGAGGAAGAAAGAGGGTGGAGATTTGAAATTATATGTGTTTCCACGTCCTTTTCCTTCAACGTAAAAACTAAAAATGATATCCATGATTCTCTGTACCTCTTCGGCTTTCTTCGGCTTTTTCCCAGATCAACGGATACTTCCGTTTTCTTTAGCTTTTTCTAGAGCAACAGATATATACTTTATTCACGTCTTTCACTCCCATTACCAACTCATCCATCCTAATTATCTCTATTTTAGGCAAGTCTGCCACTTCCACTTCTGGCAACCGTCCTATTTTTTCTAAGCGAAGAAGATTCTTAACGGTCTATTTCTTTCACATTTGAATTTCCATTATTTTAGAGCTTGTGTGCTTTTGTTTTTTTTGTTTTTCTATATTACGAAATTTTTATGTTTTTGTGTTTTTTTGCTTTTTATTTATTATTATGATTATAATTCGGTAATTTTGAAAACACTATAATTTAAAATTTAAAATTTAAAACGTATTTAAAAAAATGAAATTTTAAAATAAAAAATAAAATAAGATAAAAATTTATTAACAAATTAAAATAAGGCAAAATTATTTAGTAATATTGTTTGCATTTCATATATAGCTGCCAAAAAATTAAATGATAAGATTTATATAATTTTATGACAATATTTTATCTTATTGTATTTCAATTTCACCTTTTAACTAGGCCAAAATTTAAAGATATATATAAATATTATATATTAATAATATGATATTGGTTTTTATAATTTTTTTTTTTACAAAATTGAAATTTTGATATAATTTATTATTATTATTGTTATTGATGTTAAAAGTGTTAAATAATAATCTTGAAAGTTAAGACAATATTTAATATTAAATTGTGAAATGTCATTTTTTTTACAAAACAAAAACACAGTATAATTTTATGAATTAAAATTTACTTAGTTTTCCTTATACACAAAAACTCGTACACAAAAATAATAATAAAACAAAAGTCATATAAAATTAAATTTATCATTTTTATGTTATATAAAATACTTTTTGTAACTTGAATATATACAAAGACTAATAATACTAATAATAATACTAATTAAATTTAAGATATAGTATTTAAATAAATATTAAATATAACACCAAATTTGTTAATCATTTTTTTAAAGAAAATATGCACTCTTACCAACTACCAACAATAACAGGTTGTATTTTTCCTTGAATAATAAAAACGAGTCCACATGCATTAAGAGATAACAGTATATGACAATTGGATTGATAACACAAATATGATTTTTTCCCACTATTTAAAAAAGTTATAAATAAAATATTTTAATATTTATTTGTAATAATGTAATTTAAAATAAACTAAAAAAATATTGAAAGAAAAATAACTAGGTTTCATTCATAATGTCACTTCCATCAAACATTAAATTACCATCATAAAAAAAAAAATTAACTTTTACGTACACCAAGCTGTCAACACATCCACGTCTACACGTCCTACCTCCATTCAAACATTACCTATCAATTTGGACATATTCATAAGCATATAATTTAAAACAGAAATCTACACAATGAATCGATCATATACATTAGCTCAAGTAAACTTTTGGCTAGACAATGTTATGAGTAATCAAGATTTGGCACAAATATATAAATATTACACCAACAAGTAATATAGAGTTCCTGCGTATGAGTTTTACATATGGTAAATGCGCTATCTGTCACATTTATGGTTCTATTACTCATTAGTCAGTCTTGGATATATGTCGCTCCACCTGGCATTGAATCCGCCCTCCGAATGATAGTCTGTCAACTGCACTTGATTTCCGGCGGTACTGACTACATGTGTCACAATATACCTCGGGATTTTTCATCGGCGTTCATTGCCAGTGGACAGTGAACTCAGAGGGTTTCTAGTTCAGCTATTAGACTATGAGCTCCATGAGTTTTTCGTGCTTTTTGGGTTTCCACTGGCGTTTTCTCAAAACTCGACATCATGGTTAGTAGAATCAGCCCAAGTCCTATATATTTCAGGTTTGGTACTCCGACAGAGTTCGTCCGCAGTTCTAAAACTTAGTTCTTAACTAGATTTTCCAATTTATTTTTTGTTTTCTTTCTTGAAGACGGATTGACTCCTCCAATCTGCTCATACAGGGTTTCGACTGTGCAAAAGACCATTTTCATTACAGAGCAGCTATAGAGCATGACTTCTATAGGGAGCAGTGGCTCTTATTGCAACATTGAGGGTAAGTTCACGCTTCCAGTCTACCCATTTTAAGATTATTACATGGTTTGATTCCCTTAACCTACAAGTCGGAGATCTAATCCTATGGCTCGTGGCTTTCAGCAAATGGCCCGGACTGTTATTTCTTAACAGGTACTTATTTTCTTTTTTCCGCAAATTGAATTAAAGGTTTAGTCTATCTCGCTCTATTCACTAAAACCCTTACAGTATATAACTCGATAGGTGGTTGCTCCTCCTTTTGCAGGTACGAGGAGTCTACCCCTTAGTCTCATAACCTTCAATTGGCTAACTCCGTGTCTGCCTCAGCTAACAAATTTTCGCTCCATTTCAACAGGTGCTTGAGTTCTCTAAAGGGCTAAGCCCTCTCCAAAATTTCTCTTTCGAGGCCTAGCTTTCGGCTTCTAGTTACTCTGTCTTGATAAGGGTTTGCCCACCGGTGTTAGGGTTTCTCAGTTTTTTGAGAAACTCTGTCCTGTTCGGAGATTTCTTTTATTTGTGTAATAATTCTTTTAAGAGAAATGGGGTTTATCCCCGGACGGTTTTGTAACTAAAACCCTATGCATGTTATTCATGAGGTTTCGGTGTATATTCGGCTGAAAGTTTATGGTCTTTGAGAATCAAATGACATTGTTCACATAGTATACTTAAAAATGATACTTGTTCAACTGTTTGTCTATTGCAAGGATTGTTGTTGCATTGTCTTCGGCGCTGTAACTTCAAACTCTTAGTTTTGCGTTCCTGCATACCTGGACAGGGTTTTTGTTGTGAGTATTTTCTTTTTGTAATGCAATGTACAGGTTTTCGTTTTTGCACAACACCTCTGGCTATTTCCTGTTTTCTTTCTTTGTTTTGTGTTGTCTCTTAAAAGAGGAAAGAAAGTATGTCCACATCGCCCTTCGACCATTCTTTGTCTTTAAGGGTTTACATGATAGGGTTTATATATCACTCATATAAATTGTTTACCTTCAATCCTACAGGTGATATTGTGGCTTTTATGTTTACAGAAGGCTGCCTTCTACTCTGTTTTACTACTCTGCTATTCATCTGTACCGTGGTCACTATACTTGCTATTTTATTTTACTGTCAGTCACATGCTACGAATAAACACTATAGATAGAAAAATAGAAGAATATTTTTATTTCACTAATCGATTTCTCTATTCCATTGAAATACAGTAGGAAATGTCTCCATAGTTCGGAAGTCTACCATCTGTTTATGCAACATATAAATTATATATATTCATTCATAAATTAACAGGCAGTGTGTTCCTCAACCTTCTAGACGATAGACATCCATACAAAGTTCATTATTAAATAAATACCTAAATGCACAGTATACTTATCTGCATTCACAGAAATTCAAGCTGTTGTCCTCCCAACCATCAAGGGAGGCTATTACGTCCTCCGCTTGCCCCCTAGCCCCAGAATTCTGGATGGTGCCACGGGAAACAGTGGAAATTCTTCTGTTGTGACCTATGGATGGAAAATCCAGTCACAATCAGACAATCTGGTTCACAAGGGTTTCAGAAGCTATTTTCAACTGGTCCTCTACCAGCTCTAGAAAATAATTCACCCTCCTTTCCAAATTTCATAGAACCCCCTCTCCTCTCTTGGGATCCAACTTTATCCTTAGAGGAAAGGTTAACTATTTCTCCAACTATTCCCAACCACCTCCTCTTCTTGGAAACTTTCTACTAGCAGCTTAAAAGATTTTCTTTTCATTAACTAGTCCTCCTACTTTAATGATTTTCAATAAAATAATTTGTTTTTATCTACAATAAAGCTTCAAGTCTTTTTTCCTTTGCCAAAAATTTAAAATAATAAAAGTCTTTAACTAGTTAACACTAGTTAACTCTAATGAGGCTGTCACATCCTCCCCCCCTGGAGGTAGCACCGTCCTCGGTGTCTCAACCCAGCTCTGTGAAGAGCTTCGGGTAAGCTTCCTGCATAAAGTTCTCATCCTCCCAAGTAGCTTCATCTGGTCCGAAGTGCTTCCACTGCACTTTTACTTGGATGATTGCTCATTTGCGGAGCTCAATTTCTCTTCTGTCAAGTATGCATTGTGGCTCGACCAGAAACTTGCCATCCGGTTCTACCTGAAAAACAAAATATTTTCAAGTCAGCATGCAACAATTATTCAGAACCTTAAGTTAGGATTCCTATTCCTTTTCCTACCTGAATACTTTGCCAATGAATCACATGCCTTTCATCATGTACATGTCACTTCAGTAAGGACACATGGAATACATTTTGTACTTGAATATGAGTGGGTAAGGCCAATTTATAAGCTACTGGTCCCACCCTTTCTAGTATTTGGAAAGGTCCACAGTACCGGGGAGCCAATTTGGCACACAAGGTCCAACTCATGGTACTCCTCTTGGGCTTAATTCTTACATATACGTGGTCTCCTATTTCAAATTCACGATAGGACCTATTCTTGTCTACGTACATATTTTTTCTATCCTGCGCAACCTTTAGATTCTGCCTTATTCTTTTGACTTCAGCTTCCATATCAGCCAACATTTCAGGTCCCAACAATAATTTTTTTTCTGGACTGCTCCAGTTTATAGGTGTACGACATTGCCTCCCATACAATGCCTCAAAGGGACTCATTTTAAAATATTCCTGATACCCATTGTTGTAGGCAAACTAAACCAGATGCAAGTAATCCTCCCACTTGGTCGGTTGCTGCATCACATACATGCACAGCATGTCTTCCAAAACTTGGTTTACCTGCTCCATCTGCCCATCAGTCTGAGGATGATAGGCAGTACTAAAGTGTATCTAAGTTGCTAGACTAGAAAACAAGGTTTTCTAGAATGTGGATGTAAACTTAACATCCCAATCTGAAGTTATAGTCTTAGGTATGCCATGCAACCTAAAGATTTCCTTCATAAATATATCCACAATCTATATCGTCTTGTATGTAGATTGTACAGGTATGAAATGGGCAGATTTGTTTAATGTGTCTACTACCACCATGATGGAATCATTCTGCTTCTTTGTTCGTGCTAGTACTATGATGAAATCGAAGGAGATAACCTCCCACTTCCACTCAGGAATGGGTATGGGCTACAGTAGTCCTGCAGGATGCTGATGCTCCACTTTAACCTGATGACATTCCAATCATTTTCTTAGATATTCTGCAATATTCTTTTGCATATTTGGCCAATAATATACCTTTCTTATTGCAGTGAGCATTTTTTGATAGCCTGGATGGCCAGTGTAATTGTTGCGATGGAATTCATTCAGGATTAACTCCTTAAGACCTGTACGATTAGGCACATAGATTCTTCCGCGAAAGGTCAACACCTGATCTTCATTCTTTTCAAACTATGATGTCTTTCCTTGCTTCTCATTATCCTCCATTTGCTGCCACAAATATTGGTATTCTGGGTCTTTCTGTGCTTCTCCTTTTAACTGTTCCAACAGTTGACTTGCTAGCTGACTGTAATATAAGGCATAAATACCATGCAGTTTTCTACTCAACGCATCTGCAACTCGGTTTTCCTTTCCCTTAACATGCTATATTTCCATGTCAAATTCACTCAAAAAGGCATTCCATCTTGCCTGTCTAGAATTTAAATCCGCCAGCTTGAAATAATTAGTCAAGCTTCTATGGTCTGTTTTAAGTATAAATATTTTACTCAGCAGATAATGCCTCCATACTCGGAGAGCATGCACTGTTGCTGTAAGTTCCAATTCATACGCAGAATATTTATGTTCATGTTCTTTCAGCTTCCTAGACTTGTAGGCTACCACTTTTCCCTCTTGAGTTAATATTGCACCAACTCCTTCTTTGTTGGCATCGGTAAAAACCTGATAGTCTTTTCCGGGGTGAGCTACCTTCAGTACTGGTGCTATGGTTAGGAGTTGTTTCAGCTTTTTGAAGCTTTTCTGACATTCATTTTTCCATTTAAAAGGCTTTCCTTTCTTCTACAAAGATGTAATGGGAAAAAAAATCTTAGAAAACCCTTCTATAAACCTTCTATAATATCTAGCTATACCCATAAATGATCTAATGTCCACCACATTCTGGGGTACCCGCCATTCCATAATAGTTTTGATCTTCTCGGGGTCTACAGCTATCCCCTCAGCTGATATAACATGTCCCAAGTATCGGATTTCTAATTTAAAGAAATCACATTTGCTAAACTTAGCATAAAGCTGATGTTTTCTCAGCATTTCCAAAACTATTCTTAAATGTTCTTTATGTTATTCCTCGCTTTTTGAATAAACTAGTATGTCATCTAAAAAAATAAGTACAAAATTATCCAAAAAATAATGAAAGATACCATTCATCAACCTCATAAAGGTTGTTGGTGCATTTGTCAAGCCAAAGGGCACCACCACGAACTCATAATGCCCATAACGTGTGTGGAAAGTTTTTTTGCAGATGTCCTCATCCTTGATCCGAATCTGATGATACCTGGATCTTAAATCTATCTTAGAGAACACCTTAGCCCCTCTCAGTTGATCGAATAGGTCATCGATTCTTGGTAAGGGGTATTTGTTCTTAACAGTCAGCTTATTAAGATGCCTGTAGTCCATGCACATGCGTAAGGTTTGGTCTTTCTTCTTAAAAAAAAGGACTGGTGCTCCCCAAGGAGACACACTTGGGTGGATATAGCCCTTGTCCATCAATTCCTGTAATTGTATCTTCAGTTCTATTAATTATGGGACACTCATTCTATAAGGAGCTCTTGACACAAGATAGGCTCCTCGCAGCAATTCAATGGTGAAATCAATATCCCTCTTAGGTGGCAATCCGAGAATGTTTTCTGGAAATACATCCAAGAATTCTTGTACCACAGAAATATCCTCCATTATTGGAGCTTTTCCTTGGAATCTGCATACCCTACTTGGATGGCATACAACTGACATCCTTTTTTGATACACTTGCCCATTTGAGATGTTGTTATTGGATGTAGTTGTATGGGTTTTTTAATTCCTTGAATTTCTTTACGTGTAACATCTTGCATTCTGAAATGAATGACCTTTTATTTGCAGTCCACTAGGGTCCAGTGACTTTCCAGCCAATCCTTTCCCAATAACACGTCATAAGATCCTAATGGTAAGATATTTAAGTCTGCTTGTAACTGCTACTCTGCCACTTCCAAAATACAATTAGGAATTTTTGCAGTTACCTTATGCCTTGCCCCAGTAGCTAATTGAACTAACCAGGAGTTCTTAAATTTATGCTCTTTTAATTTGCATGATTCCACTAATTTAGGACTTACATAACTTAAACTTGCTCTAGGATCTACTAAAATTGAAACAGTTTTAGTTAGTATAGTACCTTCCAATTCAATCATCGTGGGCTGGAAATCAGCCTGTCGGTCCTCCAAGGCTGCATTTATGTGAGGAACATTTCTCGCCACGTCTCCCACTGTAGATGCCTCTTGCATATTTGCTACAATCTCATTTTTATTCCGTTGGGGATAGTTTTTATAGTAATGAGCCTCTCCATAGCCCCAGCACTGTAGGGGAGGTTTTGAAATCTACCCCTGATTTGGCTTGCTGGATGCTTTTGTGGGCTTCTCCTCTATTGGTCACTTAGTTCTTTGATGATTTTTACCAAACTTCTTGATGATGGAATTTCGTGATGAGCCTTTAAAGTTACTGCTTTTACTACTTTTGAAAGTAGAATTATTTTTTTGATTTTTCCTTGGCTGCCAGCTTTTTCCTCCTTCACCCTTGGCTTTACTTTGCTGATAGCACATTCGTGATTTACAGATAACCTCATCCATGGTCTAAGGGTTAAAAAATTCTATCTGTTCTCTCATATGAGCAGGTAAACTGATTAAGAACCTTTGAACCTTGGCTTTTTCTTCTCGGAGATAAGGAACGTAACGTAACAAGGAAGTAAATTTTGTGGCATACTCATCCATGGTCATTTGTCCCAATCGAAGATCATGGAACTCCTTAGCCTTGTCATCATAAAATATTTCTGTCAAGTACTTGTCCTTAAAATATTGCTGAAACAGTTCCCATGTGATATCTCGCTCGTCAATGTTGGGTACGTTTTCCACTTCCTCCCGCCACAAGGTGGCTTTTTCTTGTAACTGGTATATAGCCAATCTGGCCTTTATATTGTTGCTATATTCATATACCTAGAATTATTTATTTATATTGATCAACCATGCTTTAGCCACCTCTTCTGCCTCACCATCAAATGTTGGTGGCTTAATTTTACAAAACTCCCCTTGCATCTCTATTTTCTACCTCTTAGGATCTTGCTGGTCAGACACATTACCTGACTCTGCCTCATTATAATTTTTGTTTTTTCTCTTTTGGGAGGGATTATTTTTAGTTCTGCCTATGGTGCTGTTTATAGTTTGTTGTTCTTCTTGTTCCGTTGACAATTCTTTCTCCGCACTGGGATGTCCCATCTCCTGATTTTGTTTATCAGATAAACTTTTTAGAATATTTTCTTGATCTTGCAACAACCTTTCATTTTCCTTTCGGACTCTCATCATCTCTTCTTGTAGTTTCTGCACTGCATTTAGAAAAAAGGAAATTTTTTGCTATTTTTCTTCAAGTAATTGACTCGTCTTTTGATACTGTTCAACAGTTAATTGAACCCACATTTCTGGATTCATGACTGTTGGGACTTCTAGTTGTGACTGCGACGCTTCAACTTCCCTCATTGCACTTGCTTCTTCTCAGTGCACTAAACACATGCACAGATTCACTGTTAGTAGACCCTTAGGATCCCAGTGTAGCAACTGGCTCTGATACCACTTGTCACTTCCATCAAACATTAAATTACCATCATAAAAAAAAAAAATTAACTTTTACGTACACCAAGTTGTCAACACATCCACGTCTACACGTCCTACCTCCATTCAAACATTACCTATTCATTTGGAAAGATTCATAAGCATATAATTTAAAAAGGATATCTACATAATGAATCGATCATATACATTAGCTCAAGTAAACTTTTGGCTCGACAATGTTATGAGTAATCAAGATTTGGCAGAAATATATAAATATTACACCAACAAGTAATATAGAGTTCCTACGTATGAGTTGTACATATGGTAAATGCGCTATCTGTCACATTTATGGTTCTATTACTCATTAGTGAGTCTCGGATATATTTCGCTCCACCTGGCATCGAATACGCCCTCTGAATGACAGTCTGTCAACTGCACTTGATTTCTGGCAGTACTGACTACATGTGTCACAATATACCTCGGGATTTTTCATTTCCCTCCAAGGGAAAAAACACAGCATTCATTGCTAGTAGATAGTGAACTTGGAGGGTTTCTGGTTTGACTGTTAGACTGTGAGCTGGATGGGTTTTGCTCGGCGTCCTCTGCCGGTTTCACAATGAGCTCCATGATTTTTTTTGTGCTTTTTGGGTTTCCATTGGCGTTTTCTCAAAACTTGACTTCATGGTGCTGTAGACTCTGCCCGGGTCCTATATATTTCAGGTTTGGTACTTCAGCAGAGTTCATCCGCAGTTCTAAAACTTAGTTCTTAACTAGCTATTCCAATTTCTTTTTTTTTCTTTCTTGAAGTCGGATTGACTCCTCTAATCTACTCATACAGGGTTTCGACTGTGCAAAAGACCATTTTCGTTACGGAGCCAGCTCCAGAGCATGACTTCCACAGGGAGCAAAGGCTCTTATTGCAACGCTGAGGGTAAGTTCACGCTCCCAGTCTACCCATTTTAAGATTATTACATGGTTTGATTCCCTTAACCTACAAGTCGAAGATCTAATCCTATGGCTCGTGGCTTTCAGCAAATGGCCCCGACTATTATTTCTTAACAGGTACTTATTTTCCTTTTGCTCTGAATTGAATTAAAGGTTTAGTCTATCTTGCTCTATTCACTAAAACCCTTACAGTTTATAACTCGATGACTGGTCGCTCCTTTTGTAGGTACAAGGAGTCTACCCCTTAGTCTCATAACCTTCGGCTGGCTAACTCTCCGTTTGCCTCGGCTAACAAATTTTTGCTCCATTTCAACAGGTACTTGAGTTCTCCAAAGGGCTAAAGCCCTCTCCAAAATTTCTCTTTCGAGGCCTAGCTTTCAGCTTCTAGTTACTCCGTCTCGATAAGGGTTTTCCCACCAGTGTTGGGGTTTCTCAGTTTTTTGAGAAACTCTGCCCTGTTAGGAGATTTCTTTTATTTGTGTAATAATTCTTTTAAGAAAAATGGGGTTTACCCCTGGACGGTTCTATAACTAAAACCCTATGCATGTTGTTCACGAGGGTTCGGTGTATATTTGGCTGAAAGTTTATGGTCTTTGAGAATCAAATGACATTGTTCACATAGTATACTTAAAAATGATACTTGTTCAACTATTTGTCTATTACAAGGATTTTCGTTGTATTGTCTTCGGCGCTGTAACTTCAAACTCTTAGTTCTGCATTCCTGCATACCTGGACAGGGTTTTTGTTGTGAGTATTTTCTTTTTAGTAATGCAATGTACAGGTTTTCATTTTTGCACAGCACCTCCGGCTATTTCCTGTTTTCTTTGTTTGTTTTGTGTTGTCTCTTAAAAGAGGAAAGAAAGTATGTCCACATTGCCCCTTGACCGTTCTCTGTCTTTAAGGGTTTACATGACAGGGTTTATATATCACTCATATAAATTGTTTACCTTCAATCCTATAGGTGATATTGTGGATTTTATGTTTACAGAAGGCTGCCTTCTACTTTGTTTTACTACTCTGCTATTCATCTGTACCGTGGTCACTATACTTGCTATTTTATTTTACTGTCAGTCACATGCTACGAATAAACACTGTAGATAGAAAAATAGAAGAATATTTTTATTTCACTAACGGATTTCTCTATTCCATTGAAATACAGTAGGAAATGTCTCCTCAGTTCGGAAGTACACCATATGTTTATGAAACACATAAATTATATATATTCATTCATAAATTAACAAGCAGTTTGTTCCTCAACCTTACAGACGATAGACATCCATACAAGGTTCGTTATTAAATAAATACCTAAATGCACAGTATACTTATCTGCATTCATAGAAATTCAAGCTGTTGTCCTCCCAACCATCAAGGGAGGCTATTATGTCCTCCGCTTGCCCCCTAGCCCCAGAATTTTGGATGGTGCCACGGGAAACAGTGGAAATTCTTCTGTTGTGACCTCTGGATGGCCAATCCAGTCACAATCAAACAATCTGGTTCACAAGGGATGCAGAAGCTATTTTTAACTAGTCCTTTACCAGCTCTAGAAAATACTTCACCCTCCTTTCCAAATTTCACAGAACCCCCTCTCCTCTCCTGGGATCCAAATTTATCCTCAGAGGAGAGGGTAAATGTTTCTCCAATTGTTCCCAACCACCTCCTATTCTTGGAAACTTTTTACCACCAGCTTAAAATATTTTCTTTTCATTAACTAGTCCTCCTACTTTAATGATTTTCAATAAAATAATTTTTTTTTATCTACAATAAAGCTTCAAGTCTTTTTTCCTTTGCCAGAAATTTAAAATAATAAAATTATTTAACTAGTTAACACTAGTTAACTCTAATGAGGCTATCACACGTAACTTTTCTTTTGTCATCTAATATTAAAAAAATGTACAATCCTTTCTATATTTTAATATAAATTTGGCAATTAACCTATATTTTTTTTTAAATATTAATCATAAATAAAACATATATTTAGTATTTATTGGATAGGTATAAAAAAGAGAAAACACAAATTTATATATATATATATATATATAATATTTTATGGATAGTAGTATAATAAGGAGGTAAGGAAATCACCTATAACATCCTCTACTACTGTGATGTCAAACATCTCACAAAATCTCCTTATAATAAAGTTTATATAAATTGATCATAACCTAAATAAAATCATAGAGGCATTGTAGAGGACCATAATTAAAGTTATCGTAACAACCAATACTTATCACATATCTCACTAAAACAAGTCCCACATAGACCTTCCCTCTCTTATATTTAATGTTAAATTGTGAAATGTCATTTTTTTTTAGAAAATAAAAGCATAAAATAATTTTATGAATTAAAATTTACTCAGTTTTCCTTGTACACAAAAAATCGTACACAAAAATAGTAATAAAACAAAATCACATAAAATTAAATTTATCATTTTTATGTTATATAAAATACTTTTTGTAACTTGAATATATACAAAAACTAATAATAATAATAATAATAATAATAATAAAATTTAAGATATAATATTTAAATAAATATTAAATATAATACAAAATTTTTTAATCATTTTTATAAAGAAAGTATGCACTCTTACCAACTACCAACAATATCGTGTTGTATTTTTCCTTGAATAATAAATATGAGTCCACCTGCATTAAGAGATAACAATATATGACAATTGGTTCTAAAATAAATTTGGAAATTAACATACTATTTTTTTTTTTAAATTAAGCATAAATAAAACATATAATGTAGTAGGTATTTGATATATATAAAAAAGAGAAAAAAAAAAAATATATATATATATATATATATATATTCTAAATAATATTTTATGGATAGTAGTATAATAGATGTTCCTAACAAAATTTACCAAATTTATTTTTTCTTTGATAAATTCTCTACAAATTAGTATACTTATATGTGTTCTATTAATATTATATTAATAAATAATAAATATATTTACATTAAAAAAATTAAAAAAACAATAATCGTAAAAAAATTAATTTTCATTTTATTTCTTTAGTACAAGCAAGGTGTTTAATTGGATGAAATTGATACATGATATTTAAAACAATATTAACGTTGAAATCATAAACAAATAGATTATTTCAATATCCATAACAGTTAAAATAATTTTATTTCAATTTGTGAGATATAAACTAATTTAAAAGAAATCGTTATCTTTTTTCTTTTGAATACTAGGAAGATGTGTAATATTTTTATTTAAAAACATTCCGATACAAACCTTGGATGAGATATTAGAATATTCATATCAACTAATATATTCCAATATAAACTCTTTACATATTTATATGGAGATAAAAATAAAAATAATTTAATTTGGTAATATTTAAAATAATTTTATATCAACTTGACATATCTAAAGAAAAAATAATTGAATTTAAAATATGTTTTCCTATGTTAATAATTATTTTAGACTCTATGACAAGGATTATGTGAAAATTCTTTAATCCTTAATACAATGTTTATACATGGAATATACAAAATATTAATGAAAAAAAGAAATTCAACGTCAACTATAAATAAATAAAATGAATGATATTTTTCATTTAATTAATATGTTCTTTCTAATTTATGGAATAATGGAATGTGTAACTCCATTATTTAATATGAAGTAGTATTGAAAATATATTAACAAAAAGGTGAATTGTAATCAGAAATCGGATTATCCCAATCGAATCCCAACGGGGATCCATCTTCAGGACGAGAAAGAATGAATGAAAAATTGAGAGAAGGAAGCAGGAGGGACAAGGTATAAATAGTGAGGGAAAAAAATGAGAGAGGAACCAACAACAAATTAAGCTAAAAACTAAATTTTATTTAAAAAAAAAAAAATCGAAACGTCGAAACGTCTTCTATGATACCATGAATAATCCTATTTCTGATTACAATAGCTATAACCACGGAAGTTTAAAAACCAGAAAAATGTGAATATTAGATATTGACAGTGTAATTATTATATCAAAAGATTGACAAAAAAATAACATATGATTAAAAAAATTTAATGGGGTGTATCTCAAAAAAAGGATACCTATACGTATTTCTTTATTTAACACTAAGTTAACATATGGAATATATGGGTGTGCGGTAGTAGCATAAATCAATACGAGTTGTTTTTAGTAATTTCTCTAAAATCGAGTTGGAATTTATGGAAATCACAAGATTGATATTGAAATCATAAGATCGATGGATAACCCTGCACAATTGAAGTTAAATCCATATATACAGTAAAAAAAACTAGTTTAAATAACAGAATACAAGATTTTACCTTGAATATTTTAGTTGACGTTGAAAAGTCGAAAAGTTCTCACTAAAGACAACTCCAAAATCAATATCTCAATGTAAACTAAGTATATTTTATACAAATAACTGAAAATAAAAATTATGATTAAAACATTTTAACAGTATGTCAATCAAAAATGAAAGAGATGTCCAATTATTTTCTTATTTAGTTTTGTATTGACACACTACATGTTTATGTGTATAATTATCATAAATTTAACTTAACCAAGTACCATATCAAAGATAATAAAGTGGGGTTGCAAACTTTATTTTTAAAATTTACAATGTAAATAAGGTTCTTATTTTAAGAAAATTTAGTTTTCTCGAGTTTTTATATACCCAAAGAAAAAATAAATTTACATTCATAAAAAAATTATTACCATAAAATTTTAATGTAAATTTTAAGCTCTCCAAGATTTTTGAGCATAGGAATAAAATCTTAAATCAAATTAAATGACTTTTTTCTTTAGGTATGAGAGACCAAAGATTGGTCTCAATTGACATTAACCATCATCATCATCATCATCATCATCATCAAAATTTTAATTTTAATTTACAAGTAATGATTTTCAATCTACAGTACAACTCATATCTTTAGAAGAGTGTTTAATTCGTGAGTTTCTCATTTCAACTAAATCATAAATTTCAATTAAAAATATCATGTTGCTCCTTCTTGAAGCTATATTTGGATGTCCTCATAGATACATAAATAGTCAAAATCTTTAGTGATTATAGAATGAATAAACACATTTTGCAATATTTTGTTACAAAAATTTGTAAGATCAATTTTGTTTAGTATTTGATTTGAATTATATAGCTTCTTCTCATGGTTTCATTTGAATAAAGAAAGAGTGCCAATTCACAGCATCCAAGTGTCATTATTAACTTATACCACAATACATACAATATATTGATATCTTACTAAATGTATGATAAAAAATTTGTGATGTTCCATGCATTGGTGAATTTTTAGGAAATTTTCCAAGTAATTTGCAATCATATTATTTAGATATCCATGATAGTACTTATTCGAGTTGTTTTCAAGTGACCTTTTCAAAAAAATATTGTTTTATTTTATAATATAAATTGTGAAATTTTCAAATGATTTATGATCATATCATTTACATGTCTATAAGTGTGATTTTTTGAAAAAAAATTCTACTTATTTTCATATTGAATTTTTTGGAATGTCCCAGTGATTCATTGAAATCACAAGTTTAATGTGTGAAATTTGCACAATAGAGGTTCCCAGGGAGTTTTCCAATGTGTTGAATTCATATATTTAATCAAAAAACCAATTTAAACAACAACAACAACAAAAAAAATCCACAATTGTTTCTATCAGAATCGTGCTAAAAATCCAAGGGAAACTCCAAAAAGTAACACTTAAAGACAACTTCATACTTGTAAGGCATGCATGCCAATTGAATAAAGCATTATATAGTCTATATAGTTGGCAATTATATTTCTCATTTATTGATTGTTGGTAATGTTTTTCTTCAATCTCATATGTTATTAGACTCTCCATATAGAGTGGAATTTACTTGTCATTTGAATAATGTTCTTTTTTTAATATTTCAAAAATAATATTCCTTTTAATAATCATATTTGAAACAATTTTTAGTTTAATCTATTTTAAATTTAACTATAACTAAAAATATATATAATTTAAAGTTTTAAAGTTATGTAATATGGATTTATTTTCCCTTTTAAATCTAAATTTATGAAACAATAAAATCATATTTTAAGATCATATATATATAGGTATTTTGAATGTTTTCCAGTTAAGTCTACAATTGTTAATATAAACATTTTTTTCCATAAACAATGAACCAATGAAGGATGTCATCATATAGTTTTACCTTATTTATTAACATGTTTGTTTTTTTATAAAAAATTTATTATTTTATTTATATGCTATTGTAATTTTATACTTTTAGATATAAAAAAAAGGATATATTTGTAATTTTATATTTTATATAATTTTTTAATAAAATTAATAATTATTATAATATTAATATTTTTTTTCTTTTTAATTACATAAATGCATACTTATATTAGGGTTAAATTTTCGAATGAGTTTAAGACTCCTTCAAGATGTGATGTAAGGGCTAAAGTAGAAAAGGGGAGATTTGTGGTATTTTTATGACCCATGGTATCGACCTATTGTATTATTACTAACCACCAATTTCATTATCTCTATCTCTCCCTTTGTCGCATACACACTCCCCTTCACCTCTCTCAAGAATCCTCCTCAACCTCCCCCCTAAATTTATCGCTTGCGCCCTCTCTCCCCGTCATCCTCCACCCACTCCCCCCACCCCCCGCTCTCTCTTTTTCTCCCACTCTCTTTCTCTCCCCCATTGTACCACCAATTATACTCTACATCTCACGAACTACCACTTCCACTCCCACCGTCCACTTCCCTTTATTTTTTTTTCTTATTCCTTCCCACCCCCCCTCTCTCTTCTCTCCTTCCCTATCTCTTTTCCTCCCTAACTCTTCTCTCACACATTCTCTCTCTCTATATATCCCTTCACACTTTACCTCTCCCTCTTTCACTCCCACTCTCTCACATCATCTCCCCCATCAACCCTCTCTCCTTTCCCCTCTCATCCTCTCTCTCTCTCTGTCTCTCTCTCTATACATATACATACATACATACATACATACATATATATATATATATATATATATATATATATGTACTCCACTCCCTCCATCCCTCGTTCTCTCTCATTTCCCCCACTCTCTCCCCCTCTCCCCTCCTCTATCCCTCACTCACTCCCTCTGATTCTTTCTCCCTTCCCCCATCCCCCACTATTTGTACCCATCTTCTCTTCTCTCTCTCTCTCTCTCTCTACTCCCCTCTCTCTCCCACTCTCCCCATCTCCCCATCTCTCTCTCTCCCGATCTCTCTGCCCTCTCTTTCTCTCTCTCACCCACTCCTCCTCTATTTATCTTTGTATATATATATATACCTCCCTAACTTCTCTCCCTATCTCTCTCTCTTCCTCGCTCCCTCCCTCCCCCTATCTCTCTCTCTTCCTCCCTCCCTCCCTTCCTCTCTCTATCCCTCTCCCTCTATCCCTCCCTCCCTCTCTCTATCCCTCTGCCCCAATCTCTCTCTCCCCCTCTCCCTCCTTCCATCTCTCTATCTCTCTCACCCCCTCTCTATTTCTCTTCCCCCCCTCTCTCTCTCTCTATCACTCATTCAGTCACTCTCACTCTTTCTCCATTCCCCCCACCGCCCTCTCTCTCTACCCCTCTCCCCCTCTCTGTCTCTGTCCCCCTATCTATCTTTGTCTCTCCGCCCCTCCCCCTCTCTCTCTACCACCTTTATCTATCTTTCTCTCTCCCTCCATCTCTCTCTTTCACTCTCACTCTCCCACCCTCTCTCCTTTTCTCCCCTATGCTCTCTCTCTCTCTCCCTCTCTCTCTCTCTTTCTCTCTCTCCCCCTCTTTCGCTCTCTTTTCCCACTCTCCTTCACCATCTCTCTCTCCCACTACATATCACTCCCCCTCCCCCACAGTATCTCTCCCACTCTATCTCTCCCTCTATCTCTCTGTCTCCCTCTCTCTCCCCCCCTATTTCTCGCTCTCCCTCTCCCTTTCCCTCTATCTCGCTCTCTCTGTCTCCTTCTCCTTCTCCCTCCACCTCCTCCCTCTCTCTCTCTCTCTCTCTCTCTCTCTCCATTTATCTCTCTTTCTCTCTCTCTATATCACTCTCTTGCACTGTCTCTCCCCCTCTCCCTCCCCCCCTCTCTCTATACCTCTCTCTTTATCACTCTATCTCTCTCTCTCGCCTCCCCTCTCTCTATCTTTGTGTCTCTTTACCTGCCTCCCTCTCTCTCCACCTCTCCCCCTTTACCTCACCCTCTCTCTCTCTCTCAAAACTATAATAATATATGCTTTGGCAATGGGTAAAATGGTCTTAACCTAACAATCTTCCAAACATAACCCTATAATTTATTTTTAATAGTTTTGACACTAAGGAGCGCTGAAGAGCTTTGCCAAGTGGATACATCTCACGAGTCAAATGCAAAAACAGTGAAAATACAATGTAGAGGAATGTGGAAGGAAGATACTGGGAAGCTGGAGCGATACATCAGTTCGAGTCTAGTGGAAACTGGACGAATTAGATGAAGTTTAGTTGCACATGAAAATGGCAATGAAGGTAGTATTGCACAACCTCTAAAGTAATTAAATAACTCTTGTATTTCATCAAAAAAGAGTCTTAAGATTTCCATACTAAGTCGACTAATTCAAATTGGCATCAATAGCTCAATAAAAAAAAAAGTTTATACTTGCATAGGAAAGATCCTCAAAATCCATATTTCTATCCTAGGCGGCCTGGTTGAAATTGGTATCAAGAACTCAATGAATTTTAGATTAAATTAAACTGCCATGATATTAAAAAGATGTGACACCTGAAAACGAGTTTATTCTGGCTCTCGAAGCGGAACGGAGCACACAAATTTGAAAGCCAACTCAGAAATAAACCTAAATCGAACCAGATAACTAATTAATTAAAGAAAAAAAGGCCGGAAAGCAAGAAGGCCAGAAGGCCTGTTTGAGGGAGGTTAACTAATTAAAGAAAATGAAATAGAGAGTTGTTAAATTAATTAAACAAAATGAAGTAAAGAGTAAATGCGAACCACAAGTTTACATTAACAACAAATTACATTAAATTTAAATAAACACAGCATAAATAAATAAAATACCTGGAAACAATTTGGAGTAGTAAAAAATAACAGCCCAAAAACAGTTTGGGTAACAGCAGCAACATGAGCGCATTGGAACATGAAGGTTCTGTCACAAACTCTCCTGTAAGCGGTTCCTGTGAATGAAGAAAGTGGGTTCTGTCACAAACTCTCCTGTAAGCGGTTCCTGTGAATGAAGAAAGAGCATTGATTGCATAGACCTGATGACCTTCGGGAGCTGATGACCCAAATTCATTGTGCTCATCAATAGAATAGAAAGAGAATTCATCAACAATGCTTCCAACCCATTGTCGTCCTTTTCTGTCAACACACAAAAATGGAGGCGCTTCACACAAAACATACCACAACGGAATGAGGAAGAAAGATGGTGGAGATTTGAAATTATATGTGTTTCCACGTCCTTTTCCTTCAACGTAAAAACTAAAAATGATATCCCTGATTCTCTGTACCTCTTTGGTTTTCTTCGGCTTTTTCCCAGATCAACGGATACTTCCGTTTTCTTTAGCTTTTTCTAGATCAACAGATATACTTTATTCACGGCTTTCACTCCCATTACCAACTTATCCATCCTAATTATCTCTATTTTAGGCAAGTCTGCGACTTCCACTTCTGGCAACTGTCCTATTTTTTCTAAGCGAAGAAGATTCTTAATGGTCTATTTCTTTCACATTTGAATTTCCATTATTTTAGAGTTTGTGTGCTTTTGTTGTTTTTTTTTCTATATTATGAAATTTTTATGCTTTTGTGTTTTTTTGCCGATTATTTATTATTATTATTATAACTCGTTAATTTTTAAAACACTATAATTTAAAATTTAAAATTTAAAACCTATTTAAAAAAATGAAATTTTAAAATAAAAATTAAGATAAGATAAAAATTTATTAACAAATTAAAAGTTAAAAAAAGTCTTTGAAATTACCTTTTAATTTGAAATAAGGCAAAATTATTTAGTAATATTGTTTACATTTCATATATAGCTGCCAAAAAATTAAATGATAAGATTTATATAATTTTATGATATTGTTTTTTATAATTATTTTTTTTTACAAAATTTAAATTTTGATACAATTTATTATTATTATTATTATTATTAATGTTAAAAGTGTTTAATGATAATCTTGAATGTTAAAAACAATATTTAATATTAAATTGTGAAATGTCATTTTTTTTATAAAATAAAAACATAGTATAATTTTATGAATTAAAATTTACTTAGTTTTCCTTGTACATGAAAACTCGTACACAAAAATAATAATAAAACAAAAATCATATAAAATTAAATTTGTCATTTTTATGTTATATAAAATACTTTTTGTAACTTGAATATATACAAAAACTAATAATACTAATATTAATATTAATTAAATTTAAGATATAGTATTTAAATAAATATTAAATATAACACAAAATTTGTTAACCATTTTTATAAAGAAAATATGCACTCTTACCAACTACCAACAATAACAGGTTGTATTTTTCCTTGAATAATAAAAATGAGTCCACATCCATTAAGAGATAACAGTATATGACAATTGGATTGATAACACAAATATGATTTTTTCCCACTATTTTAAAAAGTTATAAATAAAATATTTTAATATTTATTTTTAATAATGTAATTTAAAATAAACTAAAAAAATATTGAAAGAAAAATAATTGGGTTTCATTCATAACTTTTCTTTCGTCATCTAATCTCAAAAAAATGTACAATCCTTTCCATATTTTAATATAAATTTGGCAATTAACATATTTTATGTTTTTAAATATTAATCATAAATAAAACATATATTTAGTATGTATTGGATAGGTATAGAAAAGAGAAAACACAAATTTGATTATATATATATATATATATATATATATATATATATATATATATATATAGATTAAGGAAATCACCTATAACATTCTCTGCTACTATGATGTCAAACATCTCACTAGATCTCCTTATAATAAAGTACATGTAAATTGATCATTAAGTAAATAAAATCATAGAGGCATTGCAGAGGACCATAATTAAAGTTATCATAACAACCAATACTTATCACATATCTCACTATAACAAGTCCCACATAGACCTTCCCTCTCTTATATTTAATGTCAAATTGTGAAATGTCATTTTTTTTAGAAAATAAAAGCACAAAAAAAATTTATAAATGAAAATTTACTTAGTTTTCCTTATACACAAAAAACCGTACACAAAAATAGTAATAAAACAAAATTACATAAAATTAAATTTATCATTTTTATGTTAAATAAAATACTTTTTGTAATTTGAATATATAGAAAAACTAATAATAATAATAATAATAATAATTAAATTTAAGATATAATATTTAAATAAATATTAAATATAATACAAAATTTGTTAATCATTTTTATAAAGAAGATATGCACTCTTACCAACTACCAACAATAACATGTTGTAGTTTTCCTTGAATAATAAATATGAGTCCACCTGCATTAAGAGATAACAATATATGACAATTGGTTCGATGACACAAATATGATTTTTTCCCATTATTTTAAAAAGTTATAAATAAAATATTTTAATACTTATTTTTAATAATGTAATTTAAAATAAACTAAAAAATGAAAGAAAAATAATTGGATTTCATTCATAACTTTTCTTTTGTCATCTAATCTCAAAAAAATGTACAATCAATTTTATATTTTAATATAAATTTGGAAATTAACATACTATTTTTTTTTTAAATTAATCATAAATAAAACATATAATTTAGTAGGTAATTTTCATGTATAAAAAAGAGAAAAAGTATATATATATATATATATATTAAATAATATTTTATGGATAGTAGTATAATAGATGTTCCTAACAAAATTTACCAAATTTATTTTTTCTTTGATAAATTCTCTAAAAATTAGTATACTTATATGTTGTCTATTAATATTACATTAATAAATAATAAATATATTTACATTACAAAATTTTAAAAAATTAATAATCGTAAAAAAATTAATCTGCATTTTATTTCTTTACTACAAGGAAGGTGTTTAAATGGATGAAATTGATACCTGATATTTAAAACAATATTAACGTTGTAATCATAAACAAATATGTTATTTCAATATCCATAACAATTAAAATAATTTTATTTCAATTTGTGAGATATAAACTAATCTAAAAGAAATTGTTATAATTTTTCTTTTGAATATTAGGAAGATGTGTAATTTTTTTATTTAAAAACATTCCAATAAAAATCTTGGATGAGATATTAGAATATTCATATCAACCAATATATTCCAATATAAGCTCTTTACATATTTATATAGAGATAAAAAAAAAAAAAAAAAAAAAAAAAAATTGATAATATTTAAAATAATTTTATATCAACTTGACATATCTAAAGAAAAACTAATTGAATTTAAAGTATGTTTTCCTATGTTAATAATTATTTTAGATTCTATGATATAAGGATTAGGTGAAAATTATTTAATCCTTAATACAATGTTTATACATGGAATATAAAAAATATTAATCACAAAAAGAAATTCAACGTCAACTATAAATAAATAAAATGAATGATATTTTTCATTTAATTAATATGTTCTTTCTAATTTATGGAATAATGGAATGTGTAACTCCATTATTTAATATGAATTAGTATTGAAAATATATTAACAAAAAGGTGAATATTAGATACTGACAGTGTAATTATTATATAAAAAGATTGTCAAAAAAAAATAACATATGATTAAAAAAATTTAATAGGGTGTATCTCAATAAAATGATACCTATACGTATTTCCTTATTTAACACTAAGTTAAAATATGGAATATATGGGTGTTGGGTAGTAGCATAAATCAATATGAGTTGTTTTTAGTAATTTCTCTAAAATCGAGCTGGAATTTATGGAAATCACAAGATTGATATTGAAATCACAAGATTGATGGATAACCCTGTACAATCGAATTTAAATCCATATATACAGTAAAAAAAATAGTTTAAATAACAAAATACAAGATTTTACCTTGAATATTTCAGTCGACACTGAAAATTCCAAAAGTTCTCACTAAAGAACACTCCTAAATCAATATCTCAATGTAAACTAAGTATATATTATACAAATAATTGAAAATAAAAGTTATGATTAAAACATTTTAACAGTATGTCAATCAAAATGAAAGACATGTCCAATTATTTTCTTATTTAGTTTTGTATTGACACACTACATGTTTATGTGTATAATTATCATAAATCTAACTTAACCAAGTACCATATCAAAGATAATAAAGTGGAGTTGCAAACTTTATTTTTAAAATTTACAATGTAAATATTAAGCTCTCTAAGATTTTTGAGCATAGGAATAAAATATTAAATCAAATTAAATAACTCTTTTCTTTAGTTCCGATAGACCAAAGATTGGTCTCAGTTGAAATTAACCATCATCATCATCATCATTAAAATTTTAATTTTAATTTACAAGTAACAATTTTCAATCTACACTACAACTCATATCTTTAGAAGAGTGTTTAATTTGTGAGTTTCTCATTTCAACTAAATCATAAATTTCAATTAAAAATCTCATGTTGCTCCTTCTTGGAGCTATATTTGGATGTCCTCATAAATACATAAATAGTCAAAATCTTTAGTGATTATAGAACGAATAAACATATTTTGCAATATTTTGTTACAAAAATTTGTAAGACCAATTTTGTTTAGTATTTTATTTGAATTATATAGCTTCTTCTCATGGTTTCACTTGAATAAAGAAAGAGTGCCAATTCACATCATCCAAGTGTCATTATTAACTTATGCCACAATACATATAATATATTGATATCTTACTAAATGTATGATAAAAAATTTGTGATGTTCCATGCGTTGGTGAATTTTTAGGAAATTTTCCAAGTAATTTGCAATCATATGATTTAGATATCCATAATAGTACTTATTCCAGTTGTTTTCAAGTGACTTTTTAAAAAAAAAATTGTTTTATTTTATAATCTAAATTGTGAATTTTTAAAATGATTTATGATCATATCATTTACATGTCTATAAGTGTGATTTAAAAAAAAGAAATTCTGCTTATTTTCATATTGAATTGTCTGGAATGTGGCAGCGATTCATTGAAATCACAAGTTTGATGTGTGAAATTTTCACAATAGAAGTTCCCAAGGGGATTTCCAATGTGTTGAATTCATATATTCAATCAAAAAACCAATTTAAAAAACAACAACAACAAAAAAATCCACAATTGTTTCTATTAGAATCGTGCTAAAAATCCAAGGAAAACTCCAAAAAGAATTACATACTCTATATAGTTAGCAATTATATTTCTTATTTATTGATTGTTGGTAATGTTTTTCTTCAATCTCATATGTTATTAGACTCTACATATAAAGTGGAGTTTACTTCTCAATTGAATAATGTTCTTTTTTTAATATTTCAAAAATAATATTCCTTAAATAATAATAATATTTGAAACAATTTTTAGTTTAATCTATTTTAAATTTAACTATAACTAGAAATATATATAATTTAAAGTTTTAAAGTTATGTAATATGGATTTATTTTCCCTAAAAATAAAATCATATTTTAAGATTTTATATATATATAGGTATTTTGAATGTTTTCTAGTTAAGTCTACATTTGTTTCCATAAAAAATGAACCAATGACGGATGTCATCATATATTTTTACTATTAACATTTTTTTTTTTATATAAAAATTTTATTATTTTATTTATATGCTATTATAATTTTATACTTTTAGATATAAAAAAAAAATATACTTGTAATTTTATATTTTATATAAATTTTTAATGAAATTAATAATTATTATAAAATTAATATTTTTTTTCTTTTTAATTACATAAATGCATACTTATATTATGGTTAAATTTTCAAATGAGTTTAAGACTCCTTCAAGATTTGATGTAAGGGCTAAAGAGTGTTCCATATTCCAGGAATTTCGTGATGATCATGTTCAAGACACCAAAAGCATCTCCATTCCAGGAGATTATGACCAAAATGTGCCCTACATGGTCCTCACAAGAGGAAACTATGTGATGTGGCATTAGCTAGCTAAGTGTTGTCTCTCCAAAGTTATAGTGTTGGAGATCACAGCGGAATTCATTAAAAAATTAACACACAGCAGATTTAATCAAGCACAAGAAGACACAGTGTGTTTACCGTGGTTCACCCAAACCTCCTGGGCTACGTCCACACAACAGGGCATTGGCAGTCTTTATTAATTCAAACAGGAGATTACAATTCTCACACACTCTCTCCAAAACAAACGTATGGAGACCTGTTATATAGCAGGAGAATCTAACAGCCTCATAAATCCTCTCAACTCAAATTTAGGATGCATTAACTCCCTCCCCAACAACCTGGAGCTAATCTAGGAACTAATTCCTAATTTTTGTCACCTAATGAGATTTTTGACTATTTTATTAAAACAGAAAATCTCAACAATCTCCACCTTGACAACAATTAGCCTGATGCCCTGTTCTTTATTATTTTATCTTTTCTGCAAGCCAAGAGAAGCCAAACACCAGCGTAGCTTCTCTAACAAAACTGGTTTCGTGAACATGTCTGCACAGTTTTCCTTTGTATGCACCTTTTCAAGAGAGACTCCTCTTTCAGTGATAACCTGTCTTACAAAATGGTATTTAATTGGAATATGCTTTGATTTACTATGATAGGCCGGATTCTTAGCCAAATGTATTGCACTTTGACTATCACAAAGTAACCTGATGTTGTCCTGTAACCTACCAAACTCACCAAGCAAACCTTTCAACCAAACCGCCTCTTTGCAAGCATGAGAAGCAGCAACGTATTCTGCTTCAGTAGTGGACAAAGCAACAATGTTCTGTAGCTTTGACATCCAGCTGATAGCTCCACCTGCAAGAGTAAAGACGTACCCTGAAGTTGACCTTCTCTTATCCAAATCACCTGCAAAATCAGAATCAACATATCCACAAACATATTCACTGCTTCTGTTATAAGTGATACAATAATCACTTGTGCCTCTCAAGTACCGAAGCACCCATTTCACTGCTGACCAGTGTTCTTTACCCGGATTTTCCATATACCTGCTGACAACCCCAACTGCATGTGAAATATCTGGTCGAGTACAAACCATCGCATACATCAAACATCCTACTACATTAGCATATGGAATTTGAGACATATAATCATTTTCTTCATCTGTATTAGGACATAAACCCGAAGAAAGCTTGAAATGGGAAGCGAAAGGGACTGACACGGGCTTCACATTATTCA
>JAXQQM020066562.1:0-221397 GCA_034641835.2 Pinus albicaulis
TCTATAATATAATATAATGTAGCAATATTATATTATATTATATTATTTTGATATTTTAATATATTTTCAAATATAACTATCATTTTTATTTTAATCTATCTTTTTAGTTTTAATTGTTTTAATACTAATAGTTTATATATGTATAATATATTTCATTACCCTAACACATTTACAAACATTTTTTTTGTTATATATATATATATATATATATATATATAATCATTTTTACAATAGATTTGTCATTATATACATTTATGGGTTATGATTTATTGTTTATTTTCAATACCATATCTTCTTGTAATAGCATATTTATTAATTTATCTCGCTGAATGTCAACGGTTTCTTGGAAATTCGATAATGAATCCTTAAACAAGGTTTATATTATTTTTTAATCACGAGAACCCCACTACCTTACAATACCCTAGATGCAAATCTTAGTTACAATGGATCATATTGGAAAGAACTTTCGAGATGTTGGATAGATTCCCACCACCTATTGGCTCATCACTCTCGAGGGATTGAGAATGTAATCTATGGTTGTGAGTGGATAGGGTTTGATCGGATGGTGGTGACAAGGATAAGTAGTTAAAACTAACTACCCTACCCCTTTCAGCATTCTTGTGCTCATGGTCTCCCCGGCTGTCAGTCCACCTGCCTACTACAACCTCTAGAAAACCCATCGATGGCGGAAACCATCTTTTCTATGGCTACCCTACCAGGTATGATACTCTACTATTTTCCACATACGAGAGGTGTTGATTATCAACATTTTATTTCCTTTTATTATTTGGTTTATTGCGACTTTTCTAATGTTTCCCCAAATTTCCTCTCCCAGAGTGAGTCGGGTTTTACCAGTTTTGCAGGAGTTAAAAATCCTTTACTTACCAGCAGTCTAGACATATAAGAATGTGAAATAATTTCCTAAAGGTTTTCGCTATTTTCTTTCTCCTCTTTCTTTCCACACTCGACACAAGAAAATATAAACCTTATGAACTTAACAGGTTGTGCAAGGTTGATGATAACCAACGCTTTATGAGGTAAGTAAATTTCTTTCTTGCCCTCATTTTACTTGAAGGTATTTTCATTAGCGGAGAGAAAAATTTCCTAACTCTAAGGTTCTTTGTCATGGATTTTTACAGGTACAGGTTCACTATTCATTTTTGAGGTTCATCATTGGACTCATGCATATGGATATATGTTTTATTGTGACAGTTATGCTTGCAAATATTCATTTCTTTGTTACATGTCTAAGAGTATTCTACCCTACAAGGGTTTAGAAGTTGCTCTCTACATACTATATTTTGTCTTGTTTAAGTTAGTTTTTTTTTAGTTTTTTTTTTGTAAATCAATGATGCTAGAAATATGAAGTTCATAGGCAGGACCTCAACTTTAAAAAATATTATATCGTTGTAAATATTGGATTTATTGTATAGACATGACATAAAATCCATTTGAGTGGTTTAAATGATTAAATGACTTAATGGTTAAAATTATTTAAATTTCATAGACATAGGTATTGTTTCCCACTAAAGGAAACCCTTAACTTTGAGAAATATTTATACCTACTACCTATATTGTAATTTTTCCTCGTTAAGTGTTTCTGGAATTTAAATCCTAGTTTGCGAGTCGATTATAGATTGTTTGTACGCATTGCTTACCCATTACAAATCTACATTAGTTTAAATGATTCCACTTTCATTTATGTTTTTTGTTAGCAGTTACCTAAGAGACTCTTTGTTTCCTCTCAACTATGACAATATTAATATGTTACTTTACTAACCCTAGTTCAGAATCCATGTAATAAAGTTAATAAAGGAAAAAATAAGACGAACGCCATGGGACACATATTCGAAGCTGATTGTTGGCAAAAAATATACTATCGAGGATCACTTGTGATTAATTAATGTCTATGGAAATTGGAAAAGGCCATGGAAAAAGAAAACTGGCATTTCTTGGCATTTTATTTATGAAATAATGGAAAATAGGAGAAAATGAATATGAAAGGTCGCAAAATTGCATGAGGAGGAAATTGAAAGAAAATTAAGGAACAACAAAGAAAATAGAGGCCTCAATGATAAAAAGGCTTATGAGGATCAATTCAAAACATTTTTCTAGTTTTAGCATGGACCTCTCTCTGTATTCTCTCTCTCTCTCTCTCTCTGTCTCTCTCTCTCTCTCTCACACACACACACATACACACACACACTTTCACACTTTAGTTTTCTTGGAGAATTGTTGGAACACATTATATTCGGAGAAAGAAGCCATTGAAAGAAGAAAAGTGCAAGGGGAGAACATGATGAACAACTATAGCTTGATTTCTTTGCAGGCACCAAGTTGCATGTATCATTTACTTTCTAGTTTGTGAATACATGATGTATGCATGCTGGTATTTGGTTATGATTTTTCATTGGCATAGATGATTTCCTCGATTGATAGTGGTTTTTCCTAGCCTTTCCATTTCCTAGATAGCCATGGTCTTATGGGATTTTCCCTTTTTTTTTCTTGTTCTTTCTCATGTTCCTCATGGCTGTGGGTTGAGTTATTAATTCTTGGTGCCTTGGTTGGATACACACTATGGGAGCCCTGTAAAAGCTTAGGTTGAGTTAATAAAAATGCAAACCTTAGTTGGACAAAAACTATATATTCGTGTGAAAATTATGGGTTGAGATACTAGTCGTGGATCCTAGTTGGAAGAAATTCTCTGGAGCCTTGGACAACTTGGGTAGAGACCGATCTAGTGATGGTCAGTGATGTCCGACTGTGAGGTGGAATCAATGGCTCAGGGATGAGGAATTTTTGCATCTGGAATACCTATTTTTTTTATGTTTGGATATTGCATGAGATCCCGCATCCATTCTTGGAATATGGCATGAGGATGATTGACTAAAAAGATAATTGTTAAGAAGAATAAATGGTCAGCTGGTACGTGGAATTCCCTGACTTGATTGGATTTTTCATATGTTAATAAGAGATATTTTCCTCTTGTATTTTCATAGTAAATGTACTTTTTAATATGTGGCTTTTATGGTTGTTCTATCAGTGTTATGATTCTAGGTATATGCTTGTTATAAGCATGGTTTTATGACAAATTTTAGTTGTGTCTCTCATCATAGTTTGACTAGTAAATGAATGGTTATTGAATTCATTACCTAAAATATGTTATTGGAACTATCATGAGAGGGAAACATACCTTATGGATGGTTTTTAGATAAGTATTAGACCCCTATATTCATATGATCATTTATAATCTATAGTTTACATGTTTTCCATGTGCTTGAAGAAATTCCTTGTATGTTCGAGTTACTGTAGGTGATGTTTTGTGTTGAGAATGAATGTTTATCTTCATCATTGTGTCAATTATGATTTACTCATGATATTATTGAATTAATGAACGTATATGTACTTGTAATATACATGCTATATTTACACAAAGTGTTTGTATAAATGAGTAATTTGGACCTCCAACTTCCCAGGGACATAACTTTGGCATACGATCTTCGATTGACTATCATAATGCCTCGTTTCGAAGATCTCCATGAGGAGCTGGGAACGAGACAATAAATTTGTATTTTAAATTTTGGGAATCTCAAATTTTCTTGAAAACTTTGTTGAGGCCCTAAAAATAGCCTCAGAAGTTTATGACCCAAAAAACTCCCAAAAATAGAAATTTGTATTAAATTTAAGGAAATGAAACTGAAATGAAAGGATGATGAATCATCTTTGCGGGAGGAATAGGTGCCTTCAAGAAGAATGGAGGAAGCTACAAGGTTAGGTAAAATATATAGAAACATAGATGGAGATGGTACTACAAGAATTGAAGAAAATTAGTCTTAAGATGGTTGTGCAAGATGATGATGTTACTCAATGAAACATGGTAAGGCAACACATTTTTGGACCACGTTTTATCTTATACTATTATACCAGCAATGTACATGCTTTAGTAGTGTTTTTGAGGCAATAAAAATAAGAATTTTTAAAATATTAGTAAAATAGGTACTTTTGTAGCGAGTCCGAGGCCTAAAGACGAGATTTTGCTACGAAAGTGTTGTAGGTTTATTTGAGGGTAAAATTATGCAAAAATATCAGAAAAAGGATAGCTTAGAGCATGTGTTTACCTCATTCGTGCCAAGGAATATCCTTCAGTAGTCAAAAATTTCAAAGGTTGTGCAGAAAGTGGATTTCAGAGGTTGTTACGAAAGTGCGTTACGAAAGTTCCTGTACTCTGTTTTTCTTCCATCGTTATGTGTTTTTGATGTTTTTGAGAAATCAACAAAGTGAAAAGGTCGATGAATCATCAAATAAGATCATGAATATTACTGGACCACTTGTTAAAGGGGGCATCTCAATAGTCAAACATCACATGGCTGACAGCTCATCCTGATGCCACCTCATCAATTGGAAAACTCATCATCAACTCAGATTTATAAGATTTTAACTACAGTGTATCAGTTGGCCAACACATCAGCATGGTATTTTGGTTCGATTGGGATGGAAAACATGGGTTGTTAGAGGTTTTTTTGCAGTTATTAATGGTCATAGAATTCATTTTTTATTACAAACTCCATTAAAATATAAAATATATCTACTAATGCTCAATATGATGTAATCCTATTTGAGTTAGGTCTCTAGGTCAGTATTGAAGTCTAGCCCAGGTGTAAGACTATTCTAAAAGAGATCTCATTCTATAAATGAGGGATTTTTTGAGTTTGAAAGGGTTGATGAATGTTATGAGAGGCCATTATGTAACTTTTCTCTACAAAGCTAATATAGAGTTGTAGAAATTTTCTTTCAAACATGAGATTGTTGTGGAGCTGATGTGTTTGTTTATTTCTATTTTATATATTTTTATTGGCATCATAGTATTATTATCACTTGGAATACATAACTTTTGTGATCCAATTTCCTTCAAGTACTGTAGGTTTGCTGTAGAAGTTATTTTCTATGTCCAATTTCCTTAGCTTCCATTAGTTGCATTTGCTTGAAATTGAAGTCCCATAGCTCACTCCATGCCCAGTGGTAGCCTTCATACAAACTTCCACCTCCAAAATCACTTAAGGCACAAAAATATTTAGGCATATGCAATATATATCTTATCTTGAGCATTCACTTGTTTTATTTGAGGGAGCATTTATTTGTTTTGTTCTAGTCCAAAGTGGTTTGAAATAGTTGTGTTAGGTTCACAGTTGACCGACCCAAATGGTTCAAGCTTATTGATAACATTTTTTTTTGTCTATCAAGAGATCGAAGTTGCATTATCTTGGGATTTTTTTTCGGTTGTGTAATTGAGCTTGTAATGTTCTTAAATGGTAATCAACGACTTTTACACCACAGAACAAATCTTTTCTGAGTATGAACAAGGTTATATCGAGATGGACTAAGAGGGATTTACCGATTGTTCACCTCTTCGAAGGAGATGGAAACCCAGGAGGATTCCGGCCCCTTTCTCGAGATACATATATAGCTATGCAAATATTTCTTCCTTCAGGAAGATCTTGCTCAAAGGATGAGCTACAGCAACATCTGAACTCTAACAAGCAGCAGTAACAATGAAATACATTTACTCATGAAATGTGACAAGAGTGCAAAACTGATATATAATCTATAGAAGCAAATGATATACAAAATCCTTGAGGAAAGGACCTCTCAAGGTGGGCTCAAATCAGTCTCAAGGGAAAATGTACATAAAATGAAGAAACACTCTGCTACACAACCCAGCAACTCTATAACTGCGCAGTCTCTAAGGGAAAATTACTACAGACTGAAATATACAAGATGATATGACATTACGAGCTCAAATAAAGATAGGGGAGCGAGATCTCAACCCTAGAAAACAATACAATCACAATCCTCCAAGGGATTGGCTAAAATACATAAAATAGGAAAATGTCGGAGTTGCAGTGTAGCTGCTGCAACTCAAATATAATACAACATAGGATAAGGAAGTAGATGCTGCAATAAAAAATGATACCTCCTCCAATGCTCTCCAAAGTGAAGGGGTTGATCCCCTTACTGAAGATTGCACTCTCTAGTGCACAAAATGAACCCTTTGTGCATGCCACCTCTGAAGATAACGATGTAAGGGAAGGAGACTCCGCTGGGCATGAGAAGAAACATATGGCCCAATGCCAAAATATGAAATATCAGCTCCGGGGTTTCCTTTGCTGATCTCCTAGAGAAAGAATGAGTTCTTCCTCCACTCAACTAGCTCTGGAATGGATGATGAAGGTCCCTCACTACAACACCAGCAACTCCAATGTTTCTTGATGCAAGAATAACGTAGTAGCTGCAAATGAATGCTTTGGCCTCAAGCCAAGTTGTGAGGAAGTTGAAGAACAATCTCTCTATGGCCTCCCATGGAAGAGAAGGGAATTCTTAAACAGGAACCCCTCTTGTGCGAAGCAACACAAGCTATCTCAGTTGAAGAGAGCTTCAACTTCGAAATTCTTTCTCCAAAGATGAAACCCTCACAATGGCTCTCCTTCATCTTTTATGCAAGGCATGCTTCCTTGCCATGGACCCCACTCACATTAGGGTTTCTCTCATTTCAAATTGCCCTCCATCCAACTACGCAATCTTCTTGTGCAAGCTTCCCCTCTTGGGTACGTTGTTGACTTGGGTCAACCATGGTCTAGCTCACTTGCTTTTGGCCCTTTTCACACTTGGGGCTACTAACTTAAGCCACTTAAGTGACTTTTTGCACCTTAGGAGTGTTTATTAGATTGCTACATGGGATCCCTCACCCATTTTATTCACTTTATTAAAAATAATACAAATCTAATGTTCCAATTACCTTATTGAAAAAATTGGAACATTACAGTCCTCCCCTCCCAAAACTTGCTTGTCCTCAAGCAAGAGCAAGGATGAACTGAAAAAAATTCCTCCACTCAAGGCATGGAGTTTGAAATATCCTCATGTATATCCTCCATCCCCCAAGCAATCAACCAAGCAAAATGAGTCACCCTCCAACTAGGCAACTCCTGAAAGTACTCCTCCACCTTGTGCTCATGAGAAATAGGTGGGCTGAATTTCTGAACTTGGTAAGCTTCATAGCCTACCCCATGCTATCCTCTTCTCCACTTATGATGAATGTGGAGTGAAAGCTGAACTTGGGCTGCAATGGTGCTGCCTTCAAGAGGCAAGATGAAGTCTAGATCCTCAAGGATCTCTCCTCCAACGCTGCAAATCAAGCTGGCCCAAATTACCTCATATATGATGAGTTGGAAGTCATCATCATATGGAATATTCTCATCATACATATGGGGTTGTTGCTGATATATGGCTGAAATAAAATGGTCTTCATAAGAGACCCAAGCCACCCCATCAATCATACAAACCATGAAATGCCTCCTCCAAAATTTTGAACTCTCCAAATAGCTCCTCCCACATGAAGGAAAGAGATGAAGCTTGGAAATCATGGGCTGCCCATTGTTTCTCCTGAAACATACAACATGTAAAATATGGAGAATCATACTCCCAATGGGAATCATCAAATCATGTCCCATTTCCAAACAAAGCTCTCCATGTACCAAGAAAAACCTGCAATGCATGGAAGCAAAAACCAATAGAAGCAAGTTGTCTCATGACAACCGGAAAGTGGATCATTGTTCCACCAATGGAACCTGCATAGTGCACTCTCTGCCTGCATCAAAATAGAAATAATCAAGTGCTTTCCCAGCCACTTGTTTTCTGCCACAATCATCTCAAAATATGTATACATGAAATTACAATATGGTGTAATTGGTGCACACCAAAAATCATGTGGCTTTCCCCCACAACCCACTGTTGAAATAGCCATTGTATTTGCTGCAATGAACCATAAGTACAGCTAAACATATTTTTCAAGAAAGGAAGACCCTCCTTGATACAATTTTCTGATCATAAAAGTAAGATAGTGCAAATCATAAAGCAAATGGTTACCTCCCTCTTCATGTACTTTGGTGTTTGAGCTGAAATGGCTCAAGTAGAAGTTCTCCCTTACTGCAACATAGTAGGGAAGTGGTTGTGCCAACCCTCTCTTCATATTTTGGGCTATGCATCTATCCATATGCTGATATGCATCCATTAATATTCCCTCCCAAGTGGACTCCTCCATCAATGAAGAATATGCATGAAAATGCATGAAAGAAGAACCCATAAATACTGCATGTAGATCCCTCTTCTTTTTCTTGTGCAACCAAGCCAAGAAGGTAAAAATGTAGTAAGGAGTGCTCTCCTCCATTACTCCTTCATGATCATCACCCACATGCCTCCATAGTACATCACTTGTGAAGTGGCTTTGAGAACACTCCAACAAGTAATCCAAGCCTTCAAGTGACAGCGTTGTTGGCCTTTGGAGTAGGGCCACTGTCATTTCAAAGCTCCCCTTTTTGACATGAATCTTGCCAAATACTCCTCCAATCATGTTGCTGCAAATGTAGAGCCCTCCCATGAATAAGGTGTTGCATGGGCATATAATTTCAAAGAGAAATCCCCTTGCACCATGCTAGTGCCCCCTCTTGCTCCTGCAACAAACAAAAAAAATCTGAGCAACAAGAATGTTTGTTGATCCTCCATACTCCCACCATACCAAATATGAAATGGGAACATAATGAGTGGTAAGGAAAGTTCCATCCCATCATGATGCACCCATGCTCCTTTCTGCTCCATTGTGTAAGTATCCTGCCATCTCGTCTTCCCTTTCAAAACTCATGAAAAGGAATAGGCCACATGTTGGCCAAACTCCCTCAAGAGAAACCAACGCAGCATGGCTTCTTACTGCCCTGTATCATAGATCTGCAAGAGGCTCACCATCCTCTTTCCTCCCATCCACATCCACTCAGCTCCCTATGGATGCCTCCCATAATTCTGCATCTTGGTATTCCTCCAATGAGGTCTACCATCTCCCCAAAACAGATCTCCACCTTTGCATTTCATGGGGCATTGAGATGCAATCTCCTCCATGGTCCATGTCTCAAACCCCAACCTCATGTGTGGTGCATGACTCATCAAGGGTGAATGAAAATGGTGGCACAGCGCAGTAAGAGTCACCTGCTCTAGACAATCATCTTTCCATGGCATGCAATCCCTCATGGCATGTATGGAATCAACAGGAATTGAAAACTCATGCATACCTTGGTAAAGTTTGGAAGAGTCTTGTGTTGCTGCAAGAGTCTCTTCCTCAAGTGTGTTGGCTACCTCAATATCTGAAGATGAAGGGCACTCCTCCATGTTTATGACAATGCTAGTATGTTCCTCTTCAACTGGTGGTAAGGGCTCCTCCCTCCTTTGGCCAAATCTTCTGATCAAGATTTGAGAAAAATCAACAAGAGTAGAAACCCTTGCATGCCTCCCATGGCTGGACCACCAAGCCTTTGCTTCTCCCTCAAGGTGCAGTGCTGCAATTGCTACAACCTCTCTGTCTACTACAAGATGTAGCAGGAATAAATCCTCTAGCTTCTTCACCCAAGCCTCTACTACACATGTGGGTGACTCATCAAAAGTAAATAATAGGAATCTATTTCCTTTCATCCTCCCATGACTGTGGGGTCTTCTTTCCTCTTTTTGTTGAACAACGTGTGAAAAAGATAGAGTCTCTTGGAAGACTCTAGGTTTTTCTCCATATTCAGCAAGATACTCACTTAGAATTTTGAATTCCAAGTGCTCTCCATGCTTCTACTCTGCTTCTTTGTGAGAATAGGAAGTGCATGGTCCTTCCTCTTCTCCTTTTTCTGTCTCCTCAGCCTCCTTGGAGAGGTTGTTGTTGGATCTGAAAATTGATGAGATTAATCTCATCCTCTGCATCATTTTGGACTCTTCTTCTCTAAAATTTGAACTTCACAGGCTGATCCAAGTTCGAAGCTCTGATACCACTGTAATGTTCTGAAATGGAAATCAACAGCTTTTACACCACTGAAATGTTCCTTTGTTGGAAATATGAAAAAGGCTATGTCAGAGATGGAATCAGAGGGATTTTACCAGTTATTTCACCTCTAAAGAGAGGATGAGAACCGGAGGCTTCCTGACCCTTTCTCAGACTCTGCCTATAGCTATGAAAATATTTCTTCCTTCAGGAATATCTTGCTCAAAGGATGAGCTACAACAACATCTGAAATCTAACAAGCAACAGCAACAATGAAATATCTTAACTCATGAAATGTGAGAAGAGTGCAAATATGATATAAAATCTGCAGCAACAAAGATATACAAACCCATTGAGGAAAATACTTCTCAAGGTGAGCTCAAATTAGCCTCAAAGGAAAATGTACATGCAATGGAGAAAACACTCTGCTACATAACCCATCAACTCTATAACTGCGCAGTCTATAAGGGAAAATGACTACAAATAGATGTGAACACAAGGATATAACAAGATCAGCTCAAATAAAGAAGGGGGAGTGAGATCTCAACCCCAGAAAATAAATGACATCAATCCTTTAAGAGGATTGGCTGAAATCTATACAAGAATGATAAATATACAAAATGCCGGAGTTGCAGTAGCAGCAACTGCAACTCAAATACAATACAACATGGGAGAAGGATGTGAATGCTAAAACAATAGTAGAAACCTCCTCCAATGATCTCCAAAGTGAAAGGCTACTCCTCTCACTGAAGATTTCACCCTCTAGTGCACCATGTGAACTCCTCCTGCAAACCCTCTCTGAAAATAACGCTGTAAGAGGAAGGGACTGCGCCGGGAATGAGATGAAACAATGGCCCAATGCCAAAATCTGTAATAGAGCTCTAGAAATCTCCTTTTCTGATCTCCTAGAGAAAGAGGGAGCTCCTCCTCTACAAAACAAGCTTCAGAAATGTGTGATGATGGTCCCTCACTGCAACACCATCAACTCCAACGTTTCTACCCAACAGAATAACGTAGTAGCTGAAGATGAATGCTTTGGCCTCAAGCCAATATGTGAGGAAGATGAAGAACAAATCCTCCAAGGCCTCCCAAGGCAGAGAAGGAAACTCCTAAACAAGAATTCCCCTTGTGCTGAGCAGCACAAGCTATCTCAGTTGAACAACTGAAGAGAGCAAATCGAAATTCTCAAGCATAATCAACAATGGCTCTCCTTCACCTTTTTATGCAACGAATGCTTCCTTGCCATGAACCCCACTCACATTAGGGTTTCCCTCATTTCAAATTTCCTTGCATCCAACTACCTAATCTTCTTGTGCAAGCTTCCCCTCTTGGGTACGTTGTTGACTTGGGTCAACCATGGTATAGCTCACTTGATTTTGGCCCTTTTCACACTTGGGGCTGCTATCTTAAGCCACTTAAGTGACTTTTTGCACCTTAGGAGTGTTTATTAGGTTGCTACATGGGATCCCTCACCCATTTTATTCACTTTATTAAAAATAAAACAAATCTAATGTTCCAATTACCTTATTGAAAAATTTGGAACATTACAGATCGATTGCACCTAATGCAGAAAGTAAGGTTTTTCGTTGTCTTGGCATGATTGTAGAACTTCTAAAGCTGACATAACAATTGGTGATTGAGCTAGATCATCCACTATAATATAGCTACGGGTGGCTTTGAAGTGATGTCCTACGCACTTGGTTGGTCCTTTGACCATTCTTGGAAGGGGCACAATAGGTACTTTGAAGATAGTTAACGGTGTGGTAGGTGCGCTCGTACTTGTACCTAATGGGTTGGTATCCGGAGGTGTATCATAGTTCCTATTCCTTGTTTGGAATAAAATTTATTTTCTAGCCATGTAGATCTCCTGGCTGCCTCCTCCGATATCGTTTTGGTGTGGTTTTTTTGCTGGGTGTTAACCACTCCTTGGTGGGGGAAAGGTTCCTGCATTACCGCAAAGCTATTGGGTAAGTCCCCCTTGTCCTCGGTTACCCTGAAGTTTTTTCAATCTAGGGAGTTTGGGATAGTGGTGAGTGTAATGGAAATATTCACCACATATGGCAAAAGAGTGATTTGTCCTTAGACCGAGTCTCTTTTTTTTCCCTTGAGAGTTACTATTTGGCTCTTGGTTTTGATTTCAGTTGGAGTAGCCCCCAGACTAAAGCACCCTTGTCCAGAGTCTCCCTTTTGCTTCTTTTTTACAATTTTTGGAGGATTATTGTTGTTCTCTTGGTCATAGGACTATCGCTTCTGAGTCTACGATGGTTGCACTAGGTTCACTGGTGTGTTGTTTTGCATTGGTGGTAGATTTTGTGTAGGAAAAAGGGGGGTATATATTCCCCTCTCCCTGATTGGTGTAAGATTTTTGGGGAAGCTCTCTTGTATCAACATTCCTAGCTAAGTACTAGTTCCCTTCCGAGGGAGGGTATGAGCCTCCCTGCTGTTGATGGTATGGCATTACCCTATTCATGATATTATGCAAAGGTGCATACTGACATTGATGGTAGCCAAGTTGCGATATGTTTTGAGTAGAATCGTATGAGTATCCTGGGTACTCGTTACTACTTCTTAGGTGACTTTAGGCTAAGGACTTGATTAAAATGTCTGCTGTATTCGATGACCCTAGTAATTCCCTATATGTTTGTAGGTGCGGGGAATTTGGCAAGACGTTGTAAATATATCCTAATTGGGTGTATATGAGTTCAAGTTGTTGGGCCTTGCTAATGGAATCCTCCTCGGAGGTGGGTTTCTATTTCGCCACGTATTTTGAAATATCCACAATGAGAGTTTTTAAAAACAAGTCCAACAACACTCTATCATCCAGTTTGGATTTACACAAACTACGACATCACCACCATTCGTGGAGATGGTTCGATATATGGACGACTGGTGTTTTTCTAAAATGTGTCAGCAGTTCCATTCTTGAATCATGATGGATGGGGAGCTGAAAATAGGTGAAGAATGCGGTAGTGAGGGAACTAAAGATTCCATGAGAAGCAAAATACTGCTCAACATACCATTTCACCGCAGGCCCAGTTAGGGTGCATTGAAAAAGTCTTAGTGTAATGGTATCATCAATTATACTATTAGACGAACACCATAGGTGGAAAGTCATGATATGATTTCCTAGGTCTTCCACTTGCTTCCCTTCGAATTTTGGTATATCATAAGGGAGCTTCATTGGCATGGGGGGCCAGTTACAGTCGTGAGTAATGGGGTCATTAGTTAACTTCGTTAGATCTGGAATATTAAGTGATGCTAAGAAGTGTAATTGCATATTGACTGCCATTGTATATTGTGGAAACATAGGTATCTGAATGTGATGGTTTAGGGGAGGTTCCTGGGGAATATTACCTGTGGCATGCCTTGATGAATGTTTTTCTGATTCCTCGAAGGGGTAGTGCTCCTTTTCCGTTTAGGGGTTGTAGGAGGGGTTGAGTGTGGTGACCCTACGGGGGTTTCCACTGGTGTGGTGTTGGGTGACCCTTGGGGGTTTCCAATCACTGATACCCCGATAAAGGATGAAATGGTAATGGTGGCAATGTGCCGTCCTCGATGCCTAAATGGTGGGAGACTTGACACTCCTCCCTCTAATGGGGGGAGGTCCAAGAAACACCTAGATCGAAGGGGTCTCGTTGGGTCCATTATGGTGTCAACTAGCTTAATATTGATGATATTTTTGGTTTGTTGTAGGAAGGAATATTTCTATCAAAGAAAATATGATCACATGCATAAAACAAAGTGAAAAAATAAGAGGTAATTTTTCCTTTAATTTAAGGCTATGTGATCAATCAAGAAAAAAATGTGGTTTTGTTTGTTTTGTGTATGATACTCAAAAAGCCTATATATACCTACTTGTCCTTACACTCTCAATGTAACTGGACCTTGCGAAGATATCTCCTGATGGGTACTGGGGATAATGTCTCGAAAGAACTGGTGACACCTTCCAGTATCCGAAGAATCAACCAAGGTAATGGTATGAGGATCAAGTGTTGCATGCATCGTCACCTATAGGGAAGGATACCCTAGTTTTGGCCACTAAAGTATCACCATCCCACATGAGCATTTGAGTCTTGAGATTCTTGGTAATAAGATGCCAGGATTGAGCACTAGATGGGTCAGGTAGCTCCAAAAAGTACCGCACGCACTGGGCATAAGCTTAACCCCCTCTGAAACGGGTCTCTTATAATGCTCGGGTATTCATTTCGTGGGCGGATAGGCAAATTTGAAGCTCCCTAAAAAGTCAACATCTATGTTTCAAAATGTATTATGACCACGACGAATTATTGGACACCTACCCCCGATGTTCCTAACCTGGACTATAATTTCTTCTGTGGCCCCTGTGGGGAGAATTTAGTGAGTTCGGTTAATGATTATTTTTAGAGAATCTCAATTTTTCTTGGGGTGTGCTTTGGTGAAGTAACTGTAAGAAGAGGATAAAGGTCCCAACACACTCAGTGCCTTTTGTTCCAATGCTTATCGATGATTTTGTGTGCTTTGGAGTGAACAATCACAAGTGTTGTGAGAGGTGGATATGCATCGTTCCTTTACAATCCTTTGCTAATTACCCTATGTGTGATTGTTCCTTGCAAAAATTTAAAATGATGTGCGGATTATGGGCCGCTTACACCTTTCATATTTAGAGTATGTTTGCACTATAGGGAGATGGAAAATTGTCTTAGGAAATAATTCATATGCATACCCAGGCTCACCGTGAGGTGCAAGGGTGGTAGAGATTACTTTCTTTCTTTTTGACAGTTTGGTCCTAGTCCCAATTCCTAATGCAAAATTAAACTAATCTAATGCAAAAATTGAAAAAAAACTTGAATTAGCTAAATATATGTGGATATATGGGCCAGTTAATTTTATGCTAATTAAGCTACGTGTTTTGTATCTTTTATGAACAAATCACTTTTTCAGACAACCTATGTGGGTTCAAGGCCACTTACTTTTTCCTACTTATGCTATATATGATTTACAATAATAAAAAAATAAAATTTAAAATACTCAGATGCTAAGCTAAATTCTAGCAAGTAAGAGTCCTAATCAATCATGAAATACAAGAACAAAGTGATGGAAATTTTTTTATGGGTTTCCAAGCACTTTACAACTGGAAAAATGGCAAAAAATAAGCAAAATATGGCTTGTTGGCCTACAGTGTGGGTTATCTTCCCACAGGTGCAGAGCGCACGTCTATCAAAGCATAAAGCACGATGTCAGGCAGAATGGAGAAAAATGCTTGCTCTGCTGTGAAAAAATTTTCACTGAGTGTGATTGGAGATGTTAAGAGAATGTAAGGGTGGTTTGCAACAAACTGAGCAAGAACAAGGACCTGCATCAACAACCATTAACTAAAAAAGAAAAAATACAGCGGAGTCGCCATTCCTGTGGTAGTGTATTTGGCGCAAGGGCGTACGAAATACACTTCTTTAGCCAGCTGACTGCTACCTACACAAGGTCAAAGAGAAAATTATTGCCTACTATTAGTGGAACAAATTCAACACAATGTAGACTAAGTTTGAGGGAAAACTAAGCATACAACACTAAGAAAAAATCAAAACACAAGATACAAAAATCTCGATGGAGAAAACAACCTAATAACACAAGTCGGGAGTGCTCCCTTTATTAGGTGATGGTGGTAAGAAATATACAATGCTAAACACTTGAAGAGGGTCCTTTGAGCTATAGAGCTCAAATACCCAAAACAAGGGGGTCTCCTTCCCTCGATTTCCTACAAGTGTCTCTTCCCTCTCTCAAAGGATGGTAGATCAAGATCACGTGGCAAGCCTCTCTCTCTTAGACTAAGATGTTGGTTGGTCAACATATGAGTCCTCCCAATCCCTCTGCTGCTGAACTATGCAAGCTGGTTTTCTATGAAGAAATTTGGCCAACATAACAATGTGTCTCCAATTCTTCTTCTAAAGGTTGGCATATATAAATATTTTTTGAATTCCCTCCTCTTCTTTTGGCCCAAGATGGATAGTGACACAAGAGTGGAGGAGGGATTCCTTTGCGTGCTACATTTAATACTCAAGGTGGCTCAAATCTGGTTGTCCTTGACAGTACTGGGAAAATAATAATCTTAACCAAGTGTTCCAAGTGGTCCCAGATGGTGACATTTCACCATATTCAGGACCGCACAACTATCGAAGGAATAGCCACGCTATGTGCAAAATTCCTTTGATGTAGGTGTGATGTCATTTAATTTTCCTTCTGAACCTTAAGAAAAATTAAATTTTAGTCTTCTCTAATTTATTTTTTCTCTGAAAATATTCATCTGTACCTTATGCTTGAAATTTTGATGTCTTTTTCTCGTACGATTTTTTTGGTGTTAACAGTGTGCATCGAATTCATTGATTAATGATTCTATCAGATTACACCTTTTTGAATGTACTTTAACCAGTTAAGCAACAAAATGGTACATTGAGGTACCATGTGTCTCTTTCCATAATTTCAACTCCTTAGTAATACCATTTTCGACACTTTTTTAGCTACCAATTTGATATGGAATTGGTACCAAAATTTTGACTTCCCTAAAACAATCGACATATACCTACATTTCACATCACATAAATGAATGGAGGCGTATTTTTTTTTAGTCAAATTTATATTCTAGATCAAATTCTGGTTGAATGGTTCACAAAATCATTAGTTCCTGATATTACTGAGGATGTTGCTAAATGAGGTGTTGTAATGAAAGAGTGGGTAATTTCTCGTGCCAGGTACCTAGACCTTTCTTATACACAATCTGGCACTTTGTATAAGAAAATAAAAAACATACCTCGCCCAAAAATTTCAGATCAACCAGACTCAACTCCTACAGGATCCCACACCGTTAATGGTGTAATTAGTTTTTCCAGCCATCAGTTTACAGGTAAAAAAAAGAATTCTAAAAAAACTTAGACTTTGGATATACAATATTCACTTAGTGAAAACCTTTCTCCAGGAACTACTTTTGAAATTAAAGTTGTAGAGTCATTACTGGAAAGAATCAACCATCTGGAGGTAAAAAGAAGGGGAAAGGTAAAGCAAAACATAATGCGTCTCAGAAAGAGAAACCAACCAAAAATGAATCTTCTGATGAGAAAAAGAAACCTCGCTATCCTTGTCTGATTTGTAATGAACATCATTACATAAAGGAATGCCCACATTGGGTAGAGGTGTTGAATTCCAACAATCTTGGGTGTAGGTTAGAATCTTAGAATCTCTGAAGTTACCAAACCAAGAATTCCAACAAGAACTAATTTGCACAGCGGAAAATATAAAGCAGAAAATCAAACATGCACAAGTGTAGACAAATTTTAAAAAATATTGTACAATAATGTACAACCCAATCTTCGTTATAGTAAACCAATATGAATAATACAATAGTCTATGGAATACAATATATAATGACAATCACACTGCACAGACTCTATGTCATATCTTGTCCTACCGATCCTTTGCTTATGTACTGCTCTCTAGTCACCCCTTAGTCCTTCAAAGGACAACACATAGAGACTCTTGGAGGGCTGCCACCTAACACTGTTGCAGGTCACTTCTGCTGCAAGTAAACGGGCTGATCCAATCTTCTCTCTAGGCTGGCCAATCCTTGAGCTCCAATTCACCAATCTAGTAGTAACTTTTTTCCATCAAAGTGTTGCACATTAGGTACCAAACCTCACCCAACCTTCAGCTCCTCTTCGTCACTTAAAGATAGCTTGTCTAGGGCTACTTTGGGTAGCCAACACACTACCCTCCACCAGATAAATGACACCTAATATTTCCACTACAATATCTGCACGTATGAAGATTTTAGATCACCAATCAAGTCTCCAAATTGGCTCCCACAGGTTGCATGTAAAATTATGCAAACTGATCCAAAAATCTGATCCAACACCTAAAAGAAAAACATACCTTACTCATTGTTTTGAGGTCTGCTACAACGCTGCAAACTAGGCCCGGTTAGGGCATCATCACAATCCATTTTCCAACCTTTCTTTCTGCCCATATTTTCACTTAAGGACTGCAACTTTCCTTCAATGGGAGGATGTCCCTCCACGCTGTAACTTTTGGGCAAATTCAATCCCTTAACACAGAATTTCCCTCCCTTTATTACAATGACACCCTACAGGACCTCTAAATAGGCCCACAACAACCTCTTTCGAGGAATATCCACCCTCAACAAAACTTAAAACAGTTCCTCCTGCATCGTCCCTCCTTCTAGCACTTTGTACCTTTGAAATGAGCCTCAAATAACCCTATTCTCCTTTGCTAGTAGCCTCCTCCTCTATGAGCTGCACACTTGTGATGTGTTGAGAAAAATGGATACCTAAATGGATTTTTATCACCTTATATTTATACACCTATAGAATGGCTCTTCCAATTTCTATCATGGGCTTGAAAATCTGTCACATGTGTTGTTAAAACTGAGTCGAACCTAATCAACTTGTGCAAAACACAAACATAAACTTTAAAAATTCATATCTCCATTTCTCCAACTTAGAAGTAGATGATTCTTGATGTATTGAATTCGTCTCACTGAGGGATACCATCCTCATCCATCACATGTCGAAATGTTCACATGGTTTTGGCCCAAATCACAATGGGTGAAAAACCCCTACCTTGGGTTCCAAGCCCACAAGTGACTCTTGTGGCACTTTTCCCTCCAATCCCTGAACCCTAGGGATTGGATTACCTTCCAAGCTACTAAAAAATCAACACTCCCTCTTAGCGAGGGAGGAACTTCCAAGACTAGGAAGTAACTCATCATCATCATCACTACTCGCAACACTCGCCCAACTCTTGGCGCTCACCACTGTAGTGATCCCTGAAGCATGAACTATGCCTCTCTCTAAAGTGTCACTATCACTGGAAGCATCCTACTTATTCTTCTCCTCCTGTATTGCTTTCAAATCTCTGCATTATTCCTTTTTGGAAGTTGTAGGAGCACCCTTGCTCCCCACTAACCACACGCTCTTCTTAGACTGCAAATTATCCCTCTGAACCTGCAAGATACTACTATAAATTGACTCCCTCTAAGCCTCTGGAAAATGGACCTTCTTCACTGCAACCTGTACCCATCCCTCTCAATCCTGCACCTGCACCTGCTTCTTCTTCTTTCCATGATCCTTAGGCTTACCCTTCAACCTGTAGAGACCATGCTCTCTAACTCCAAGCATAATCCCATCGGAGCTAGATCTTCTAGGTCTGAGTCTTTCCTTCCAATCTTGGAACAAGACCTCAATCCCCTTCTTCTCGATCATCAAGATAGAAATCATACTATATTTGAGCCCTGGTACAAACAATAGATCCTAGACCCGCATCACTTGTCCTGTCTGCATCTTGAATGGCACAACACCCAATCCTCCAATCTCCAACTGACTCTTGTCTCCCAACACCATGTGCAACTTCGATTCCCATTCAGCTAGAGTCTTAAAAACCTCTTGTGACATTGTCATATGTTTTTTCGCACCAATGTCTATGTATCATCCATCCTCATTGACAATACCCTGTGAGAAATGAGAGATCATTGAAAATTCCTCCTACTCCAATATCCTGGTGATATCATCCATCTCAGCTGAAGTGGCAACACCGACAAGCTGCTTCCCTTTCCTCTTCTCATCATCTCCCTTCTTCTTCATTAGAAATATCGACGAAAAATGACCCATATCGCCACAATTGAAACACTAGACTTATCTCAAGTCATTTTTTTTCTTACCCTTCATTCATGCTGCAAGTTCCACGTCCTCATATACCCTCTTCATTGGATGAATATCCTCATCTTGCAACTCTTTCTGAATGAAGTCATCCCACAACCTATTCCAGTATGGCAATTTATCTCTAGAAATGATCCCTTTGATGAAGAGATTCCATTCCTCAGTGAAACCTTTTAAGGAAATCCTTAACATATCACTATCTAAAATAGTCACACCAATGACAACAAGCTCATCTATGACTTGAGACATTCTTGTTAGATACGAAGTCACTCCTTCACCCTTTATCATCTTGGTGGAATTCAACTTATCCTCCAATACCAATACATAGTTCTCGTTCTTATTCTAGAACAAATTCTGAAGATCCATCCACATATCATGTGCAGTGTTCTTCCTGGACAAATGAAATATTATGGGATCCTTCACACCATCTAGGATGATCAATCTCACCCTCATATCCAGATATTCATACACTTACAAATATTTTGGGTCATTTTGCTTCTTTATGGATTTCTCGGCAAAATCCCAAATCCTATTGACCTGCAAGACCAACTTGATCCTTTCCTTCCAAGGAATATAGTTGGAGAACCCTTCTAGCTTGTCCTCATACAAAAGAATTGCATGCAACTTTGACATTGTTACCTATAATGTGACCAAATCTCTCTTAAGCTGTACTTCGTTGTACATGTTATCACTGGAAAATCGTACAAGCAAAGAATACATTATTTAAATGTTAGTCAGAATGATTTACAGGGCTGAGAGACATTAGAGAATCTAAAAGTATTTAAAAAATCTCTAAGGTCTGAGGAAAAATCAAATTCGCACTAGTCAAAAATTATTTTGCGTGTAAAATCCTTCGATAAGCACGCCTTTTGACCCAAAAAGCGCGCAATCCTGGGAGTGGCAGAAGTCACTTTCTGGGACCACAAAATGCACACTCCAAGACATTGGTTCCACACTTGAAGCCGCCTAAGGAAAACCACCCAAGCCTCCTTAGGACATCAAGGGAGCACACAATGGAATAAATGTGGCACACCATGGAATCATCCCCCTCTCTTGGGTCACCATCCATAATGTACCAAGAGAGGGAAGGAGGATTTGAATTCTCCTATAAAAGGCCACCAAGAGATGAGTAACTTGAGAGCACATTGTTATGTTGCCTAGAATTTCCCCAAGCAATACCAACAGTGTGTGATCCGGAGCAGAGATAGAGGGGACTCAATTGTTAGCCATCTAACAACTTCAGTCCACCATAGTAGACAAAGGGAGACTTTGCGCCAAGGCAGCTTGAAAGTAAAGACATCCTTGCATTGGAAATTAGAACCCCAAGTTCTAAGGGCCCCTTGGCAAGTGGGTTAAATTTTCATTCTCATTTCCTACCAGCACTCAATAAGAGGGGACATAAGCACCGCCATTTGGATTATTGAAGTTGTTTGACTCTATTTAGAGCTTTTTTGTTATTTGTTTTAGTTTTAGTTTAATTTTTATGTTTGAATATGCATGCTATTTCTCTATCTAGTATGATTATGTTCTAGCATGTTCCACTAACTTTCTTGACTCCATATATTTTCTTCCTGTGACTAATAACTTAAGAGGGAATACCACACCCCTTAAGTTGGTGTTATTTTTTACATACGTGCACCAAACACTAACACAGGATTGGCGACTTCATTGGGGACAAAGCCACCCCTAGGCTTCCTTCGATGGTCACCTTTAAGATACCATTATCAGTCCAAAATATTACCATTCACTGATGTGTCATCGATAAGGGTGCATCCACATGCATCATGTCGAAGAACGTTTGGCAGAAGTTAGGGTCTCCAAAGCTAAAGCCATCAAACATCACACTTAGAGCATATAGCAGTCACCCTTCAACTCCCATCGGCCTCTAACAAAACATCCCAGTCTTCTTATCCAGAAAGACAGTCCTTACAGACATTGAAGTCTTGGATGCCCACTTGGACTATAATATACTCCTTGGTTAGAGTTATATGTACACAATTTCAGCTATAGCCTCCTCTGTCTTCTGAACTATGATGTTCCCCCATGAGGACCGCATTGTTACTGTCATTCTACCCTATGTAGATACATCCACAGACACGCTTTCACGGTACCAAGAATATTTCCCCGGCCAGTTCAAACCGTCGTCCATCCTAGGATCATTCCTAGGAGATCCCCGCATCATACCTGAGTTATCACTTGATGTCATAGGAGCTCCAGTGTGCAATATGTCCACTTCAAGCACCGAAGCTAGCCAGGACACAGACACAAGCAGTAATGACACCGAGACCTTGAACACAACAACCTCTCTAGCCTACGCTGCTTCCCAAACCCCTTTCTTATACCCCCTATCTAGTTTCATATCCAAGTAGGTTTTGGAAACAATAGTGTTACCAAACATATCGTTTGTGTTTGGTCAATTTAGTGTGTCCTAAATTGCTGCATTTAATTTGTCAATCCGGGATTCGTAAGCTGATGAAGTGCGGCGCACTATATGTGCAAGATAACCTATTTCTTAACTTTTTTTCGTTTTTGGTTTTCTAAGATGAAATGGAAATTCTAAAATGAAAACAAGTATGGTTATGTTTGTTCAAGGAAATGATATCCTCTATAATGATTTACCAACTTGAAACTTAAAAAAGGAATTTGAAAATTACAATGACAAAACTTGAAAGGAAATGAAAATGTGCTGCTGAAATGAAAAGATGCTACTAGTCTAATGAATCAAAACAGTGAACTAGTGAGCATGAAACCAAACTATTCTTGCTGCTGTCTAAACAGTAAATAAATTATGCTGAAAGAAATCCAAAAGTTGCAATAAAGTAAATCTAAATCAATTTACATCAACTTGTCTTCTGATCCCTCATCATTAGTCCAGCTATGATTTTCGGAAGTAACCATAAACAACTTGAGTTAACTGATATCTAGCTTGAAGAAAATAAACTATTATCAAACCATACATTCATAATTCAATCCCTCACCATCAGTCCAGTTGTGGCTTTCGGAGGTAACTGAAGATGTCATGCACAATTTAATATATCTAAATTTGCAGAAAGGAAACTAATACCAAACTACACATTTCATAATACAATCCCTCACCATCAGTCCATTTGTGGCTTTCGGAGGCAACTGAAGATGCTATGAGCAGCTTAATATATCTAAATTTGCAGAAAAGAAACTAATACTAAACTACACATTTCATAATACAATCCCTCACCATCAGTCCAGCTGTGGCTTTCGGAGGCAACTGAAGATGCTATGAGCAGTTTAATATATCTAAATTTGCAGAAAGAAAACTAATACTAAACTACACATTTCATAATACAATCCCTCACCATCAGTCCAGCTGTGGCTTTCGGAGGCAACTGAAGATGCTATGAGCAGTTTAATATATCTAAATTTAACTACTGAAGCAAATAAACAAAACTGAATTAAACAAAGCAAAACTGAAATTAAACAGAAACTAAGAAAAACAAATTAACAGCAGAACAATGTTAATTCCATGTCATTAGTCAAAAAGCTATGAAAATGCCCGGGCTGCCTATCTATAACCTGAAACAAGAACACTGATCAGTGATTAATAACATAAAACATGAAAGACAGAAATGAAATGGAAAGCAGGAAAGTTTATCAACAGAATGAAGCATATATACCATGAAAGATGTAGTGTATAAACATGTGAATGGATTATGGCACAATGAAATTTAAAGAAATAAAACAAGAACTATACACTAATGCACAAAACCTTAGCTGAGCAGGGGCCCTCTACACCAGCCTTGGCAACGATCTTCAAGTACGAATTACGTTGGAAAACAGAGTCTTCTTAAATTAAAATGTAGTCATAACAGTAAGGTGGTATTACGGCACAAAGGCAGCGTAATTACATTACAGAGCAGACTTAATAAAAACTAACAGAGACTAACATCGACTAACTCATATGCGTATGCAAACGCGTTATTTATAACTGAAGGTAATGTAACTGATTTCCTAAATTTTATGCTAATACAAAACACGTAGACCATTACGTCCACGGATCTAGGATCATGGCCGTGTTGGAAAGTAAATCTATGAGGAGTGGATGCTTGAATTCGGCTATGGAGCCATGTACAGATGTCGACTTGTCCTCCGCAAGCTCAGAAACAGCCATATGAACCTTCACGTGACACGAAACAGAGTCCTGTCACCGTGAGACTCCATGGTTGACTTCCATGTGGACGCCTTTGACCGCGGCTTCTTTAGATGAGTTTGCTCGAACCAATAGGACACGAACCATGTCCACATCATTTATGACTTGCCCATGTGGCTCGTTTTTCCTGTAGACACCTGTAACATAGAGTTTCACAAAATAGCTGCGGAAAGTTGCAGCAGCTGCGGAAAGTGGCAAGATTCCGCAGCTAAATGAACAAAATCTAAATCACACAGCAGACAAAAAAATATAGTTAAAAACCATGTTAGATTCTCTTTCGCAATTAACATACAATGATATTGACAACTTGGGAGGTTCGGGTGAGTGAAAAAGGTATAGAAAAGTGTATGGAAAAGATACAGAATTGAGACTCAACATACCCCCACTGTGAAGGTGTTGCATGTCCTCATGCAACCAAAATTTTGATATTCCTTCCTTAGTTCATATGCCTTGACACTTCAGCCAACACATCCAATCCTCTCCTCCTCTTCCTTGGTGCTGCCAACATTTTGGGTTTCTTCATTAAGCACCTAAATTTGATATTAACCAGTGCTCTGCTTAACTTCTGGCATTTCCTTTTCAATTTATTGTTCTTCTTCTGCCATATTCCCAGGTGTAGCATGGTATTATCATGAATGATTTTGTCCAGTTTTCCTTGTTCCTTAAATGTCTCATTTTCATTTTTGATGTGTCTATTTAAAAGCTCTAGCTCAAAGACTTCCTATTTTAGTGATTGGACTAGATCATTTTGTACTGTGTGAGCTGGATGGACGAAGTACTGGGACCTGTAGCTTCCTTTTCCAAAGATTCTATATAGTCATATACTTCTTGCTGCTTGGGGTCTATATCAGGTGTCATTTTTATTGGGCTGTCCCCAAAATGCCGTGAAGGAGAGTTATCTTCAAAATTTGGCTGAGAAGGGCTCACATCAACATCTTGCTGAGAATGGGATGGAGTATGTTCAATGTCTGACTGAGAATGAAATGAACCAGGTTCACTAACTGACTGAGATGGACTATGGTCAGCTGGGGACTGTTCAGATGTTTCCTCTCCTAAATCAATGAAATGAGGACCCTTCATTTGCGTTTTCCTCAATTTCCCCTTAAGTCTGCTGCTTCTTCTCACACGCTGTGGTGCACTATCCTTTTGTTTTTGTTTTCCTTTCTCTGTCTTCTTGGCCATAGAGGATTGTTTTTGAAGATAAACTAGTCTTTCAGATAACACTTGATTATCTTCTTCTTCAGAAGAAGGGGTTTTATGTATAGCCTCAATAGTTTTTCTCTCTTTTGGTATTATTGGCTTCTTACCCTTGATTTATTTCTTCTTCCTCTTTGACAGTCTCTCTTCCCTATCAGTTCTTTCAATTGTAGTAGTAGGAGTATTTTGAATTTCATCAATTGTTCTTTTTTTCCTACTCCTTCTTGTTGTACTACCTTCAGGAATTTCCTGAGGTTCCTCAAAGAAATTTCTAACCAGAAATTGTTCCCATGTGTCTTTCTTTTCCTTTAATTCCTTTTCAATCAAAATTTTTACAAGGCCGTGGTGATATAGATGGGGTTCTACATCTCCTAAATGTTTCTGAACAGTCACGGACATTTTCTTCAAACTATTGAATAGAAAATATGGGAGATTGAGAGTTTGATTATCTAGAAAATTCATCAGTAACCTAGTATGGTACATATACATGGACCCAAAACGGCCTTCACATGTAATAAATTTCTGAACAACTAGCAGCAAAGTAGCCCATTCCTCTTTCAATGCATGCACAGGAATTCCTCTTTTAAAAATAGTTATGTCCATACCTTGGTTTCGTAAAATTGTTCTCCAGGCTTCATCACTGATGCTTTTATTCTTAAACCAACACTCACCCTCCTGAAGAAGTTCCATGGCAGATGCTATAGATGCTTCATTGATCGCAAACTTAAGGTCTCCAATCTCTGCTTCCAAGCCATTAAACGACCTTGTGAATGCTTTTGTGACTTCTTTATGATAACCTCTGAATTTCTGGATAAACCGCAGCCACTTCGCTTTATTCAATATCTACTTTACTTGCGGATATCCCTCTATGAACTTAGGTCCTTCCGGTTCTGCTCTTAGCAATTTACCCATTTTTTCTTTCTGCTCTTCACAAATTTGCCTGCGTGAGGGTTCAAATGGAAATAGAACGGCTGAATGCACAGAGATAAGCGCAATGACTGTGGGTAAATATCAGAGAATGGGAATGAGCACAATGAACGAAATGGAGTGAGACAGAACAGAGTGGGGTTTCGTAAGCACGACAGAGAGCACGACAGAGAGATTAACAGAGTATAACACATCCGGAAACGTTTTGAATTTTGGTGGCTGCACAATAAATATGAGCACGTTTCAACAACGGTTATGGATTTATGCGGCTGTAAGAGTCCGTGGTCAAATCAAATACGTCTCATTGTCACCGGTGGGATATTGGAACATGAGTGAAGATCGGGGGTTTAATGAAGGAACCGTTTGAGAATGAATGCGAGAGGGTAATATGGAGATCGTGAAAGGTTACGAAATTTTCAATATAATCATTGCACATAATAGATGGAGCTTATGGTTCAGAACTATATAAAAATGTGTTTTTCAATGCTATTTGAAATAAATTTTATTCATACCTTTGGAATCTTTGCCTTTTCCTTGGTCTTCAACTAGTTTCTCTTTATTGGTGTCTTGAATGCTCCATGTCTTCATTTTTTGATCCTCTCACCTGCATTTTATTTCATGATTATGGAAATAACATCTGACTGTACATTATTTTGAAAACAGAGTAGTAGCTGCGGAATCTGCTTCTGGCTGCGGAAACTGGAGTCAGCTGCGGAAACAGATGTCAGCTGCGGAAACTGACACAGCTATTACTTGAATGAATGGAGATGAACAGATGACAAATGACCAGATGGAAATGGTCATGAAAAATATTTTTATTGATGAAATGGAATGAAATAGATAAAATGAAATGGAATGGAGTGAAATGAAGTGAAATGAAATGGAATGAAGTGGAATGGAATGGAGTGGGTGGTCACAAAACTTGTGAAATGAAAGAGATTTTTTTTTTTGGAAAATATAGAGTGTCAGGTGTTCCTGATTTTCACCCTATATTTTCTGTATAAGACTGCCAATCAGTGATTGGTTTTCAGGCTTATACCATTTTATTTTTTATTTTTATTTTTTTTATTTTATTTTTTTTAACTGAAAAGAACAAAAGCTAGGCTGGTGGAGAAGAAGAATTCTTCTGTACTAGCTTGATTGCAGAACTTTCTTGAAACATTTTGACAAAATCCTCCTTTGAGAGTGGCTTATGATAAACTTTCAATCTATGGCCATTCACAATAAGAGGAGTTTGAAACTCATCAATGGTCTTGATTCTTACCGCTCCATTGCTAAAGATCTTGTCAATCTCATATGGCCCAAGCCAATGAGTCTGAAATTTTCCTTGAAATCTTTAAACTTGGAATCAAATAACAATGCCCAATCTCCTTCTTGAAACTTCTTCTCTTTGATGTACTTGTCATGCCATTTAGCTCTTTGATATTGAACTAGATCAGTTCTTAGAATTTCCTCTTGTCTGATCTCATCTAGCTCATTCAACTGCTCCATTCTGTGCTTTTGAGCTTCTGATAAATCCATCCCCAACTGAACTGCTATCTTGAAGGTCTTGACTTGGAACTTAATGGGGAGCAGGACTTTTTTCCCATAAACAAGTTCATAGGGAAAATGTCCTATTGTATTTCTCCATGTAGTTCTGTAGGCCCATAAGGCTTCAGAAAGCATTTCTACCCAATCTCTTCTATGTAGATGAACAATTTTGGTGATGATACTTTAAGGAACTTTGTTTGTAGACTCCACTTGACCATTTTCTTGCGGATGGTAAGGAGTAGATCTTCTGTGCTTGATTTTGTATTCTTCCATCAATTTCTCCACCAAGTTGGATGTGAATTGACTTCCCTGATCTGTCACAATTTCTCTTGGAACACCAAAGCGAGTAAAAATATCCTCATAAAGAAAATGAACAACTGAATTTTCAGTAGCAGATACTAATGCTTTGGCTTCTACCCATTTAGTAACATAATCAGTACAAACCAATATATACTTCTTTTGCTTAGATGGTGGAGTAATAGGTCCAATGAAATCTAAAGCCCATTTTTCAAAGGGTTCAATGAGTACCTGTGTTTGCAATGGCATTTCATTTGAAAGGGTAGGTTTCCCTACTCTTTGGCAGCTGTCACACCTTTTGACATATTGTTTTGCATCTTTGAAGAGGGAAGGCCAATAATATCCTAAAAAGAGGATTTTATAGGCCGTCCTTTTGTCTGCAAAGTGTCCGCCGCATGGTTCATCATGACATGCCTTAAGAATATCAGGCATTTCATCTTCCCTGACACATCTTCTGATCACAAGATCTGGCCCTGTTTTAAACAATTAGTTAGAAATCCATGAATATTTTGAACTCTCCTGAATAATTTTTCGTTTTTCTCTTGGAAATAAATGTGAAGGTAGTTTCCCTGTAACCAAATAGTTAGCAATATCTGCATACCAAGGGGTCTTAATAGTTACTGCAAACAAGTATTCATTCAAAGAAACTTATCCTCTACGAAGAATCTTCTTTAGTATTCTGAAACTAGACAAGAAATCGCCTACTCTATTTTGGTTTTCCGTCTATCCAACACATGCGCAATATTGAATTCTTGTAAAAGTAAGAGCTATCCTTGTCACTCGCCATTAGTAACAGGTTTTTTCATTAAATATCTAATTGCAACGAATGGTCAAGAGTGAATAAAAGTTTCATAGCCTATTATATAATGTCTAAACTTATTAATCGCATGAACAATGTGCCTAAAAACTCTTTTTTAGTCACAGATAGTTTAACTCGTGGGAGTCAAATTCTTACCTGGTATAATAAATGGCATAAGGAACTAAATCTTTTTGACCCAACACAACACCTAGAGATGTATCTAAAGCATCCAGAAATATGGAAAGGGAGTTTCCAATTTGGTCCTCTCAAGATAGGTGCTTCCGTATATTCTTGTTTTCAAAGCTTCAGTAAAGGTCGACGATAAATCGTGATCCCATTTAAATTCGTCAGCCTTTTGTAAGAAATTTGAAGAGTGGATGTTATTTTAGTGAAGTTTTCGCTAAATCTTCTATAGTAACCATGAATCCTAGAAAACTTCTAACATCTCTTGACAATTTGGAATAGGTAACTCGAGATGACTTCAACTTTTGATCTATCAACCTTAATCCCATCTCCCTAAATATGATGCCCCAAAACAATCCCTTCAAGAACATTATAAAGCATTTTTCATGGCTTAATGAAAGGTTTGTTTCTTTACATCTTATAAGAACATTTTCCAAATTTTCTAATGCCTCTTCAAATGAATTACCATAAACCGTAAAATCATCCATATAAACCTCTACACAATCATGGGATTGGGATCAGAAAAAATTGTGTAGTAACGCTTTCTTTGGAATGTTGCATTACATAACCCAAAAGGAAGCACTCGGTAGGCAAAAGTTCCCATGGACAAGTAAATGTGGTCTTATCTGATCTTCGTGTGCTACTCGAATTTGATTATAGCCACTAAAACCATCCAAAAATAAAAAAAAGTACTTTTTACCCGCTTAACAAATTTAATACCCGATCGATAAAAGGAAAAGGAAAGTGATCCTTCAAAGTTTCTTTGTTCAATTCTGTGTAATCAATGCATACCCTCCATTTACCATTCTTTTTAGGTACTATAACCAAAGGAGAAAGCCATCGGCTATCTGAAATTGGATAAATGAAGTTTACATTGAGTAGTTTTTGGAGCTCTTCTTTCACTATCTCCATAAGATTTGGATTCATCCTTCTTTGAGGTTGTCTGATTGGTCTAATGTTTTCCTCAATATAGATATGATGGATGCAAGTATTAGGATCAATACCTTTCATGTCAAGATACCCATGCAAATGCAAGAGAATGTTTTTGGGTAAGATTTTGATTAGTTCTTCTTGTTGTGACTTTTCCAAATGTTTGTTGATATTCAATGTTTTTCCCTGAAAACTTCAATGGTAGAACTACCAAACTCTTCCATAGAGTAAAGAGACATTTGTCTTGAAGATAAATATTCTATGTCGTATCTCCAAATCGAAATGTGGTCATATTCCGAAGATGTCTCAAAATTTTCTAATGTGTTCGTAATTTGACTATCCTTACCGATTTCGAAATGGTAAAGATAGGTTGTATAGTGTCCTCATCATCAACCCATTCATTATCTCCTACTTCGTGATTGATTTTGCCGGAGGATACAAATTGAATTTCTTTGTCGAATTACCATTAGAAATGTAACATATCCCCGCATCTACAACTAATAAAAGCATTAGCCGTGGCCAGCCAAGGTCTTCCTAAGATAAGGGTGCCCTCCTAGATTACTCTTTAGGAGTCAAAATCATAAAATCTACTCTTGATATTCCCAAGAATCTAAGGAGACCGAAATATCTTCTAATACACCATCCGATTTAATAATTGATTGATCCGCAAGTTGCAAAAAGAGAAAGTAGGTGTAAAAACAAGGTTAGAAGTTTTAGTCGTTCGACAGTCTCGTCTACTCATAATGTTGATAGCAAAACTCCCCCCTAAGTCAATTAATGTGTTTGGAATTTCTATCCCATTTATATGTGGTCGGAGAATTGGACTTCCGGATTCACATACGAAGGTAATTTTTCCATCATGACCGCAATTTTTCCTACCAGCTGTGTGGATTCTTCGTGTCTTTTAGTTTCCTTCCTGTCTTTTGAAGCTCAACTCCTTTATTGTTTTTGCTAGAATAGGAATCTCTCGAATGGCTTGTAGCAAGGGAATCTTGACACAAACATTTTTCAATTCATCTTGAAAATCTAGTTAGCAAAAAGATTTGTTTTTCCACCCTTTGTCAATTTGTAACTCTTCAGAAAATGAGATGTAGATGAAGATGTGCAAAGTTGCTCAACTATAGGAGTTGTGGGTGTTAACTTTTCTTTTTTCTTTTGAATGTTTGAATTTTGAAGAGATGCTTCCTCGTAACCCTCATTGACTTTAAGAGAGTCCTCCCAGGTATCTTGATCTTGAATATCTATACAAGGTGTTTCTAAAATCTACCGTATCCGTAGTTGTACATCATTGAGAGGAACAATCATATAGGTAGGAAATTGTTGTCCTTCTACCGTGTAAGTATTCGAGGGATTTTTATTGTTAGGATTTGGTGAATACGAGATGGAAGTTGATTTATCTTTTGTTGGTATGGGAGCATGAGTTGAGGATTTGGATTTTACAGGGCGGTTGTTGTTGTAAAAGTTGCAATGAAAGTTTGGATTTGGGTTTGGAAGTTGCGCAGCTTGTTGATTTTGAAAATATGGAGGATATCGATAAAATTGAGCAAATCTCCCATAAGGATTTGCATCCTTGTACCCATGGATGATATGGATTTTGATGTTGGGGCCAAGGTTGTTGCCAAGGATTCCAATTTGGTGGGGTTTGAAGATTCATAGGGTTGTTAAACCCTTGAATTTGCTGTCCCCTGGCCAAGGTTCTTCTTGCAACAAAACAAAGAGATTCTACCGAATTTGGGTCTTCTTGAAAATAGCTTGAGTCCAGGAATTGAAGGACAACCTTGGTTTCATGATTCCTCTCGAGCAAATTATACATGTTTCTACAACTTTTGCATCCAAGGGACATTCCCTTAAATCATGTTTCTTCCTACATTTCGGACAAAAGATGGCTAGAGCATCCGTTTCGTCGCTTGTTTTGGATTTTGCGGTGTCTACTTGTTCACTAAGGCTCCCTAAGATATCGCCTTTGAATTCATCACATAGCCACGAATTCGCCCTACTTACAGCTTGCGTATTTGTTAACCCTAATAAGAGAAGGATCCCCTAGGCCCTTTTCCCGTTTTAGATTTTCCCCGTTGAGAGATGGACACATAGTTCGTTATGTCACGAAGTGGAAGTTGAGAAATGTCTCCTTTCCCCATCATGTTTAAAATATCTATCCATTCATCTCTAATGGCTTTTAATATGAGGGATTTCAAGGTTTCATCATCTAAGTTGCTCATCTTGCTCTTTTCAAGTTGTATTGAAATCTTTCAAGTAAATCTTCCAAATTTTCATCTTCGCATCATTTTGAATACCCTCATCCTTGTGATTGGTAAGCAAAATAGTCCAAGTATCTATCCAAAAATGTTTGTTTCATATCATTCGAAGTCCTAATAGATTGAGTGGCTAATCCCATGAAACATTTCAAAAGCAAACCGCCCTTCAATGTTGAAGGAAACAATGCTTGAGTTTTTGAGAGTCTTCCATATAGTCATAGGTTCTAGGACACTACCAAACTCAAACAGAAATGTTTCAGGATCCTCACTTCGCAATCCATAAAATTTAGGGAGAACAGATGGTGAGATATTTTTCATTGTTCTATGAGTTTCCTCATCAACTATAGGGAATCCAAACAAGTTATCTCCTTCCCTATTTCTTCCATTATTATCTTCACCATTGTTGTCTCCCTTGTTTCCTCCTCCTCTACCTCTACCTCTACCTCCACCTCCAAATCCATCTATTATTTCCTCTGCCATGATAGTTTCTTTAGAGTCCTTAAAGTCCTCTGGTTCTTCTATCAAGGGAGGATGAGAGGGAGTCTCTTCCTTTTCTAAATGAGATTTAGTAGGTGGTATAAGAGAATCCTCTAATTCAGCTGCTCCTTGAATTCCAAAAATCTTAAGGCTAGGGGTAGATGGTGGTGAATCTTGTCTATGCCTTGAAGAAGATGGAGTTGTGAAAATCGAACTCTTGGCTTTAGCTATAAACCTTCCCCTAGAATCTCTTGCTCTATGCATGTCATTTTTTTATTTTTTATTTTAAGTAGGGATAATAATTCGCTTTCTGATCTTCCAGGTCACACTAGGTGCAATAAGAGAGCATACTTACGAAATTACTAAACCAATAACTCTCTTTTCTAATCCTCCAGATCACACTAGGTGCAAGAGGAGAGCATACTTCAAGAAGTTATCAAGTTTTCCCTTCTTTTATTATTATTATTATTATTATTTTTTAAAGAAATTGGCTACCTAGTTACACTTCCCCGGCAATGGCACAAAAATGTTTGGTCAATTTAGTGTGTCCTAAATTGCTACATTAATTTATCAATCCAGGATTCGTAATCTGATGAAGTGTGGCGCACTATATGTGCAAGATAACCTATTTCTTACCTTTTTGTCGTTTTTGGTTTTCTAGTGTAAGATGGAAATTCTAAATAAAAACAAGTATGGTTATGATTGTTCAAGGCAATTATATCCTTTATAATGATTTACCAACTTCAAACTTAAAAAGGAATTTGAAACATACAATGACAAAACTGAAAGGAAATGAAAATGTGCTGCTAGCCTAATAAATCAAACAGTGAACTATTGAGCATGAAAATCAAACTATCCTTGTTGTTGTCTAAACATAAAAGAAACTATGCTTAAAGAAATCCAAGAATTGCAACAAAGTAAATCTAAATCAAATTACATCAACTTATATTCTGATCCCTCGCCATTAGTCCACCTATGGCTTTCGGAGGTAACCATAAACAACTTGAGCAATCTGATATCTAATTTGCAGAAAAAGAAACTAATATCAAACTACACACTCATACTTCAATCCCTCACCATCAGTCCAGCTGTGGCTTTCGGAGGTAACTAAAAATGACATGAGAAATTTAATATATCTAACTTGCAGAAAGTAAACTAATATCAAACTACACATTCATACTTCAATCCCTCACCATCAGTCCAGCTGTGGCTTTCGGAGGTAACTGAAAATGTCATGAGCAATTTAATATATCTAACTTACAGAAAGTAAACTAATATCAAACTACACATTCATACTTCAATCCCTCACCATCAGTCCAGCTGTGGCTTTTGGAGGTAACTGAAAATGTCATGAGCAATTTAATATATCTAAATCTAACTACTGAAGCAAATGTGCAAGACTGAAATAAACAAAGTAGTACTGGAATTAAACAAAAACTAAGAGAAATAAATTAGCAGCAGAACAATATTGATTCCATGTCATTAGTCAAAAGATATGCAAATGCCCAGGCTTCCTATTTGTAATCTGAAACAAGAACACTGATCAGTTAACATAAAACATGAAAGATTATGGACAGAAGTAAAGTGTAAAGCATGAAAGATTATAAACAGATATGAAGCATAAATACCATGAAAGATGCAATGTATAAACACATGAATGAATTATGGCACAATGAGCTTAAAGAAATAAAACAAGAACTATACAATAATGCACAAAACCTCAGCGTGTGCAGGGGCCCTCTGCACCAGCCTTGGTAACACAAGAGCTATTTGGAGGCTAATGGAGACTAATCTAATATGCGTATGCAAACACATTATTTATAACAAAGGAAATATAACTAATTCCCTAAAGTTTATGCTGATAGAAAACACGTAAACCATTACGTCCAGAGATCTGGGATCATGGCCGCGTTGAGGAGTAAATCTATGAAGAGTGGATGTTGGATTCGGCTTATGGAGCCGTGTACAGGTGTTGATGTGTCTCCCGTAAGTTAGAAACGGTCATGCAAATCCTCACGTTATGAGAAACATAGTCCTGTCACCGTGGGACTCTACGGTTGACTTCCACTTGGCCACCTTTGACCACAACCTCCTTAAGTGAATTTGCTCGAGCCAATAGGACACGATCCATGTCCACATCATTTTTGACTTGCCCATGTGGCTCGTTTTTCCTGAAGACACCTGTAACATAGACTTTCACAAAATGGCTACGGAAAGTTGCAGCAGCTGCGGAAAGTGGCAAGATTCCGCAGCTAAATGAGAAAAATTCTAAATCAAACAGCAGACACAAAATATAGTTAAAAACCATTTTAGATGCTCTTTTACAATTAATATACAATGATATTGACAACTTGGAAGGTTCAGGTGAATGAAAAAGGTCTAGAAAGGTGTATAGGAAAGATGCAGATTTGAGACTCAACATACCCCCATTGTGAAGGTGTTGCATGTCCTCATGCAACCAAAATTTTGATAATCCTTCTTCAGTTCATATGCCTTGACACTTCAGCCAGTACATCCAGCCCTCTCCTCTTCTTCCTTGGTGCTGCCAACATCTTGGGCTTCTTCATTAAGCATCTAAATTTGATATTAACTAGTGCTCTGCTTAACTTCTGGCATTTCCTTTTCAATTTCTTGTTCTTCTTCTGCCATATTCCCAGATGTAGCATGGTATTATCATGAATGATTTTGTCCAATTTGCTTTGTTCCTTCAATGTCTCATTTTCATTTTTAATGTGTCTATTTAAAAGCTCTAGCTCAAAGACTTCATGTTTCAGTGATTGGACTAGATCATTTTGTGATATGTGAGGCTGAATGGACGAAGTACTGGGACCTGTAGCTGCTTTTTCTAAAGATTCTATATAATCATATACTTCTTGCTGCTTTGGGTCTATATCAGGTGTCATTTTTATTGGGCTGTCCCCAAAATGCCGTGGAGGAGAGTTGTCTTCAAAATCTGGCTGAGAAGGGCTCACATCAACATCTGGCTGAGAATGGGATGGACTATGTTCAATGTCTGACTGAGAATGAAATGAACCAGGTTCACTGACTGACTGAGAGTGAGATGGACTATAGTCAGCTAGGGACTGTTCAAATGTTTCTTCCCCCAAATCGATAAAATGAGGTCCCTTCATTTGCATTTTCCTCAACTTCCCCTTAAGCCTGGAACTTCTTCTCACACGCTGTGGACCACTATCTTTTTGCTTTTGTTTCCCTTTCTCTTTCTTCTTGGCTATAGATAACTATTTTTGAAGATGAACCAATCTCTCAGATAACACTTGATGATCTTCTTCTTCGGAAGAAGGGGTTTGATGTATAGCCTCAATACTTTTTCTCTCTTTTGGTGTTATTGGATTTTTACCCTTGGTTTCTCTCTTCTTCCTTTTTGACAACCTCTCTTCCCTACTAGTTCTTTCAATTGTAGTAGTAGGAGTACTTTGAGTTTCATCATTTGTTATTTTTCTCCTACTCCTTCTTGATGTGCTACCTTCAGGAATTTCTTGAGGTTCCTCAAAGAAATTTCTAATAAAAAATTGTTCCCATGTGTCCTTCTTCTCCTTTAACTCTTTTTCAATCAAAATTTTTACAAGACCATGGTGATATAGATGTGGTTCTACATCCCCTAAATGCTTCTGAACAGTCATAGACATCTTCTTCAAACTATTTAATAGAAAATATGGGAGATTGAGAGTTTGATTATCTAGAAAAATTCATCAGCAATCTGGTATGTACATATACATGGACCCAAAATGACCTTCACAGGTGATAAATTTTTGAACAACTAGCAGCAAAGTAGCCCATTCCTCTTTCAAAGCATGAACAGGAATTCCTCTTTTAAAAATAGTTATGTCCATACCTGGGTTATGTAGAAATACTCTCCAAGCTTCATCACTAATGATTTTGTTCTTAAACCATCGTTCACCCTCTTGAAGAAGTTCTGTGGCAGATGCTATAGATGCCTCATTCACCGTAAACTTAAGGTCTCCAATCTCTACCTCCAGGCCATTGAAAGACCCTGCAAACGCTTTTTTCACCTCTTTATGGTAGCCTCTAAACTTTTGGATAAACCGCAGCCACTTTGCCTTCTTCAATATATCCCTGACTTGCGGATATCCTTCCATGAATTTAGGTCCTTCTGGTTCTGCTCTCAACAATTTACCCATCCTTCTTTCTGCTCTTTAAAAACTTGCCTGCGTGAGGAGGGTTCAATGGAAGTAGGACGGCTGAATGAACAGAAATGAGCACGATGACTGTAGGTAGATATCAGAGAGTGGGTATACAGACTGTAGCGTAACAGATAATGAAATGGAGAGAAGCGGAACAGAGAAGGGTTACGTGAGCACGGCAGAAATGCGGCTGTGAGATTAATAGAACAATAGGAGAAGTATAACACATCTGGCAGTGTTTTAAAGTTTGGTGGCTGCAAAATAAATGTAAGCACGTTTCAACAACGGCTATGGATTTTATGCGGCTGAAAGAAGCTGTAGTCAAATCAACTACGTCTCATTGTCACAGGTGGAATATCGGAGTATGAGTGAAAATCAGAGGTTTAATTATGGGACCGTTTGAGAATGAATGCGGGAGGATCATGGGAGGATTGTACAGAGATCATGGAGTGATTACGGAGTTTGTCAATATAATCATTGCACATAATGGATGGAGCTTATGGTTTATAACTATATAAAAATGTGTTTTAAATTCCATTTGAAATAAATTTTACTCATACCTTGGAATTCTTGCCATTTTTCCTTGGTCTTCAATTAGTTGCTCCTCATTGATATCTTGAATGCTCCATGTCTTCATAATTGGTCCTCATACCTGCATTTTATTTCATGATTATGGAAATAACATCTGGCTTTACATTCTTTTGAAAAACAGAATGGTAGCTGCGGAATCTGCTTCTGGCTGCGGAAACTGGTGTCAGCTGCGGAAACAGATGTCAGCTGCGGAAACTGACACAGCTATTATTTGGGTGAATGGAAATGAACGGATGACAAATGACTAGATGGAAATGGTCATGAAAAAGAATTTTATTGGTGAAAATGGAATGAAATAGATAAAATGAAGTGGAATGGAGTGAAATGAAGTGGAATGAAGTGGAATGGAATGGAGTGGGTGGTCACAAAACTTGTGAAATGAAAGAGAGATTTTTTTTTTTTTTGGAAAATATAGGGTGTCAGGTGTTCCTGATTTTCACCCAATATTTTATGTATAAGATTGCCAATCAGTGATTGGTTTTCAGGTTTATACAATTTTTTTTTTTTCTAACTGAAAAGAACAAAAGCTAGGCTGGTGGAGAAGAAGAATTCTTCTGTACCGGCCTAATTGCAGAATTTTCTTGAAACATTTTGACAAATTCCTCTTTTGAGAGTGGCTTATGATAAACTTTCAATCTGTGGCCATTCACAATAAGAGAAGTTTGAAACTCATCAATGGTCTTGATTCTTACCGCTCCATTGCTAAAGATCTTGTCAATCTCATATTGCCCAAGCCAATGAGTCTGAAATTTTCCTTGAAAATATTTAAACTTGGAATCAAATAACAATGCCCAATATCCTTCTTGAAACTTCTTCTCTTTGATGTACTTGTCATGCCATTTAGCTCTTTGATATTGAACTAGATCAGTTCTTAAAATTGCTTCTTGTCTGATCTCATCTAGCTCATTCAACTGCTCCATTCTATGCTTTTGGGCTTCTGATAAGTCCATCCCCAACCGAACTGCTATCTTGAAGGTCTTGACTTGGAACTCAATGGGGAGCAAGACTTCTTTCCCATAAACAAGTTCATAGGGAGAATGTCCTGTTGTATTCCTCCATGTAGTTCTGTAGGCCCACAAGGCTTCTGGAAGCCTTTCCGCCCAATCTCTTCTATGTAGATGAACAGTTTTGGTGATGATACTTTCAAGAACTTTGTTTGTGGACTCCACTTGACCATTTGCTTGTGGATGGTAAGGAGTAGATTTTCTGTGCTTGATTTTGTATTCTTCCATCAACTTCTCCACCAAATTTGATGTGAATTGGCTCCCCTGATCTGTTACAATTTCTCTTGGAGCACCAAAGCGAGTAAAAATATCCTCATAAAGAAAATGAACAACTGAATTTTCAGTAGCAGATACTAATGCTTTAGCTTCTACCCATTTAGTAACATAATCAATGCAAACCAATATATACTTCTTTTGCTTAGATGGTGGATTAATAGGTCCAATGAAATCTAAAGCCCATTTTTCAAAGGGTTCAATGAGTACCTGTGTTTGCAATGTCATTTCATTTGAAAGGGTAGGTTTCCCTACTCTTTGGCAGCTGTCACACCTTTTGACATATTGTTTTGCATCTTTGAAGAGGGAAGGCCAATAATATCCTAAAGAGAGGATTTTATAGGCCGTCCTTTTGTCTGCAAAGTGTCCGTCGCATGGTTCATCATGACATGCCTTAAGAATATCAAGCATTTCATCTTCCCTGACACATCTTCTGATCACAAGATCTGGCCCTGTTTTAAACAATTCGTTAGAAATCCATGAATATTTTGAACTCTCCTGAATAATTTTTCGTTTTTCATTTGGAAATAAATGTGAAGGCAGTTTCCCTATAACCAAATAGTTAGCAATATTTGCATACCAAGGAGTCTTAATAGTTACTGCAAACAAGTATTCATCAGGAAACTTATCCTCTACAGAAGAATCTTCTTTAGTATTCTGAATCCTAGACAAGAAATCAGCTACTGTATTTTGTTTTCCTGGTCTATCCAACACAGTAATATTGAATTCTTGTAAAAGTAAGAGCCATCTTGTCACTCTACCATTAGTAACTGGTTTGTTCATTAAATATCTAATTGCAGAATGGTCAGTATGAATAAAAGTTTCATAGCCTGTTATATAATGTCTAAACTTATTAATCGCATGAACAACAGCTAAAAACTCTTTTTCAATCACAGTATAGTTTAACTCTATGGGAGACAAATTTTTACTGGTATAATAAATGGCATAAGGAACTAAATCTTTTTGACCCAACACAGCTCCTAGAGCTGTATCTGAAGCATCCGTAGAAATATGGAAAGGGAGTTTCCAATTTGGTCCTCTCAAGATAGGTGCTTCAGATATTCTTGTTTTCAAAGTTTCAAAGGCTGATTGACAATCAGGATCCCATTTAAATTCACAGTCTTTTGTAATCAATTTGAAGAGTGGAGATGCTATTTTAGTGAATTTTTCTATAAATCTTCTATAGTAACCAGTAAATCCTAGAAAACTTCTAACATCTCTTTGACAATTTGGAATAGGTAACTTGGAGATGACTTCAAATTTTGATCTATCAACCTTAATCCCATCTCCTAAAATATGATGCCCCAAAACAATCCCTTCAATAAACATCATAAAGCATTTTTCATGGCTTAATGAAAGGTTTGTTTCTTTACATCTTATAAGAACTTTTTCCAAATTTTCTAATGCCTCTTCAAATGAATTACCATAAACCGTAAAATCATCCATATAAACCTCTACACAATCATGGATTAGATCAGAAAAAATTCCTAGTACTGCTCTTTGGAATGTTGCAGGTGCATTACATAACCCAAAAGGAAGCACTCGGTAGGAAAAATTTCCCCATGGACAAGTAAATGTGGTCTTATCTTGATCTTTAGGTGCTACCTGAATTTGATTATAGCCATTAAAACCATCCAAAAATAAAAAGTAATTTTTACCTGCTAATGTATCTAATACCTGATCGATAAAAGGCAAAGGAAAGTGATCCTTCAAAGTTGCTTTGTTCAATTCCATGTAATCAATGCATACCCTCCATTTACCATTCTTTTTAGGTACTATAACCAAAGGAGAAAGCCATCGGCTATCTGAAATTGGATAAATGAAGTTTACATTGAGTAGTTTTTGGAGCTTTTCTTTCACTATCTCCCTAAGATTTGGATTCATCCTTCTTTGAGGTTGTCTGATTGGTCTATTGTTTTGCTCAATATAGATATGATGGATGCAAGTCTTAGGATCAATACCTTTCATGTCAGTGTACTCCCATGCAAATTCAGTAGAATTTTTTTGCAAGATTTTGATTAGTTCTTCTTGTTGTGACTTTTCCAAATGTTTGTTGATATTCAATGTTTTTCCTAGAAAAATCTCAATGTTAGAACTACCAAACTCTTCCTTAGAGTAAAGAGACATTTGTCTTGATGATAAATATTCTATGTCAGATTCCAACTGAAATTGTGTGGGGTCATATTCTGAAGATGTCTCAAAATTTTCTAATGTGTTCAGAATTTGACTATCCTCACTTAATTCAGAAAAGGTAAAGACTGGTTGTATAGTGTCCTCATCATCAACCCATTCATTATCTCCTACTTCTGTGATTGATTTTGCTGGAGGATACATTGAATTTCTTTGTCGAATTACCATTAGAAATGTACATATCCCCAGATCTACAACTAATAAAAGCATCAGCTGTGGCTAGCCAAGGTCTTCCTAAGATAAGTGGGTGCCCTCCTAGATTACTCTTGGGAGTCAAAATCATAAAATCTACCGGATATTCCCAAGAATATAAGGAGAATGAAATATCTTCTAATACACCATCTGGTTTAATAATTGATCGATCTGCAAGTTGCAGTAAAGTAGGTGTAAAAAGAAGGTTAGGAAGTTTTAGCTGTTCCATAGTCTGTCTACTCATAATGTTGATAGTAGCCCCTAAGTCAATGAATGTGTTTGGAATTTCTATCCCATTTATATGTGTCTTGAGAATTGGACTTCCTGGATCTACATACTTCTGCATGGTAATTTTTCCCATCATGATATCTGCAATTTTTCCTACCAGGTGGATTCTTCTTGTATCTTTTAGTTTTCTTCCTGGTCTTTTGAAACTCAACTCCTTTATTGTTTTTGCTAGAATAGGAATCTCTCGAATGGCTTGTAGCAAGGGAATCTTGATACAAACATTCTTCAATTCATATAGAAAATCATAGTTAGGCAACAAGATTTGTTTATTCACCCCTTTGTCAATTTGTAATCTTTCAGGAAAAGGAGGTGTAGATGAAGATGCAGGTTGCTAAACTATAGGAGTTGTGGGTGTTAACTTTTCTTTTTCTTTTTGAATGTTTGAATTTTGAAGAGATGCTTCCTCAGAACCCTCATTGACTTTAATAGAGTCCTCCTCAGAGGTATCTTGCTCTTGAATATCTATAGAAGGTTTTTCTAAAACTCTACCAGATCTGAGTTGTACATCATTGAGAGGAACAATCATATAGGTAGGAAATTGTTGTCCTTCTACCATGTAAGTATTCTGAGGATTTTTATCGTTAGGATTTGGCAATGGCTGAGCTGGAAGTTGATTTGTCTTTTGTTGGTATGGGAGCATGAGTTGAGGATTTGGATTTTGTTGAGAAGGTTGTTGTTGTGGAAATGGAAATGAAAGTTGTGGATTTGGGTTTGGAAGTTGCGGAGCTTGTTGAAAAGATGGAGGATATTGATAAAATTGAGCAAATCTCCCATAAGGATTTTGCATCCCTTGTACCCATGGCTGATATGGATTTTGATGTTGGGGCCAAGGTTGTTGCCAAGGATTCCAATTTGGTGGGGTTTGAAGATTCATAGGGTTGTTAAACCCTTGAGTTTGTTGTCCCTGCCAAGGTCTTCTTGCAACCAAACAAAGAGATTCTACTGAATTTGGGTCTTCTTGAAAAATAGCTTTGAGTCCAGGAATTGAAGGACAATCCTTGGTTTCATGATTCTCTGAGCAAATTATACATGTTTCTACAAATTTTGCATCCAAGGGACATTCCCTTAAAGCATGTTTCTTCCTACATTTCGGACAAAATATGGCTAGAGCATCTGTTTCTGCTTTTTGCTTGTTTTGGATTTTAAGGGTGTCTAGTTGTTCACTAAGGCTCCCTAAGATATCAGTTTTGAATTCATCAAGCATATTACCAATCTCTGCCCTATTTACTGATCCAGTTGCAGATTTTTTAACCCTAATAAGAGAAGGATCCCTAGGCCCTTTTCCTGTTTTAGATTTTCCTCTTGAGAGATGGACACATAGTTCTGTTATGTCACGAAGTGGAAGTTGATAAATGTCTCCTTTCCCCATCATGTTTAAAATATCTATCCATTCATCTCTAATGGCTTTTAATATGAGGGCTTTCAAGGTTTCATCATCTAAGTTGCTCATCTTTGCTCTTTTCAAGTTGTATTGAAATCTTTCAAGTAAATCTTCCAAATTTTCATCTTCTTTTTGCATCATTTTGAATACCTCATCCTTGTGGTTGGTGAGCATACAATAGTCCAAGTATCTATCCAAAAATGTTTTTTTCATATCATTCCAAGTCCTAATAGATTGAGTGGCTAATCCCATGAAACATTTCAAAGCAGCTCCCTTACATGTTGAAGGAAACAGCTTGAGTTTTTGAGAGTCTTCCATATAGTCATAGGTTCGACACACAACTTCAAACTCAAACAGAAATGTTTCAGGATCCTCACTTTGCAATCCATAAAAGTTAGGGAGAATAGATGTTGAGATATTTTTCATTGTTGTATGAGTTTCCTCATCAACTATAGGGAATCCAAACAAGTTGTCTCCTTCCCTATTTCTTCCATTATTGTCTTCACCATTGTTGTCTCCCTTGTTTCCTCCTCCTCTACCTCTACCTCTACCTCCAAATCCATCTATTATTTCCTCTGCCATGATAGTTTCTTTAGAGTCCTTAAAGTCCTCTGGTTCTTCTATCAAGGGAGGATGAGAGGGAGTCTCTTCTTTTTCTAAATGAGATTTAGTAGGTGGTATAGGAGAATCCTCTAATTCAACTGCTCCTTGAATTCCAAAAATCTTAAGGCTAGGGGTAGATGGTGGTGATTCTTGTCTATGCCTTGAAGAATATGGAGTTGTGAAAATCGAACTCTTGGCTTTAGCTATAAACCTTCCCCTAGAATCTCTTGCTCTATGCATGTCATTTTTTATTTTTTATTTTTTTTTAAAGTTGGGCTAATAATTCTCTTTCTGATCTTCCAGGTCACACTAGGTGCAATAAGAGAGCATACTTAAGAAATTACTAAACCAATAACTCTCTTTTCTGATCCTCCAGATCACACTAGGTGCAAGAGGAGAGCATACTTCAAGAAGTTATCAAGTTTTCCCTTCTTTTATTATTTTGTTTTTTTTCTTTTTGTAAAGAAATTGGCTACCTAGTTACACTTCCCCGGCAATGGCGCCAAAATGTTTGGTCAATTTAGTGTGTCCTAAATTGCTACATTAATTTATCAATCCGGGATTCGTAAGCTGATGAAGTGTGGCGCACTATATGTGCAAGATAATCTATTTCTTACCTTTTTGTCGTTTTTGGTTTTCTAGTGTGAGATGGAAATTCTAAAATAAAAACAAGTATGGTTATGATTGTTCAAGGCAATGATATCCTTTATAATGATTTACCAACTTCAAAATTAAAAAGGAATTTGAAACATACAATGACAAAAATGAAAGGAAATGAAAATGTGCTGCTAGCCTAATAAATCAAACAGCGAACTATTGAGCATGAAAATCAAACTATCCTTGCTGCTGTCTCAACATAAAAGAAACTATGCTTAAAGAAATCCAAGAATTGCAACAAAGTAAATCTAAATCAAATTACATCAACTTATATTCTGATCCCTCGCCATTAGTCCAGCTATGGCTTTCGGAGGTAACCATAAACAACTTGAGCAATCTGATATCTAATTTGCAGAAAAAGAAACTAATATCAAACTACACACTCATACTTCAATCCCTCACCATCAGTCCAGCGGTGGCTTTCGGAGGTAACTGAAAATGACATGAGCAATTTAATATATCTAACTTGCAGAAAGTAAACTAATATCAAACTACACACTCATACTTCAATCCCTCACCATCAGTCCAGCTGTGGCTTTCGGAGGTAACTGAAAATTTCATGAGCAATTTAATATGTCTAACTTGCAGAAAGTAAACTAATATCAAACTACACATTCGTACTTCAATCCCTCACCATCAGTCCAGCTGTGGCTTTCGGAGGTAACTGAAAATGTCATGAGCAATTTAATATATCTAAATCTAACTACTGAAGCAAATGTGCAAGACTGAAATAAACAAAGCAGTACTGGAATTAAACAAAAACTAAGAGAAATAAATTAGCAGCAGAACAATATTGATTCCATGTCATTAGTCAAAAGATATGCAAATGCTCGGGCTTCCTATTTGTAATCTGAAACAAGAACACTGATCAGTTAACATAAAACATGAAATATTATGGACAGAAGTAAAGTGTAAAGCATGAAAGATTATAAACAGAGATGAAGCATAAATACCATGAAAGATGCAATGTATAAACACATGAATGACTTATGGCACAATGAGCTTAAAGAAATAAAACAAGAACTATACAATAATGCACAAAACCTCAGTGTGTGCAGGGGCCCTCTGCACCAGCGTTGGCAATAGCCTTCAAATATGAATTACGCTTGGAAACAGAGTCTTCTTATATATTAAAATGCAGTCATAACAGAGAGATAATATTACGGCACAGTGGCAACGTAATTACATTACAGAGCTATCTGGAGGCTAATGGAGACTAATCTAATATGCGTATGCAAATGCATTATTTATAACAAAGGAAATATAACTAATTCCCTAAAGTTTATGCTGATAGAAAACACGTAAACCATTACGTCCAGAGATCTAGGATCATGGCCACGTTGAGGAGTAAATCTATGAAGAGTGGATGTTGGATTCGGCTTATGGAGCCGTGTACAGGTGTTGATGTGTCTCCCGTAAGTTAGAAACGGTCATGCAAATCCTCACGTGATGAGAAACAGAGTCCTGTCACCGTGGGACTCTACGGTTGACTTCCACTTGGCCACCTTTAACCACAGCCTCCTTAAGTGAATTTGCTCGAGCCAATAGGACACGATCCATGTCCACATCATTTCTGACTTTCCCATGTGGCTCGTTTTACCTGAAGACACCTGCAACATAGACTTTCACAAAATGGTTGCGGAAAGTTGCAGCAGCTGCGGAAAGTGGCAAGATTCCGCAGCTAAATGAGAAAAAATCTAAATCAAACAGCAGACACAAAATATAGTTAAAAACCATTTTAGATGCTCTTTTGAAATTAATATACAATGATATTGACAACTTGGAAGGTTCAGGTGAATGAAAAAGGTCTAGAATGGTGTATAGGAAAAATGCAGATTTGAGACTCAACAAGCAGGATTTGACCTAGTGTGACGAATCCTTTCTGAAGCCAGTTTTCCTAGATGATATATGTTTTTGGTTTTTTTGGTTTTAATTGAAATGAAAGTACAACTTCTACAAATTCTTTAAGAAATAATGATTTTTTAATTAAAATTTTCTCAAAGATTTATTAAACTAGAGAGTCTGATTAAACATTTGAAACTAAGGTTCAATGTATAAGCTAAATCAGAGATAGACTGAAGCAGCTTTTATTTACTTTTGCAATTACAGAGCAAAAGCAATTTCAAAGGCTACTTGGCTGATCTTCAGACTCTGTCTATAGCTTATAAGTGAACAATATTAACAATTAAAATGATTCAGGTCCCCAGTATGATCGCCACTATGTTATCACTCAGGTTTTCCTTGAAGTTGTGGAAAAGGAAAGTATACCCGAGGTAACCACAAACCAACCTTCAGATGCAGAATCTAGCCAATCTACATCCAGAGAGGGCTCTCTCTTTATGATTTATCTTTGTTCTTAGAAAGTTTTAGGCTAGTTATAAATCCAAGAGTTTGTTTGAAAATGGTGGAATTCGCCAACTAAGGGCAAGGTTGAATATTTTCAGGCCATTGGGCTATGGAGTCAAAGGATGGCTTTACTGGATTTCTATTCTACACGCAAGATGGCTTTGTAGGGAAAGATAGCCAAACAGAGAACAATTTTTAGAATTTAAAGTGGATGGAATGGGTTTGAAGGGATGAAAGGCAGTTAAGAATCTTTCAACATGTTCAAAAGAAAGAAATGAAATGATTACAAATAAATAGCAGTGAAGAATTATTTATTATAGTAACAAAATGTTTAAATTAGCGAAGCAAGAGCATTTAGGAATTCGTTGCTTATAACCAATTTAGAAGAAAACATTAAGAATAATTACATCTGAAATCAGAGTACAATTAAGTAAATTCTGATTTATTCTTTTATGTCAATCATTCAGAAATGGACACAATGGTATTATAAACAGATATAAAACTTAAGACATAGGATAGAAAGACTTATTGAACTGCAGTCCGACACATGAATCTTGCAAAAAGTCCCGAGCTTCAAATTGTCATCCAGCAAGCCACAAATAAATTTCTCCAGAACACTTTTATTCCAAAAACATCAATGTCACAGCGAAGTAGTAGAATCCACCCTCAATACTTTCTTTGAGGGTTTATTTATACAAAAAATGATTTAAAATATCTCACACTAACCTAGTAAATAATCTAGGGTGACTAATGAATAAGTTACAATAAAAAGGAGACAGATGGTCTCATAGATAGGACAAAAAGTAACTGCTGGTGTGCTGTTTCCTCCCTTTGTGGATGTGCTGGAGGCAGGTCCTACAATAGGGCTCGATGCTGTCCTTCTGAGTAATTCTTTTTTTACTGCCTTGCTTGTCTGATACTCTTTGTTTATACTGATACTTTTTAACTTCTAAACGGATACTCTTTAACCTGTGCTCATTATTTATCCTTTACATGATAGTAAAAAGACAAAATTCTCTACCTGAAGATAAATTTCAAAAAATTTCCAATAAGTCTTCCCACCATTGATCTTCTGTTATTATGGTTCTTTTAAGTTTTCTTAATGTTTCATCGGCCTCTGTGTACCTGAAGAAAGTAGGCCTGTTTGGGAATAAATACCATATTTCATACTCCAGATGAAACAAATCCTTTAACCTGTCGTAGAGATTCCTCCTTGTTGACAATGTTGCTTCTGACGAACTGATAGAATGAGCAGTTGTGTTATGAGCATGTATACCTATTTTATTAACATAGGTTTCTAGGTCCATTATTTTGTCCTCTGAGAGCATAGGACTGGGTAACCCATTGTCCAATAGAACCTGAAACTTTTCTTTGAAACCATTAATTTCTTCCAGAATATCTGAGCATTTCCTTTCCAAATTTTGCATAAGAGTTCTTTTGGTAAAAACTCTTTTTATTTCTAAAATAGTACCTGTCCTATCATCAATTCCAAGCTTTGCAAGTTGTTGCCTGGTTTGAGTGTTCAAAAACTGTATAAGTTGATTGGCTTGCTCTGACCTACCTCTTAATTCATCTCTTGTTTTATCTATTTCTTTCATGGCTACTTTGACTAAGTCATTTTGTTCAAAGATTATCTGAACAAAGGACCAAACACTCTTTATCAACTCAACTATACTATCCCAAAGAATTTCGTTTATTTATCTCGAAGGCTTTTCTAATGAAAGATCTCTTTCTAAAGCCTCAACCAATTTTTCCAGTCTTTTTAGACATATCATATTTCTGCTCCAGATTTACTAGCTTCAATTTTGTGGTTTGAAGTTCTGTGACTCTGAGTTTTAAACTTTCCATTTGTTTTACCAATTCATCAGAACTTAAACTGGAAGTGTTTACCTGTGCTGACTCTGTTTGTTGATCTGCTGCTGTGGTACTTGTAGTGATCTCTGTTGTGGATGTTTGCATGATATCCTGTTTTTCTCTTAATGCCTGTTCCAATTCTTTCTCTGTTTCACTCAGTTGCTCAGTCATTTTCAAGAGCAACTCCATCATTTCTTCCTGTGAATTTTTCTTCAAAACTTCTCGAGTCTGGGGATGCCTTGAGGCTGGAAATTTCAGCTGCTTTCTCAGTGCAGCAATATCATCATCTTTCTTTTTAATTAGTGCCTCAATGCTTTTGATATCTTTGGGATTGTGACCCAAACTGATGATTATTTCTTCCAGAGACTTTATTCTGTTATCTTTTTCCTGAGAAGAAGCCTTCTCAATTTGCAACTGGGTGTTTGTATTATTTAAAGAATCTTACAGCCTAAGGGCTGCCATGGCCTTATCAATAAGGGTTGAATATATCATTTCCCCAGTTTGTCTATGTAACTCTATCTGGTCCAAGGGATGAATGTATTTTGCCAGGACCTCAAAATTGGTCGTAATATAATCAGATGTTGTCTTGGGTTTTGGCACCTTGGATTTGAAATGGCTCATCATCATTTTGCCTTATTAAATGTCAAATGCTGACATTAATATTTCCTGATTGTGTGGAGCCATTCTCAGATACTGATCATATACCTGCATTCTCAATGGATCATTCTTTGCTTTTATATTAATGAAAGTTCTCTTTATATCACCTGTATCTGTTTTTGGCTGTTTAAAGGAAGAGACTTCAGTACTCAACTGTTTTTGCAATTCTTTTCCTTTGTGGCCTGTGTGTGTTTCACTAACTGTGCCAGTTGGTTGACTATCTTCTCTTTCATCATCAATTATTTCATCTATAGTTTCCACTTCTGGGAGTGGATTGAGTTTATGCTTTTTAGCTTGATGTAGCTCTGAGGATTCTTTGGGAGGAGTAGGATCTGGAACCTGTCTTTTCTTGCCTATTTCCATATTAGATGGAGTTTGCAATTCTGAAACTTCAGGATGATTTACTTGAGTAGGAGAAACCTGTGTTTGATCTGGTGCCCTGGAGGTTTGAGGTTTCTCTGCAATGATGAAAGTTTCAATGACATGTACTTCAGGTTCTTTCCATTTGCCTTTAGACTCAACTGTAATTGATGGAATGATTTCTTGTAATCCCTGTTGAAGATTTCCTGCTGAAGAAGTGCAAATATGAGGTACCTGCACTTGACCAAAATATTCTAGGTCAAACATTTTCTCAAGATCTTTCATAATTTTGTTTATATTGTCTTCTTCACTATCTTGCTCAACTAGTGTTCCTTCCACCCACTCATCTTGATTAGCATATTGTTCTATTTCTAGAATCCTATGGTGAAAGTAGGGTGACGATTTGTTCTTCATTCTTTTGTCACAGATAAAACTTAATGGATCATAAGGAACCCAACGGAAACTCCTTTGTAACTTGTAACGGTTTTGTAGTATATCTTCTGCTTCTCGCTCAGCATCCCTAAAATTGCATATAAAGGGACCTAACTGACTTTTGATCCTGAGTTGGGCTTTCTTTTTCACACTAAAAAAATGAATAATATCATAATTATTCATTTGCCTAAAATATTCTAAGGCAAAAAGTCTCATAGGCACATATTTTTGCAACTTGAATGGATACAATTCACATCCATATATTCTGATGACTGAATGATTTTGGTATAAATACCAGTCCCCAACTTTATATGTCCTTGAAAGCTGCAAAGTCTTCTTAATCTCATTACTGAGCCTTGGAGGGGGAATTCCAGTCAACAAGGTAGTTGCAGGATATACAAAAAGATCGATGAACTCAGCATAAGAATAGGGAGAATTATAGGAAGAGTGAGTTATGGCAGACCAAGATATAAGAGATCCAGGGTTTCCCTTGGCATCAAGCTTTTTAACAGGAAAAGGGAACTTCTCTGATTGATAATAGATGATGATATGGTAAATGACTGAGGAATATTTAAACACTTTCTCATTATCTAGCCTCATGAACTGGTCATGGATTTTATTGGCAATGAAAGATGCAAAGTCATATTTTACTGCAGGAGGTTGCCCAGGAGTAAAGATAGACAGCAATACCAGGGTTATTTCATCAACATATTCACTTGTATTGAAACCCATGACAAAGGATATCATATTTAGGATGAGTTTGCCTAAATTATTAAATTAAGCAAAACCATAGGGAGGAGATCCCTTAGGTTGATGTTCAGGTAGCATAAAAGTCTGGCAAATGCATTTCAATTTTTCAGGGGACAGTTGGGTAGACTTTTCAAGTAGTTCTTCCATGGACAAAGGAGTAAGATCTTGATCAGGTTCAAAATGGAGCATTGTATTGATAGCTTAAGGAGTGATGGGGAAAATGATACTCTGGTCAGGAGACAACACTGCCCTTTGAGTTGAATCATAGTTGGAGTGACAGTAGTGGATAATTTCTGGGAAAATATGGACTGAGGGGATGAGATATCTTGGGAAATTGGATTCCCACAACCCAATGACATCCAAACCTTTTGAATAATCGTCTCTGCAGTGACAATAAATTCGAAGGGGACTTTCATCGAAAACTAAGTCTTTAATTTGAAAGTCTTTATCCACTAATGGTAAGTATTCTAACTCTCTGTGAGGGGCATTTAATGGGATTACATTCAGAGCTGCCGGAGCTTCCATTTTGGTTCTTGTGTATTAAAAATGGAAGTTTCGGGGTTTTCTTCATAGACCGGGTGAAATTTTGATTCTGGGAGCTTTGATTTTACTTGCAGGAACTAGAATAGACTGATATTAACCCTTTTTCAGACTCTGGCGTGAATTTTTAACACAGGAAAGTGGATTTTTCAAAGAGTTCCAGCAAGAAATTGAATAAATACCTGTTTGATGGAGAAGTTTGAAATTTACAGGTACTGGTCAATGGCGGATGGATGCCTAGGCACTGGTCTAACAATGGCGTTCAGCAATTTTGGTTAGCGGCGTCTTAATCAGCGGAATTTTCGAATTCTTCAGTGGAGGATGCAGTCGTTTTCAGTAGTGAAAATGACAGAAATACACGGGTTTTTGTTTTATTTACAAAGTCAATGGGGATTTTTATTTTTTCGAGGATGACGTCATTCGGTACGGGAGGACGCGTCACCGGGACCGGGCGGTAAGCGGTAATTAGCGGGGAGGCAGCGATTCCATTAGGCGATTGACACGTGGTCAGAGCACTATTCCAAAACCACTGCCATCCCGCGCGTTAATTTTCAGTCGTGAGACGGCTAGCGGAATGATCGTGGGCTGTTGATATTCGAGGGGGCGATCTGACGATGGACGGGACGTGGAGTTGGCGGGGGTTTTAATGTGCGGTCCCAACGGGGTTTAAAAATGATTAACTTTAATTAAATATCCCGGGAGGCATTTGATTGGCGGAAAACTGGTTATTAATTAATCCTGATGATTAATTAATCTCATTGTTTAATTACGGTTGCGGTGGGGTTAAGGAATTTTAACTATGGTTAGGGTGTCAGGTGGAAATGAAATACCAAAGGGATGGGTCACGGAGGCTCGGGGGATTTTCGAAGTTTTAGTTTAAATTAAAACTTCGGGTTTATTTATTTTTCCATTTTAAACATATAAAACTATATGTTAAAAACTTTTTTCGATATTTTATTATATGGTAATAAATAAATGTCATTTATCAACCATAGGGGTAGGGAATAATTTATATGGGTATATTTTAGCCAAAGGGTTTTTATTGGGGATTTTTATTTAACAAAGGGGATTAAATAAACTTTGGCCAAAACTTATAATAAGAGGGGTTTTTGGGATATTTATGTAAAAGGTGTTATGTACTATAGGATAAGGTCTTTTCACTAGGGATTTAATAGATAAGTCAAAGTTAATATGACAAAGGACAATGTAAACTCAAAATACTTAACTATAACTAAGAAAGTGAAGATTTCTGAAGTAAATTACATCATTTCAATTTCAACACTTAAACATAGAATAGCAAGTCATTTTGCAGTCAATAGGAAATACAGATATTAATTCTTCTTAAGTAAAATTGGATTTTTCTGTGAAAAGGTTAAAAGGAATGATTATGTAATGATAATAACTTCAAGTACTTAGGTCTTTGATCATTAGGCCGAGGGTCCTGGGCCCCCTCCAAAAGTCAAGGAAATGCCTTGAGCCCCTCTAATCTTCAAATACCTCAGCACTTTGGGGAAATTAGTAAAAATCTTAGGGAGAAAGTGATGTGGGAAGTTAATGATTTTGACTTTGCTTTCTGTGAATTTTCCAGTGCATTTCCTGCTTCAGTACTTGTGATGAAAGTAAAAGATAAACACATTTGGCACCATCATTCATCACATGAAACTTTGCAACACCATCTACCTACCCTATCTACTTTACACTACCATTTTCTCTTTTTTATTAGGGTGCATTTAGACTTGCAAACTCTTATCAACCTTTTTTCTTTTTACATGATAAATCTATCTATTTCTACCCTTATTACATCCAAGGGCTCAGATTAAACTGTTGAGCACCTTTTATTAACTCTACCTATCTACTTATCTGCCAAGATTAAACTATTTGGTCAGACATTTATTCTCTATTTCTACAACATGAAATTGAAACATGAATAAGTCAAGTTTAAACAGTTTGACTCTTCATAAATTGTGGCAAAAGTTTGACAAACTGCACACAATTTTGTTTATTACAAAAAATGAAATGGTAGTGGCATTTAGACTTGCACACTTTCCTTGGTCTATTTTTTGCTTGGGGTTCATTTCTTTCACTTTTTTGACCATTTTATTTTTCTTACCCTTTGATTTTCCTTTTAGGGTATACCCTCTTTACATTTTTTAAAATTTTTTTATTTTTTGATTTTTCAAGAATATGAAACACCTTTGCTCAAGAAAAAGGTTTGAACATATTGCATAGTTCAATCAAGGCAATCATGAAAAATGACACCTGTTGGTATAGGAGTCTAACAGTGTCTATTTGAATAATTCAATACTTGGATTCCTTGATCACTGAGTTAGATTAGCTATTCTCAATTATTATATGTTGCAAGTGCTTTTAATTCTTTTGTCTGTCTTTGATTGCAGGTTCTCATTTCTGAAGAAGCCTCTTTGGAGAGATTGGATAAAAGACTGCACCGAACGTCAAATTTCAAGGTAGAAGTATGTCCTCTTTCTTTGTTTATAATAATTCTAAATTGCAAATGATCTTTGTTTCTAGCTATCCATAGGATACTAGGGATATCACTCTTGTCCGCAAGAGGGATTTATCCGCATAACAAAATGACGACTCCACTGGGGAATAGAACTTAGTTTTCCTTTTTATTTTTAAGTTTTAATTTTAAAATTCTTCTGATTTTGATTAGTCTAAAACTGGGTTGGGTAGATAAATTATTAGAATCCCTAAAAAGAAAATCTAAATTTTTATTTTTTTCTATATTTTTCCTGTCCTCGGTTTTTATTTAAAGATAGTGTAGTAGCCTCCACAGGTTTTAGTTCAGAACAATGCAGTACCACACTGTTCTCCATTAGAACCTACAAACTTGTGAGAATTTTAAAAAAAATTAAGAATTCCCTTTTTAGGAGCCATATTACCAGATTCTCTGTGTTTGCCCCAACTTGTCTTAACTATCAAAGTCTTATGTGTGAGTTTCTTTTAGCAACTTTTGTGTTTGAGTGATTTTTCATCTGATTTGCATTTTATGAGTGAGTGTTTGCACTACTTTTTTGCTGCTCCATATCAAAAACCTTCATATACCTTAGCTTACTGGTATGCTATTGTTTTCTTGTTGAGCCATTGAACTTGTTGCAAACCTTGCTTTTATGAAAATTGAGTTTCATTTTCATTTGCAAATTTCAAAGAGATTTTAGCTTGATAAGGCATGAATTTGACATTAAACCATTGTTGGATGTTTTAATTTCTGCTAAGATAAGTGGAAATTATTCTTGGTTCAATCACAAACTAAGGGAAAATGTCCTCAAACTTTCTATAGTAGAGTTCCAAGCTAGAATTTCTTCTTTTGGTTTTGAATTTTATGTTTTCAGGAGTTTTAGATACGGTTTTCTTTTTGGAAATGTTTTGGTTAATGATTTGTAGTTTGTGATCTGATTGATAAAGGATTTCATTTCAAACAAGTAATTGATCATTTTATTAAATTGACTTCTCAAAGAAATCATTTTATTTTCAAAGTTTTTGTTTATGAAAGAAAAAATTGGTGCTTTAGAAAATTATTAAATCTCTCAAATCTTTCCCTTAAATAAGTTTCATTGAAAAGAAAAGAGTTTCACTTTCTTATAGATGCATTTAGGATATTTTTGAGTTGGGTAATAAAACATCATTGAAGTTTCACTTCCATACCTTCTATCTTAAGAATCAACCAAATTAAAAACAACGCTTTAATAAAATTAATCTAGATATTTTTACATTTTCTAGGGCTCTTTTCCACCAACATAGCTTAGGCTAGTGTCTTGGAATAGGTTGTAATTAACATTCCAATATAGTTCAAACAAACAAGTAGAAATCTTGCTGTAGGAAAAATCCAATTGTAGCATTTGTGCTCTAGGAAGCTCTTCTTAAAAGAGTGAAGCATGAGATCATGTCCGAAACAATGAGGTAATCATACCTATATCATTGGTAAATATAGCATATGTGCACATATTAAAAATGGTAAACCTCGGATAGACCATTTTCGAGGAGCTTGGGGTCACTTGTTGGTAAACCTTAGATTATATCAAGGAGCCTTCAAAGGGATTGAGCTAGTTACTTTTACCTTGCGTGTATATCAGATCATAGACTATTCCCCTAGGTACATTTGTTTTCATTGGTGACCTTAGTAGCTATAAAATTTAGGATTCTTTCCCAAGGTGATGGTGGAGGGAAGGTCCCACTATACCTGGAGCAGACGTTGACTAGACTCACTTGGACTTTCTGTAGGGTTCTCTTCACTTTGATATGGTTTAAGTGGAAAAAATTGCACCAGACTGTTTCATTAAGCAGGTTGTCGGGGTAACTATTCCAACTAGAATTTCTGCATTAAAATTCTACGACATTGGATTTCATCACCAACTAATGTTTTTAGTGCAGAAAATACTATTTGTGTGTCGATTTCTCTCTTATATTTTGTAGGCATCTGATCAATTTGATTGTTTCCTTAGAGACTTTAGGATATTTTGTTGAAATTTTATTTTATTTCGTGTGTTAAAATTTTTAATCGTGGCTGAATTACGTAGACAATCATGTAGAATTAAAGGGAAACCCCCTTAGTACACACCAAGCTAGTTATAAAAACTTAAATTTGAGAAAGCAAAAACATTAGGGACTAGATCAACTGAACACGAAGAAGCATCAATAATTATTCATCCTAAATATGAAGTAGATCAACCTCAAACAACAGAGAGTTCTCAAATAAAAATTTTAATTTTTTAACTAGTTGAACTTGCTTCCAAAACTAGTGAATTATCAGCTACTGAACCTGTTATGTCTGAGCTTGCTTCCAAGTTCATCACTCCAACCCCTGGTTGTCCTGATTCACCTAGAGTAAAGTTTCACATCACTGAGAACCTTCCACCTAGCCTCATTAGCATTGAAGAAGTTAATGACATAGAAGAAGAGGTTGATCTTCCTTCAAATTAGGAATATTTATATCTTAGGCCACGTGAATCAATTTATTATAGCCCTTTCAAACAAGATCCTTGGTATTCTCAACTGAAAAACTTTCTACACAATTCTGGTCTAAACTATTCGCCACCCCGAATTCCTTTTTATGCCATACCAAGAGGTAATTACAGACTTCATTAAAAAAATTTGGTGGGTCATCCATGTTTTATGCATCACCAAAATCATATTTTTATGATGGTCTGTCTATTCCTGTGGGATACCAGTCGCTTTTATATCATCATCTAGTCCAAATGAATCAAATACCAAAATTTTGAGTGTGGAACACATTTATATGATGTCTGGACACATTCCTAACCCTGACCCTCAAAGTAGTAACTTACCACCTGCATGGCAACCTCAAGGTAGTAATTTACTGCCTGGGGGGTAGCCTCAAGGAGAGTACATACCTCAAGGACAATATCAACCTCAAGGACAATATTAACCTAAGGGAAGCACTCAATTCAGGGTTCGCGACCTCTTCAAGGAAAATACCCTATTCCAGGGCAACAGTCTATCCAAGGACAACAACCTCCTTTAGGGCCACATTTCTACCCAGAAAAAAAAATGTTTCAGGGAGGTGGGAATTATCTAGCTAATTATCAAACATATGTTCCAAATTATCAACCTGGTTATGGTCCATCTTATGCAACACAAAATTCAATGGGACCTCCATATCCTAGAGTAAACACGGTGTGGGATCCATCACAAGTATAACAAAAATTTCAACCTAACGTGAAAGTACCCTATAATCAACCTGGTCATCCAATTGGTTACAGTCAAATCCAACAACTTGTCCAACCTACACTTCAAGTTATACCACAGGTATCTGCACTTGACACAGTTCAGTTCTGCACCAACTTCTGTTCAAGCTACCACACCTATCCCTGGAGTTTTTGTAGTCCCTATTTCTATAGCCCTTCAAGTATCACATCAAATCCTTGTAGTCTCTCCACCACAACCTGGACCCAGAGTCTAGACTATTATTGAGATGCCTAGGACAACTTGGTACAAGTACAATTGTAACAAGCCAACATCAATTTGTTTATCGACCATATCAAGGGAAGTATCAATATGGGCTTGTAGAAAAAAATCCAGTATACCAACATCAACCATACTCTGGTTATCCGAGAGGCATTCCAATCCCAAATGCACAGGCTATTCCAGGATATCCTGGATATCCTCCTCCTAGTACTGGTATAGTTCTGCAAGGTTATCAATTTGCTCAGCAGGACCATAACCATCAGTTTCCATTCATTGCAACTTTGGATTTACCTAATTTGTCGCGCTTAAAAAATTATCCAATCTATTATCTTCTGTATTGGCTGACAATGCCAAATAAGTTGCCCAATTATATTACTAAATTTGAAGGAAAATCAGGAGAGGACCCCTCAAACCATGTCATGACTTACCACCTCTGGTGTGCATCCAACTCTTTGATTGATGATTCCATTCGATTACGACTGTTTTAGAGAAAATTGATAGGTTTAGCTGCAAAATGGTACATTGAACTACCACGTGGCTCATTCAACAATTTCAATGCTTTAGCAACATCTTTCTTAACCCACTTTTAGTTGCTAGTCAGATAAAACAATGGCACGAAACTATTGACTTCATTAAAATAATCTACATCTATGTACATATTTAATCACATACATGAATGGAGACGTAGAAGACATTTGGTGAAAGTATTTATTTTGGATCAGATCTTGGCAGAATGGTTCATCAAATCATTACTTCCAAATATCACTGAAGATGTGGCTAAAGGAGGAGTTGTTACTGAAGAATAGGTCATAGTTCAAGCTCAGTACTTAGACCGAGTATATACACAGTCTGCTACTTTATATGAAACAATTCCTGACTTACCACGTCCTGGTCAAATAACTGCAACTCCTTTAGTGTCTCATGCCGCAAACGGTGTAATTGGTTTAATTAACACAAATAAAATTAAGAAGAAGTCTTCAAAAACTACTTCTCCTATTATAACTTTACCAGATTCACCAAAAGGAGATTCTTCCCTTGAAAATTTTGCCGACATTCATGTTGTAGATTCATCTACAGCTAAATCTAAAACTGGAAATAAGAAGAAAGGTAAGAATAAAATCAAACAAACTTCATCTCCCAAAGAGAAAACCAAAAAAGCTAAACCATCTGATGATAAACGAAACCTCGTTATCCTTGCCTTATTTGTGACGAGGATCACTTTACTAAAGAGTGCCTGCATTGGTCTGAGGTCTCTAAATTCATCAAAGTTTCACCCACACCTGCTATCTTGAAGGATCCTTTTCCTACTCAAGATAGAAAAATGATAGGATCGTCTTCACATTCATTAGTAGATATTTTAATGACGTCTGAGGTTATGGTTGCGACACGATGACAAGACTATGGAAGTAAAAATCCAGTTACTGGTAAAGAGGTAGAAAATTGTATTCAACACTAGCTACATCACCTTCAGTTTCTGATCCACTTCATATTGAGAAACCTAATCCTGATCTAATAATTAAACCGTGTGCTAAAGGTGTACTTTGAAAATCAGCTTTCAATCCACATACGAGAGCTGCTCAGAACTAAAATATTGTTGAAGACTTGGTAATTACCCTTCAGCAATGTCCACCTTAAAAGTGTTGCAATCATGTCCAGCACAAAGGAAATTAATTTTATCAGTTATTAGAGCTATAGATCCTTAGGATTCTAACCTCATGGTCTTCGATCTAGAAAATTTTACACCGAGACTCCCTGATCATATGGCTTTTCAGATTCCGGTATTAGTAAAAAATAGACGAGTTTTTCGTACTATAATTGATGAGGGGTAATCGACATGAATAATGTCGTTAAACTATTGGAAAAATCTTGGTTCTCCGAAACTCAACCAATCTCCCACAATCCTTAAAGCTTTTAATGGAAGAGGATTCCATCCGTTTGGAATTTTACAGGATCTACCTATGGAAGTAGAAGGCAAAACGGTTAATCTAGATGTGGAAGTAGTTGATGCCCCTCTAGATTACAACTTTATTCTGGGTCGAAGTTGTTATTATGCCATAAATGCTGTTGTTTCATCTATATTTCAGTTAATAGTGTTTCCACATAAAGGAAATATTGTGAAAAATGATCAATTGTCATATTATTCGTCCGATCCAGCTTCTATAGATAGTAACCAACATGTTGGAAAATTGACTATCCCCTATGAAGATGTTGGTGTAGGTTTACTAAAAGACTCTGCTTTGATGGGAACCTTTTCTATACATCCACACAATGTACCGCACACCATTGCTAATATGAATATGATTTCATCAAGAAATATTCCATTTGATGACACTTGGATAGTGCCTTCAGAGTCAAAAATGGATTCTTTCAATGGTGAGATGCCTTTGAGTCCTTTTGAGATGGCATATGTAGTAGTACAGTCATTTTCTAACACACTTTCAACTAATCATGATCGAATGAATGTGATCACCGATTAATCTTCTTCACTATCAAGCTTAGCCTTAACATCTATTTCCGATACTTTTCAACAAGTGTTTCATACTGATGAAAGTATTCGAGAATATTTGTCTATGGATGAATTACCCTAGGATGATCTACATCATAGATATTCATTTTTAACTGAACTTGATAGGTGTGAAAATTATTTTTCGTCTATTTTTACAATTGATTATGTCAAGGAACCACAAAATCCAATATTGATTACAAATTCAGATTCTGATATTAATTTGGGAAACATTTCTACAAATGTTCCTATTGACATATCAGTTAAACTTGGAATTGTTGAAAACATTCATATAGGTGCTTCTTGTACAATTGATGAAATTAATACATATAAAGCCTTATTTCAAGAATTTTGAGACATATTTTCCTGGTCCTATGAAGAGATGCCAGGAATTGATCCAAAGATTGTAGTTCATGAAATAAAGACATACCCATATGCAAAGCCTATTAGACAACGATTACGTCTGATACATTCACGAAAAGCTACTGCTATTAAAGCTAAAGTTGAAAAAATACTACGGGGAGGATTTATTTATACATTCCCATTAATAGATTGGGTATCTAATATATTTCCCGTTACCAAGAAACAAGGGACTATACGAGTATGTGTCGATTATAGGGATATTAATAAAGCGTGTCCAAAAGATAATTATACTACCCCCTACATTGATCAAATCATTGATGATTGTGCCAGAAATGAAATGTTTTCATTTATGGATGGATTTTTTAGATATAATCAAATAAACATACTCCCTTCTGATCAAACAAAAACAACGTTCATATGTCTTTGGGGAACATTTTCTTATTGTAAACTACCTTTTGGATTAAAGAATGTTGGTGCAACTTTTCAAAGGGCAATGTCTTACGCTTTTCATGACGTCAAACATATTGTGCAGCCTTATCTGGACGATTTGCCTGCTCACTCATTATAATGGGAAGATCATCCTACTCATTTACGAGCAATTTTTATGAGATGTAGACATTACAAGATTAATTTGATTCCGCGCAAGTGTGTTTTTTGTGTGTAATCAGGAAGATTACTGGGATTCGTTGTTTCCAAATCCAACATTCGTGTCAACCCCTCGAAGGTTGAGGACATCATAAATTTACCTCCTCCTTCCACACTTCACCAATTCAAATGTTTGCAAGGGAAAGAAAAATTTCTATGTAGATTTATCCCAAACTATGCTGAGTTAACAAAAGGTTTTACCCGGTTGTTGAAACAGAATGTTCCTTTTATTTGGGATGAGATTGTTGATCAATATTTTGATGCTGTAAAACATGCGTTAACCCATGCACCATTATTGCATCCACCCAATTACATCCAGGACTAATTTTTATACCTAGTAGCCTCTGATTCCACAATTGGAATGGTTCTAATTCAAGAGGACGAATTTCACAATGAGCATGTGATTTACTATCTAAGTCGAAATTTGAATCCGACCAAAATTAAATATTCACATGTGGATAAATTGGCCTTGGCATCAGTTCAATTTGTCCAAATATTTCGTCACTATAGATTGTTACGAAAGGCAACTGTGATCTCTAATTGCAACCCAATGATGTATATTTTGACAAAACAATTACTCGAGGGAAAATACTCTAAATATATTGTTATCCTACAAGAGTTTGATTTGGAATGCAAGAAATATAAATAAAATAAATCACTAGTGTTTTCCGATGTTGGCTCGAGGGGTCCTGACCCAAGTTCGGAGGTTAAGGATTTCCAACAAACCCCTATACTACTGGCCCTTTCGGTAGTGACCTGCTTGCGCAGGTCAAAGTCTCACCCAAAGCAGTATGAGTGGGTGTTGGAACCAGGTTTTCGCACCCTGAGAGAGGATAGGTAAGCCAAGCAGAGCAGCATCTATATTTATAATGACCAGATCGCACATACCAGAGCTGGATCTATAGATCTCCTTCGCATCCATGTGTAGAAGGTTAACTATAATTATTGTACTTAACAAATCATACACTCCTATAACAGTAGTGCAACATTACAGTTATTCTTTGCATAAAACATAACATAACATATCCAGATCGAAGGTTTATGTAACAGAACACTTAACACAGTTACATTCGCAGCTTAACACAGAATATGCATAGCATAATAGATATCAAAGATTCACATCAATAGTACAATAGATTCAGTTACTCAACAACCTTTCTCATTCATTAATCCTTCAGATCCTTCATACAATACCCAAACCTGACCTGCGCACACAGCATCAGGATTCACACATAGTAGGACTAGGGATCTCTGTGCACATAGCTAGCAGCAGTCCTTTCCCGAAAACCCAAATAGATCTACTAAGCCACAATTTGCATCAAGATCTCATCATCTTCTCCTTCTTCTTCTTACCTTATAATTCAAAATGTCCCTCTATTTATAACAATCTAGCCTAATCTTTCCTATGGTCCACACACCATGGTTTGCGGATTCTAGGTCTACCCTTTGACCCATTACAATGCTTTCGGGGCTTTGACCCACCCCAAAACCCCTGCGCTAGACTAATTATACTAAAAGATATGCAAAATTGGACTTGTTTCGCAGCTTACAGAAGACCCTGTTCCAACAGTCGCCCACACAATCTTGTAACTCGTCCCGATTCACTGTGACCGTGGGTCTGCCAATTATCCCTGAAGCTGCTTGATTATCCTCACAAGCGTGCGTATCCCATTCGTGCCTCAGCGCCCCATCCCTAGTGGGACTATTTTGCATGAGACAACTATTCCGTTCATATAGTCATTTAACCCTGTATGGTTTGAGCCGACTGCCATTGACATATCCTGGTAACACATCACCATGCAGGGTAGCTAACTTGACTGCTCCACCATCCGTGATTTCCTTAATAGTGTAGAGACCAAGCCAGTGCTGTCAGAATTTCCCTGGGTGTTTCACAAATTGGCTATCGTATAAGAGGACTAGGTCGCCTTCCATGAATGTATTTTGGCGAATATGCCAATCATGCCAAGCTTTATCGCGAGCCTTCTGAACCTGCTGATGAAAGTTAGTAATGAACCGATCTTCTTCCAATGCCAAAAGCAGGGAAAGGCATTCTTCCATGATGTCATGTTCCGCCATATTTTTAAATGCTGTGATACATAGACTAGGAAAAATGTATTCCATGGGCATAATGGCCTCTTTTCCATAGACCATCCGAAAGGGGGTCATTCCTGTTAGCTTCTTATATGTCGTCATATAGGCCCAAAGAACAGAGGGGATGCATACGTCACAATCACTGCGATCAACATTGTAGACCTTGGTCAATGCCTCCTCTAAGATATTATTAAAAGCCTCGACCGCCCCGTTTTCCTGTGGATTATATGGTGTAATTTTTGCGTGATTTATCCAAAATTCCTCATTCATGGCTTGTATCATTTCATTAACAAAGTGTGTGCCTCTGTCGCTCATCAGGATCTTTGGGCATCCAAATCTGGTTAGGATTTGCTCAAAGATGAAGTGCGCAGCAGTATCTGCAGTACAATCCTTTACCACTTGTGCTTCAACCCATCGAGTGACATAGTCAGTGGCAGTAATAATGTAGCGCGCACCCATCTTCTTTCCTAGAGGATTTATTGGTCCTACAAAATCAATGGCCCATTTTTCAAAGGCTTGCAAAGCTATTTTGGGTTTCAATGGCATTTTAGCTCTTTATGAGGGTCATCTTGTCCGTTGGCACGTATCGCACGATTTACAATAGTCATGAGAATCATGATGTAGGGTAGGCCAACATAACCCAACCCTCAAGATATTTTGTGCCATTGCCTTTCCTGTGTAATGGCCTCTCGAGATGCCTTCATGCGCCTCTGCCAAGATGACGTGCCATTCATGTTCCAGGACGTACTGGCGCAGTACTTTATCAGCTCTTATTTTGTATAATTGGCTTGCGATGATAGTAAAATCCACCGCCTGAGTAACAAACTCCTTCTTTTGCTGTACCAAATATTATGTTGGGTCCATGCTTGTAGTCAGGAACTAAATGATATCAGCAAAGTGTGCGTTAACGACCTTAATGGCGAACATATGTGCATCCGGTAATCCTTCCTCCCAGTTAGTAGGTTCTTCACCTGTCTCAATGCGGGATAGATGATCCGAACCTGCATTCAGCCTACCTGGCTTGATTATGATTTCAAAATCATATTCCCAAAATAGAAAAATCCATCTACAAATATTCCCCCCCAACACAGGCTTGTTCACAAGGTATTTTAAAGCCAAATGATCGGTAAACATATTAAAGTGTCCTCCCAACAGATAGTGTCGATATTTCTATAATGCATATACCATAGCCAGTCCCTCTCGTTCAGTGGTGGAGTAGTTGCACTCTGCACCAGAGATTTTTCGACTAGCAAAGGCAACCGGTTGATCAATATCTCCTTCCCTAGGCTGAGTTAGGACAGCGCCCAAGGTGATTCCTGATGCATCCACATGTACATGAAATTCCTTCGACCAATCATGAAATATTAGTATGGGTGCAAAGACCATATTCTCTTTGAGTAGCTCAAAACTCTTCTGACATTAATCATTCCAAAGAAAGGAAACATCCTTTTTAAGCAGTTTTTCCATGGGTGCTATGATCAGTGCATACCCCTGAATGAACTTTTTGTAGTAGCCCGTGTGTCCGAGAATCAAACGTAGCTGTTTCCCCGTTGTTGGGACTGTGAGGTTTATAATGACTGTGACCTTCACAGGATCAACCATTAGCCCTTGTCGGCATATTATGTGTCCAAGAAAGATTCCAAAAGGTACATAGAAGAGACACTTCTTGATATTCAAGGAAATTTGGTGCTTTCGATAGGCATCCAACATCATGCATAGGTTGGAGACATGCTCCTTTACCAAGCCGAATATAGTCCAGTCATCGAAATAAACTTCCAGAAACTTATGGATGAAATCTTTGAATACGGAAACGACTACTCTTGAGAAGACAGTAGGTGTATTCTTGAGACCAAAGGGCATGAACATATACTGAAACAATCCCCATTCTGTTGCAAACGTAGTCTTATTGCGATGTTTAGGTGTGATTTGGATCTGGTGGTACCTTGAGAACCCATCGGTGAAGGAATATGCTTCCTGTCCACCCACGATATCAAGGATTTCTTCTGATAAAGGCATAGGGAAGGGGTCATGTACACAAGCGTCATTTAACTTGCATAGTTCCATGCATATTTGTATCTCCCCCTTTGTTTTATTCTCCTAGACAACCATCGAACTTACCTAATCCAACTGTTCAACCGGTTCAATGATACCTGCAACAAGTATTTTGTCCAGTTATTCTTTGACCTTTTTCTTATATTTAGGGTTTAGCCGATAAGGCCGCTGCTTTACGGGGTGCGCCTATGATTTCAGAGTGATGTGCATAATGCCTAGGTCCCCCATGATTCCTTTGAGCTCAGAAAAAATTGTTGGGAATAAGTCTTGATATTTCGTAAGTAGCTCTGCATTTTTTCCTACGATTCCTTCGTCCTAATAGTCCCCAATTTTGTCCAACTTAGGATGTTCTTCTGTCCTGATATTAATTTCGCGTAGCTTGAGAGGCTGGGTAACATCAATATTCTGTAGCGAGGGTCTAGTAACTGCACGTTCTCCCTCAGATTCTGGGACAGAGACGTTCCAAGGATTATCTTCCTCTTCTTCTATCACCAAGCTCTAGCAGTTGACTATGTCTTGCATCTGCGCTTCCCATGTCAGGACTTCCGATGCAGCGTGATGGTGCGAGTCATTAAATACAAAAGCATCGATTTCTTGCAGAGCTTTGTCAAACACCTCTGTCCCCCCAATTAGCCTGAACGTTCCTATAAAGTCATCTTTTAGTGTTTCCCAGTGGTGGGTGCGTTGATGTAGCTCCACATCTAAATACCATGTGACAGGAATAGGCCCCAAGGCATGAATAAATAGATGAATGCACTCTTTTGTAGTCTGGTCGGACCATTTTTCCATCCAGGTGAGTAGATAACCATGAGGATCTCCTGGTCTAAGGAATGTCTTGGTGCATACGTTAGCCGGGGGTGGGAACTGTAGGATCATCATATCCTGGCATTCCTCCCAATCCTAGAATTCTTCCTTATGGGTGTCCCACCATCGTGCAGGTGTTCCTCGCATAGCTATATTAAGGGCCCATAGCCTTTGTTCCCTCGAAACCGTGGCTTCCAGTGTCCTCAGGAACTCCTTGATGCTACCAGACTTCTTGGATTGATCCAATCTTCGTTTCACTCGGTCAATTTGTAAATGTGATCCACCTCTTATTCACTGCGTACTGGATCTGTGTAGCGCTCACCTTCCATAGTATCTAATGGTACTATCACTCTTGTCCCATTATTTTCAAACACCATGGTTCTCTTTTTGAGGTTGATGATACCACCCATATCTATGGCCCAGTCCAGTCCTAAGAGCGCAGGGTATGGGCCTTCATCTTCTAAAATCTGAATTACCTCGAAATAAGCCTGGACCTTGACCCGAGTGATATCTACCATGATTTTTGATAGTCTCCATAGAGGTATAATCTTCTGTTGGTTGGCCATACGTAGCTGGATATTGGACCACTCTAATTTGGGTTCTCCCATTTGCTACCAAGTTTTCTTAGGTAGCACGTTTTCATCTGACCCCAAGTCTAAGACAAATTGATCCATTTCATAGTGACCGATTTGGGAAGTTAATCTCATCTCCCTACCAGTGCGTTTCCTATATCCTCCTAGCTTGTGCACGTCTTGGACTTCTAAAAATAGGTGGGACTGCACTGCACAGGTATCTATCAGTGCCTAAAGGTTTTCTTTGGTTCGTTGGTTGCACAATAGATTCATACACGCCTGCAGGAATGGCCTCATCTCGTCACCCATCTTGAGGTGCGCAGGTGTCTGCACAATAGATTCCCCTGTCTTAGCAAGGTCTTGGTGGACTACGATGAATGTTTCTTGTCCTTTTTTTTGGTCCAACCCTTCTTGGTTGATAGGTCCCTATCGAATTAGAGAACCCCTCACAACCTCCTTCTTAGGTACCTCGGTGGCCATCCCACTATGGGTTACAACCTTCGCACTAAAATTTCTATCTCGTAGTTCAGCCTTAACTCTTTGTACATTCTACGTCGATGTTGGCTATTTTTCTTGCATTTTCACTACCAAGATTGGACAATATTCAATCGCATGGTCCAACTATCTAGAATATTGGCAAGCTTGCCTTGTAGGATTTGGGCAGTCCCTTGCAAAGTGTCCTACTTCCCCGTAGTTATAACAGATTATCTGTCTGTGTCCTTGCCCTGGGCTTCCTCCCCGACCTCCCTTGCCCCTAGCTGGGGAGCCACCAAAGCTTATGGAGGATCTGGGTGACACAGGGTCTGATCACACCCTATATAATTTTCCTTGATCTATCATCAGATCATAAGTTCGATAGTTCTACTCATCATGTCCTACCGACCGATATAATCTACACCATTGTTGCTTCAGTTTTGAGACGTACGCACCTAGCAGGGGGAAATGGTTCATATCATGTAGCCCTGCTACATGGCAGTCATCGCACCACAACACAGATCCGATTGAGCTTGGATGCAATAGGTTGGGTTCTTCGCTTGTTCTTAGACGTAACAGACTAGGTCCTCCTGCATGCATGTAATTTTCCAGTAGTGGGCACTGATCCTTCGTATGTCCAGATGCCCAACATCGTATGCACCATAGGTCTGTGCTAGTTCCTTTTCCCCGTTCCTTCCATAGGTTCTGAATCTCCATGTGCATAGCTCTGAGCTATTCTTGAATTTTTGATACTCCTATCGTAGTATCTTCTCTAGGCGTAGCTTCTAGTTTCATGGCGGCTTCCAAAGCTTTTTCCTGTGATTCGAAGGTTTGGTAGCCCATAGGTACACACAGGTGAGGTAGCAGCATAGCGATGAACCATTCCGTATGTTGTCTATCTTCGCACTTAAATCCTCCTTCTATGATTACATTTTTTAGTCTTTGATCAGCTTCCATATAGACTTAGTTGTTCCTAACTTGAAATCTTTTACGTCGGCTACGATCTGAGAGTAGGACTTAGGTTTTAAGAACTGTTGTTTTAGAGTGTCCTTAATATCTTGAATGGATGTGCTTCTATTTTGAGATATGTATTTCATATGCCAGTCCAAAGATCTCTCTTCGAAGGGGAGGGATAGCTGCGCCCTTTTCACAGTATCTCTTGCCACCCCTTGCACAGTCCATATTGAGTCTTCCACAAACCAAAATTGGTCCATGTCCTCATCTCCCGCACCTTTGAAGGTAGGTAATTTCAAGTGCACTACCATATCTTCTTCTGGCGGGGTTTCGGGCGAGGTTTTACCCTTGCGTGGACCTGAAGGTGGTGCAGCTGGAGGGATTTGCACAGCTATTCCTTCTAACGGGCTATAGACAGATCTATCCCCTTCCAGATTGGCTCGATAATACTTACCACTCCATGTTGTATTTTTGTTCAAAGTGGAGGTCATTCAACCGCACCTGCTCTTCTTCCTTCTTAGGCCTTCAATACTTCTCTTGGCATTACCCAATCCCCTTCTCACAATGCTCCCGGTCCTAGCAATGGATCCATTTGTCGGATTGAGGGGTCCTGAACCAGGTTTGGAGGTTAACATTTGCCAACAAACCCTTATACTACTGGTCCTTTTTGTAATGACTTGATTGCGCAGGTCAAAGTCTCACCTGAAGCAGTATGGGTGGGTGCTGGAAGTAGGTTTCCGCACCCTGAGAGAGGGTAGGTAAGCCAAGCAGAGTTGTGTCCAGCTTTATAATGACCAGATCGCATATCCCAGAGCCAGATCTACAAATCTCCTTCGCATCCACGTGCGCTAGGTCAACTATACTTACTGTACTTAACAAATCATACACTCCTATAACAATAATGTAGCATTACAGTTATTCTTTGCATAAAACATAACAAAACAGATCCAGATTTAAGGTTTACGCAATAGAACACTTAACACAGTTACGTTCACAACTTAACATAGAATATGCATAACATAATAGCTATCAAAGATTCACATCAACAGTACAATAGATTTAGTTACTCAACAACCTTTCTCATTCATTAATCCTTCAGATCCTTTGTATAATACCCAAACCCGACCTATGCACACAGCAACAGGGTCCGCACATAGCAGGACTAGGGATCTCCGCGCACACAGCCAGCAGGATTCCTTTCCTGAAAACCCACACAGATCTACTAAGCCTCAATTCGCATCAAGATCTCATCATCTTTTCGTTCTTCTTCTTACCTTATAATTCAAAATTTCCCTCTATTTATAACAATCTAGCCTAATATTTCCTATGGTTTGCACACCATGGTTTGTAGACTCTAGGTCTATCCTTTGACCCATTACAATGCTTTTGGGGCTTTGACCCACCCAAAAACCCCTGCACTAGACTAATTACACTAAAAAATATGAAAAATTGGACCAATTTTGCAGCTTGCAGCAGACCCTGTTCCAACAACAGAACTTATGTGTGACTTTCCCAGTACTGAGACGGAAACTGTCGTAAAGAATCCCATAGAAAATGAATCTCTATTTCTTATCATTACATTAGATCCATGGTATGGAGATATCATCATTTATTTTCAAACCCAAACCTTTCGCCTTGAGATTTCACGTTCAAATCGATGGATAATTCGTTATCAATCTCAACAATACAATATTGTCGGGGACACACTTTATCATCATGGTGTAGATTATGTTTTTTGACATTGCATAACTCACAAAGAGGCTGAAAGGGTTTTAAATGATTTCCAATCTGGAGCGTGTGGTTGTCATATCTCTGGGTATGCCACAACCCAAAAAATATTTCGCGCTGGCTATTTTTTGCTATCATTATTCAAAGATTGCATTCTTACAGTTCTAAAATGCCACAACTGCCAAATATTTGATCGAAATATGTGTGCACCACTAGCCCCTCTTCACCCCATAATTGCTATCAGTCCTTTGCTAAATGGGGCATTGATTTCATTACATGTAACCCTTACTCGGCTGGGGGGCATGGGTATATTATTCTCGCTGTCGATTACTTTAACAAATGGGCCAAGGTGATGTTTACATTCATGGCAGATGGAAAAACTACAGATACGTTCATATTCAATCACGTGATTGCTCGTTTCGGAGTACCCCGAGCTATTATCATAGACTATTGGAGTCATTTTCGAATTACAATGATGATCAAACTTTCTGATCAACTTGGCTTGTGCCATGATAACTCTACTCCATATTACCTATAGGCTAATGGTCAGGTTGGAATTGTTAATAAAGTTTTAACCACCATGATCAAAGGGATTATCAGAACTCACAAATCAAATTGGCATACCATTCTTTTTTCAGCACTATGGGCATACCAAACCTCAGAAAAAACTACTACAGGTTCACTCCTTTTCAGCTGGTTTACAGTTTAGAAGCCGTGTTACCCATTGAATGCAAAATACCATTGCTCTAATTAGCCATAGAGTTACTACCAGCTACCTCTGAAGAGGAAAAACACTTTTTTTACTTAGCACAATTAGATGAAACTTAGCACACTACTGCATTAGCTGCCGAGGCTCATAATAAATGTGTGGAAGATCAGTATGATCGAAGTGTTACACCTCATGTTTTTTCAGAAGGTGATCTAGTCTTAGTATATGATCAAGGTAACGATAAGCTAGGTGTTGGGAAATTTGAACCAATGTGGCATGGTCCTTACATTGTCAAGTGAGTGCTTGCCAATGGGCCCTATGAATTGACTGATTATGATGGGGTCTCTTTAGATAAACCCATAAATGGTCTTTATTTGAAGAGATATTATGCTTGATTCTCATGTGAAGATCTCACTTGTATATTAGTTATTTTTCTAGTTAGTGTGCCTTAGATTAGATAAGTGTTCCTAGTTTAAGTTTTTTTTTTCTACTATCACTGCTTATCTTGATTACTCTTGATATTGCAGATGTCGACATCCCTTCAAATTTACATTGGTTTTGCTAATGGTGTTTGTTGTAGTACATAGAATATTTCTTCCGCATCTTGGGTTATGTTTTCACCCATTGATGAGTTAGTTTCTATGCATGGGGTAAGCCTTGGTCAAACAATGAACAATATTGCAAGATTAACACAGTCATTAAGTTATTATTTGATGCCATTCATTTGGAATTTGACGTTTTATTATTAGGTTGGATTCAGAACTCATTGTATTACATTAAACATAGTATATGCAATTAAAAACCCAGTGTTATTGAGATTATTTTTGAAGGTTAGTCTCTTGGAACGACAGTTTGATTACATCGAATATCAACACATTTCAAGAATAAAATTATAACACTTCCTTGGCTACCTTACAATGAATAAAATTATGGGTGCTACCTGAATCAATCAACACTATTACCTTTTTCTTCTTGATCTGTCCTGCTATCTTGAGAGTTTGAGGAGTGGTAATTCCTGCCAGTGCATTACATGATATGGTCGGATTCATTTCTTCCTCTTCTATGGCTGGTTCCTGGTGTGTATCCTCTTCTTGTTCATTTTCTTCTTCTTCTTCATAATCTATGTAAAATAATTTCTTTTCAGCACACTTATGACCTTTAGTGTATTTGCTATCACAACTATAGAAAAGCCCTTTTTCTCTTTTTTCTTCCAATTGTTGTGGTGTCAACCTTGTAGGTTGTGGAAATCTAGGCGTAGCAACACTTCCTTCTTTATAGAATTGAGTGGTAGGCTTCCTTGTTGCCATAATTTTACATTCAACTTTTCTTGCCAACCCGAATGCCTTCTCCAATGAATCAGGTTCCAAAACGCGAACTTCATGTTGGATGTTATCCTTTAAAGTGCCTAGGAAGAGATCAATCCTGTGTTCCTCTGTAAGATCAGTTACCCTTATATTCAATTTTTGGAAGTCCTCAATGTGCTGCCCCACTAAACCCTTTTGTTTGAGATTTATCAATTGGGTAAAGAAGGTGTTGCTCTTTGTATCCTCATAATGTGCTATCATTTCCTCCGTAAAAATTGACCAAGTGACAATTTGTTTACGGGAGCAAAGCCATTGATACCATACAAATGTATTTTGTTCTAAATGTAAAGTTGCAATGCGTACCTTTTGTGTGTTTTGTACGTTATGGAGATCAAAATATTGCTCCATCTATAGTATCCATGTTACAGGATCCTTTCCATCAAACTTCCTCATATCCATCTTTGGAATATGGTGGTTCTTCCCGCCAACATTAGAGTTTATGAAATCATGATTAACATTTATTTTGTTCTCATAATGAGGTTCTTCTACTATCTTTTCACCATTAGGAAACCTTTCTTGTATCAACTTTGTCAAACCTTCCATGTCTGCTTTTAGAAAATTCTTCATGTTTTCCATTTTCTCATCGATCTTAGCTTCCATGTCATCCATCTTAGATTCCATGCCAGCCTCCATGCCATCCATCTTAGCTTGCACACCATCCATATTAGCTTGCACACCATCCATCGTAGCTTCCATGCCTTTCTTCAAAACTTCCATTTCATTTTTTGTTGCTCTTTGCGAGAGTGAAATTTGTTGCACTTGCTCTTGTAATTTTGATAGATCATGTTGAAATTCTTCGTCTTCATGAGTCATAGTAGAGCTTTCCAAAGGCTTAATGGGTGTTGAATTATTTTTTGGGGCCATTTTATAATCCAATAATGATATCTATTCTACAATATGCCCTTGCAATCAATTCAACTTGATTCTTCAAACAAGACTTATGCAATTCGGAAAAACATACACACCTTTTACTTGCTTTGAGAAGCTCGATATTGAAATTGAACTATCTCTGTAATTGAAAATATTCAATATCTAAAATTTAGTACTGAAGTAGCCCTCTTAATTCTCTCTTGAATGCCACAGGTCTGACCTAATTTGGATTCTCCAAGACAAAGTTGTGTCCAATCTCCCACAATGACTTAATTATGGACAAGTTCAGTAGAGAAAATTTGTAGGACTTGCCACGTGTCACTGTTTCGTCCTTTGTCTATGAAATTGATAGCCAAGAAACTAAAGTCCATGTACTTGTGGCCACCTTTAACGGCACTCAAATCCACTTCCCAGAGAGAGAGTTATTGAACTTTTCCCACGATCACCTCTTTGAGATGAAATTCAGGAGCCTGAAAAAGCACTACCTTCCACAGATCATATCTCCAAAAATATTGCGAACCAAGCTCTAAAATGTATTGAAGAATTTCCTCAGGATTTCAGCTTCGCACCATACGAATTTCAGATTCTGACCCTTCGTAGAAAACAATTTATAGCGAAAATGCCATGATGACCTGTTTAGGAGCCTGAAAAAAGACCTAATTTCCACAGATGATATCTCTGAAAATGTTGCGAACCAAGCTCTGAAATTTTTAGACAATATTTCTTAGGATTTCAACTTAGCACCCTAAAAATTTCAGCTTTTGAATCTTCGTAGAAAAAAAGTTATAGCGAAAATTCCATGATGACATGTTTGGAGCAGCAAAACCCTAGAATCCAAAGCTCTGATACCAAATGTTGTGTAACCAGCTTCAAAAATAGAAGAAAAGAGATATCAGCACCTTAGAAATAAGCCACTTCGAGGGGGAAACCTCCAATACATTACATAAATGCACAATTCTTGGATGATACAATTTACAAAACCTCCTTTCTATATATAGGAGTCCATGGGGCCATAATGTAATCCTAGTGGGCCACAATGTAATCCTAGCGGACCTAACAATAATAATTTAAGGGCACAATAATAACAAAATGGGGGTTACAAGGGTACAATAATAACAATAAGGGGGTTACACTAACAATAATAAGGGACTATACTAGTGATATAGCGACCTAGCAAACACATTGGCTGATGCATTAGCTAATCGTGTTCTAAATAGACATTTGCATCTTTAAAGTAGTAAAACAAAACAACATTCGATACATGTTGAACAAGATAGTCAGAGAAAGTAGTAATATCATAGATAGGTTTGTTTTCAAAAAATATTACATCGTCTGAGATCATAGGTTTAAACATCTTATGATATGATAGATATTGATACAAAAAAAAAAAAATATGTCAATCCACGATGATCATTCACTATTTGTGATGATGATCATGGTAGTAGACTATGGCACGCGCCATCTTGCATAGGAATCTCCTAAACTATTTTGGTACACCTGTAACATGTCTCTAAAGATGGAGAGGAATGTGATATGTCCTTGTATCGGGAATATCTGTGGCTAACCTCTCCAAGTTGTGTTCCATATCAGTTAGGATCTCTGTTGCCTGATCCTGTGGTGGTACTATAGGCTCTGCTTTCCACCTTTCAAAGCGGTGGAGTGTAGCTGGTCATCGTGGACCAACATCTGCATCTAAAATTTTGTTATCAGTATTGGATGATAAAAAAAAAATAAAAATTAGATTTAAAATACATCAAAATGATTCGCTTACCTGATTCATCCCACTGTGTTCTTGGAGGCAAGGACATCTCAGCATCACCTCTGAAATCTATACCTACATACGGGAAGTCTTCGATGGTGAAGACTTGATTCTGCAGCCACATAAAGTACACCATAGTGAACTGAACCACTGAACTGCATCACCACCATGGCAGGCCATTAATGCAACCCAATGTACCATTCAAGGTTCTCTAGGTTCCCCGTGATCCATTGGAATAATATGAGGGGCAAGAAGTGGAATTCTCACCAAAGCTAAGGGAATCAAAATGGCACCATAACCAAAGTTTTTTAACTTTGCATTCTTTGCTCTGGTTATTTGGCCTTTCATGTTGGCTAGTACCCCTTCGCACCAGTTGAAAATGGTGCCTCTGAAACACTCTACCGTGGCCTGCATTTGAGATTTAGTGGCTACATGTGGAGCTGCACTTCCACAAAGCCTAGTTACCGTGAATGAAAATAATTTTAGATCAAGTTGCAATATAGTCTTTATGTCTATGCGATTATCCTTTGGATCTGCTACATCATTGCAAAACTCTTGTTTGTAACTATCAATGAGTAGGCCACCCTAACTAGCTCCAAACAAGGATATGTTTTCTTCTCTTTTGGACAATCCAGTGAGAAAATTAATATCTTCAAGCTTGATTTTGATCCGATGGTTGCCAATGATAAAGCATTGATCTTGAACATCCCATTTATTCACTAACCATTTCATCAGCTCCACCTGTTCTCTCATACTTTGAATCTCCCAGAACTTATACAAACTACAATTTTTAAGCATTCACATTGTTTGAGGATTATTCATGGCTTTGTTGTCTGTATCTTAATGCTCACGTTCTCTCCACTCTAGCATGGTGAAATAGTCTACAAATGGACACATTTGAAGGTTAGAAACTTTTTGAGTGGGAAACTTTAACCATTTTTGAGAGAATTTATCAATTTTAAATCGGTCACAGTGCCTCCGCAGTTTTTGTGAGGAGATAGTGTGGACGTCTACATGAGCTCCACACAAAAACTGCAGTAGCCAGATAATTTTCCTTTTAGAAAATTATTGGGGTCCGCAGGTAACGCGTGCATAACCTGCGAACCCCCGAGAGCACAATTTTAAACATAATTTCTCCCTAAAAAAATGAATTTAAAGCCAAAAAATAGAATTTAATCGAATAGAAATGAAAAGAAGAGTGTTGTGGATTACCTGGTTTTGACAAATCATGATTTCAGCAGTCAGTTCTCTCGTTATCAACTCCAGAAATTTTTTTCCAAAAGCTCTCAATTTGCAACTCTGAAGACAAAAGATGAACACGAATTTGTTAAAATCCTTTTTATAAGATTTTGAATGAATAAAATATTATATTTTATTTATTTTTCACTTAAAAAATTTATTTTTCAATGTTTTTACTTATTTGAAACATGTATGTTTAATATTTTGAGTTTTTGTGCAGAATACAGGTTTTTTCGGTGAAAAGGATTATTTTGATGATGATTTGGGCTCTTGAAAATTAAGAAAAAGAAAAACCCTGGAGTTCTCTTTTAAGCCCTTTTGAGACTCTCTAAACATGAAAATATTGCTAAGTACTTGACTATTCGAACTCGTTAAAGGAAATGAAAAGTTGTCCTTTTAGTATAAGTTTACCCCTTTTCCGAACTAAAATGGACTATTTATGAAAAATGTATATGTTGACTAATCATGGTCAATAGAGTTCTCTCTTGTTTTATTTTATCCTTTTTCGGACTTGAGAGACTAAATTTACGAAAAAGTACAACCATGGAGTTTACTTATGTTTTTCTTCTGACTCCCTAAAAATGAAAAACACCAAGTTTCTCCTATACTGGACTCGTTAAAATTTAACAGTAAAGGACTTGTCGATTACAAACATGAACAAACCACTCTTTCTTAGGGTTCAATTTTAATGCTAAGTTGGAATCATTCGAAGGATGAGTTTACACAACAAGAAAATGTTATCCTCCTCAAGCTCATCAAAAATAAAGAGGTACTTGCCAGTAATGGTGGGGGAAAGAAGAGAAAAGGAATCCAGTTGTCACCCTTGTTTTAAAATCTGTATACCACTCTTGAACACGAAACTTTTGTCACACTTGTACCTGGGTTGGGAAAATCCTTTGTGTAATAGTTAATCAAAACACATTGAAATTCTTCAGTCGGTTTTTGGGTATTAGCTTTAGCTCAATTGTTACCAAACCATCTGCAGTGTCGTTATGTGTTCAAGAGATAGTTCAAATAAACCATTCATTGCAAACATTTGTCTCCATTCGCGTTGACCATCCCTGAGTCAGTCCTTGCAAATATTTCTTCAAAACTTGATCTAATGGTTTTGTGTCGTAGGCTTTCCTGCAACGGGTCACTTTCTATTGACGATAGCTCATCATCTAGAAATTTGATCTAGAATCCTATCAGTACCTTGGGATCTGCATGCCCTAATGGTAGGTTTCTCACCTTCGATGATAGGTTGCATCATTTACCTTCGATCGAATGATTCCATGAAGTGTTCGACTGCAAATCATTCATTCACACTTTGTGGATTGTATTGAGTACATTGAGAGCCACTTTCATTATTGGTGGTTTCTCTCACACTTGTTAACAATTCACATCATTGACTAGTAATCAAGTGGTTTCTACCATGTTCGACTTCGACACAATCAATCGCATGGATAGAAGTGTACTAGTTTGGAAAGTGGAAATCAAGACCCTAGATCTAGTTTCCACCATCCAGGCTGTGAGGAGTTTTATTATTCGTGATACAGTAGACTACTTATGATAGATGGCTGCACCCATACTGGGTCTACTATTGATGTAATTTTAAAAATAATTTATGTACCATAACATGTAGTTAGTTTTGATCTGAGTATTGGAATGCCTACCTCAGTGATGATATACATATATATGTTGCATTGAATGTTTTTACAATTTTTCGACTGGCGCGTCTGCAATCCTATCCTTGAAATGATAAAGCACTTCCTTCTTCAAAACTACCTTAGACTTTGCACTTTAGGGGGCAATCTATTACACATTATATTGTCACCATGAAAATTAAATATCAATATAGGTTCATCACTACCTATCTTATGCTTCCTTAGAGGTCAAAAACCCTAATGTTCCTAAACCAAGTCTTGGAATTGGAGAAAATCTCATTAAAACCCTAAAAATTCTAACTCCACACTTTTCCTAGCTCTTTCGATCCGCAGATATTTTTTTCTATAGCCTATAGCACATCCCGCACGTTCTGGTTATTAAACCTACGGACCCCCGTAAACAGTCAAATAAAGGAAAAAGAAAGTTATAGAAGCCCATCTGGATGAATATTCTCCCAACTAGAAGCTTCTAGAGTTGCGATCAATTCGTGCTTTATCCCTCCACTCATGGAGCTCTATCCCTTCACTCATGGAGCTTATCCCTTGGTATATGGAGCTCAAATTCCTTCATGAGAGGAATCCATCCCCCTCTTTATGGAACTAAAACTACCTCCATTTTTCTATAAATTGAGCTCATGTTTCAGTCTCAGGGGTAGACACGCATATGGTAGTTGCTGAAGAAATTCTCAAGAGAGCATACTCTCTACACTAGTAATTATTGGTATGAGAATGATCACGCACTAATATCCATAACTTCATGCTAGTTCAGAGAGAAGAAGGCTTGTCAATCTGAAGGAGAAACGATTGTTCAAGACCCCAGGAGGAACTTGTACAACATCAAGGTGACAGGTTGTCAAGTTACTCTTTTCATACAAGATAATACATATGGATCTCCTTTTCTCATTGAGTTTTTCTTGTGTCTATTTGAATAATTCAATACTTGGATTCCTTGATCACTGAGTTAGATTAGTTGTTCTCAATTATTATATGTTGCAGGTGCTTTTAATTCTTTTGTTTGTCTTTGATTGCAGGTTCTGATTATTGAAGAAGTATCTTTGGAGCGAATGGATAAAAGGCTGCACTGAATGTCGAATTTCAAGGTAGGAGCTTGTCCTCTTTCTTTGTTTATAATAATTCTGAATTGAAAATGACCTAGAGAAAATGATTTAGAAATGGCTGTTTGTTTCTAGCTATCCATAGGATACCAGGGAGATCACTCTTGTCCATAAGAGGGATTTATCCGCATAAAAATGCTACCTTTAGAAGTTCAGCTTCAAAATTTCAAGAAATTATAATCTTCAGGCTCTCGACAGACGCACCAAAATGTTATTACAAAATTTCACCTGATAGGCTATTGATCAGACAATCTCATGTAAATGTTTGAAACCAATCTTGTGACTGAAGCTTAGCCTCTTTAGTCTGAGATGGCTCTCTCAAAGGGTTAATGATATTGAATAAAGATGTATTTATATGGATAACTCTACTTGGAAAACAACTTATGATGAATATAGGTTGAAAATAGTATCAGTATGCAAACATTTTGCTTATGGAGTCAACACTTTCAGTGATTCATTATTTTGTTCACTTGACATGGAAGTTGAAGCAGGTAAGAGTTTTTAGCAGTAGTACACACACACATGAAACAAGAAATCACACATTCAATTCATCTATAAAGAAGTCATAGCATTTTTTTTTCTTCTGAATAAGACTAATTCTATTAAGTAAAGAAATATAGTACAATCAAAGCTTGCATAGAAGCGAAGCAAGAGAGAAAGGGAGCCGGAAATGATAGACTATCAACCTCGATCCCAATGAACATCCACGTCATAAGCAAAAAGATAACAAGAAGAACATAAAATAAAGAACTAGACTAGGGAGTCGACCCAAAATGGGTAGAATCTCCGAATCGACATTTTTTACCTTTCTTTTTAATAACTCTGACCCAACCATTGTGAGATGGCTCGATGGGAACCACTTGCAAACTATTTTGCGTAGAAGGAGGAGTCTCCTTATCTGAATCTGAGGATGAAGACTCATGAGTCTGCTTCTGCGAAATCAGAGGAGCAGCAAGATCCGCTGGGCGTGCTGGGGGCGTGTCCCTCGGGGGGTCCTGATTCTCCTCTTCCACCGCTATATCCTCCTCATCAGAGCTAGAGGAATCTATGTCATCCATTAGAGGTCTATCACATGGTTTCCAATTCTTGGATTTGGATTTGCGCGGGATATTTTTCTTTTTGTCGAGGAATATCGCAAAAGTATTCTGAAGATGCCCCATCTGATGGCAATGGTGACATCTGAAAGCAGTGTTATCATAGTCTAAGGTTTGCGTCCAATGAAAGTCCCCAACTTTGAGGTTGATATGATCAGGCAGCCCTTTACTAATGTCTATTTCTGCGCATATTCTGCCAAAAGTATATATTCCTTTCTCCCCTCGAGAGGTGTTTATTGCCAGGAAGCGGCCTAATGTATCCCCAATCCCTTGGAAGACAGCGAAATGCCATAAATGAGCAGGGAGATTTGGGAGATGGATCCAAATGGGAAGCTTGGTGATGACAGCTGAAGAGGGGTCGAAATCAGGGAACCAGGGGGTGAGGAAAAGTCTCGCTAATCCCCAGAACCAAGGGCCTCCCGTTAAGGCTTTCTTGTAATCATCGCTGAAGGAAAAGGCGACAATGAAGAAGCCTTTCGAGAAAAATAAGACCTTGTAGTTGTTGGTCCAGTTGGCATGGAGACACTGGTATATATCGGCAGTACGAGGCCATAGTCCGTTAAATCTACATATGATGGCTGTTTCTACAAACGTCTGATATTGATCATCCAGAGATGCATGAGAGATTTCAATGGAGGGAGTTTCTTCCATTTTATCCACCAAGAAAGGCTTGGGAGCCTCAGCTGGTTTGGTAGTCTTCTTGGAGTATTGTGCATGAACCACATCTTTATAGGAAAAAGCAGGAGCCGAGGAGGTCTGCCCAGGTGCTCCTCCTCGCAGACGTAAGGTGAGCATCACTAAAGCATCTCTTTCAATATTGTAATAAGACAAGGGTAGAGGGTCTTCGAGTTGTTTACCTTCGTAATTCAGTCTCTGAAGGGCTGAGGGGATACCCAACTTGAGCTCAAGCTCTCGCAGGAGGTTAAGCACCATATCTGAAGCAGACACCCAAAGAAATAGCGTTTTTCCTGAGAGAAGTAAGATCTGGATTTGAAAGCCAGAGGGTGAGATATGCTGAGGGTAAATAGTCGAATAATTTTTTGAAGAAACAGCTCGAGGAGTGCCCTTCTGTTCCCCATTTTGCATCGTTTCTGCTTCCTCTATTTTTCGAGCCGGCAGGAGGTTTTGATGTTCATACCATGACTCCTTTGTTCTCATCTGAGGCGGAGGAGAAATCGAGAGACCGATCTCAGATTTCTTGCCATAGATAGAAAAAAATCGTCCCAAAGTCACAGATCTGAGACCAGATCCATACCCACCTCCAACAGTATTTAAACCCAAAGGCCCTTGAGAACCCTTGCAGTTTTCGGCTATCTTCCTTTCCCAAAGGCGACAGATATTCAAGTCCACAGCGGTATGGCCATGGGCAATATTCTTAGCATCGTCCTTTTTTCCAAAGGTGGGTTGTTCCAGATAGAATAGTCGGCTGTATACCCCTGTTTGAAACTTGACAATGTCCATGGGTTCCTGTTCTATGAGCCCATCTCGTGGATTGTGTTTTCCATCTCTTAAAACTAGGTGCCAGGGCTCGAAGGTGAGGGAGAACACCGTAGCAGCCTCTCGTGCATAGGGAGATTTTGATCCGCCGTTTGCCTCAGAGACAGCGAGAACTGATGTGAGGACGGCTGCGTCGATATCGAGAGGAGCCCTCGCTAGGACTGTACCTCCAAGGTCGACATCCGTGGCGGCGGCAAGGTTTTGCATAGCCCTAACAAAAACCCTAGCTGAAGCCATCCGTGCTCCAAAATCCAAAAATCCCCAAAACATTCATAGCATTACTTGAATGAATTCTGAGTATTAAAGATGAAAACCACTGCAAATGGGACACATAAAATATATATATAATATAAGCACTAAAAACTCAGTCAGAATCTCAGGTTGTTCAAGAAACAAGTCTCTATATTACTGAAATAGTCCAATTACATAAAGTTGCAGTTTTGCCAAAAAATATCCAACCCTTGACAAATTTGACTCTATGCCCTTTAATAGACTTGTTACATCATGAGATGATCTACCTCCTGTCTAGATTCATTTAATTTTTTCCTAATGACACCTTGCATAACCATAAAAAATCTATTTAATGACAAAATGATAGCTATACTACTTGAAAGTCCTTTTCCTAATAGGAATCAAACTGTTCATTATTACATTTAACAACCTTATATTCTAAAGCAATTACATCTTCAACAAATATGCTTTCACATGTTCGAATTGGGGTGATGGGACTCATCACTACATGACCTCTTAGTTGACCTCCTCTAAAACTGGAAACAAAACACTGTTTTTTAGGAAAACTGATCTTCTTCTTCCATGAAATCTTTGGATGCTAATTTGTCTTCATTTCGTGGTGTTTAAGTGTTGAATAACTACTGTCATGGTCCTTTAAAACTTAGATAATATCCAAATGTCCAAAGATGCTCCAAAACCTACTAAAAAAACTCCAACATAGTACGCTACGAAAGTAAGACAGTTTCTTCCTTTACCATCAAATTTTTTTATTCTTTCCTTTGGTATGGTATTCATCATCCTTAGATGCATCTCCCATACAAATTTCACCTCCTAAAAGCTCCCAAAATTGGTTCAAAAAGAAAAAAATAAAGCTACAGTAGTTTTGTAGTGTTTTGATGTTCTTCAAGCCCAGGCACGCTACGAAACTGCTGAAAATTGCTAAAATTCCAGATTTTTGTGTAACTTGAAAAATAAACCTTTTAAGTTCCAAAACCTTGTTTCTTACATTCCATTAGCTTTAAAAACCATAAAATAGCTCACATTATGATTCTTGAGGAATTTCTTCTTCATTTATGATGGGTTGAGCTATTGGCTCTTCAAGCATTGTCATTTTAAGTCCTTTTTTCTCCAACTCCTCATGAATTAGACTTGTTTTAAGGATGGAAAATTATCTTGAGTTTAAAAAATTGGCGAATCTCACTAGTCCCTAATATGAAAACTATAAAATTTTTATTGATGTATTTGTAAAATTATTAAAATTTATAAGGATATTATATATATTGTTTATACAATGTTGGCGATTTTTAACGTAAAATAATTTTATATTGTAAAATTTGGGCGAATCATTTTTATAAAAAAATGGAAATTGGTGAATCTTTTTTTTGGAAAAACCATGGAAAATTAGCCCACCTGTGAATATTAGCCCCTAAAATTTTCCATGGAATTAGTTCAAGCTACTCCTATAGGTCCTTAACCTAATCTTTCAACTTTCTGTTGGTGGCTTTCAAATGTATGTTCATCCTCCTGACATGTTTGGCTTCTTTCCTCAATGAAATGGTCCATTTGATAAGCTGCTGTGTATTGTCCAAAGTATTGGAAACACTGTCAACTTGCTCTTCCCAAATTGCCTTCATTTTTTCAAACTGAACCTTATCTATATTGTGTTTCCTTACTTCTCTTTTCATAACAGCAATTTCATGATTGGCCAACTTCAATTGTTCTTCAAGATGTTGAAACTATGTTTTTTCCATCACCTTCTCTTTTCCTTTCTTTGATTTGATAATTGTATCTTTCTCTACAGGTGATGAAAGGTCAATGGTATCTTGTGGTGGTTGGACTGTTTCAGTAGGTGGATGAACCTATTTACTACTCTCTAATAGCTTCTTAGCATGGCTTGTCATAGGTTTTCTTGCTTGGAATGTAAAACCTGCATCTTCTCCTTCAAATTATATTTTCTTTGTAGATTTAGCCCTTTTTAGCTTCTGTCCACCTTCCTCTATGTCTTCAGCCTAGACTATTGGAGTTTCTTCTATGTTAATGGCATGTAATATGTTATCACCCAAAAAATTTCAAAACATCATTGTGTCATGTTTTTTTTTGGTTGTGGTTCAAATTAGGTTTAGAAGTCAATTTAGGACTTGGTTAAGGGTAGTTTAGATTTTTATAAGTTCAAAAGTCATCATTAAGTTCAAATAAAGTCTTTTAAAGGTCAATTCACTGTCAAATATCCATAATTTCTATTTGGGAGTCATTCCATAAAGTTTTGGGTCAAAAATGTGCAATTAGCCAAGAATCCACGTTTTCGTAGCGCCACTAGTTCAAAAAAGTTGATTTGTGCTATGAAAGCGCTAATAGTTTCATAGCGCAAACTGGGAAAATTTCCCTACGGGTGCTACAAAAGTGTGGTTTCTTAATCGTCTTGTCATTTGAGCTAGAAATTGTTAGAATTCATTGGGAAATGGTAGGTTAGTGGTATGATAGGTCTGTTAATGATGAGATTCAATGTACTTACCCATGCTGCAGTCATCATTGTCATGTTAGGGCATGAATGAGCATTATTCAGTTATGAGATGACATTTCAAATTCAAAATCTTGCTTAATTGTTAATGCACATTTCTCTTGCCTCCATTCGAATGTCTAAGCTCTGAAGTGTCAAGTCAAACCCGTGGCTATTTAATACAAATTTTTTCTTCATCCTAATCAAGCGAGCCTAATATAAAATATTCAAGCGAGGCTGTTTCATATATTCAAGCGAGGTTGTTTCATGTATTCAAGAAAAGCTGACAGGTTTTTCTGAGAAGCATGGTAGAGGAAAAGAAATTCCACAGAGGGGCACATTGCTTAAGATATGATCTTGAAAATATGAAGGCCATAATTGAATACCCAGCAGTGATGGAGGCATTCAGCAGAGTAGGTTGTCTTCAGGTTTTGTGAAAAGTTGCAGGGTTGCCACATGCGGGTGTATAAATAATTTTCCTTGCACTTCAATGGAACAACTACCAAGGTTGGGATGCTAAGTATGCCAATTACACCAGAGATTATTGCTGCTCTGAAATAGATACCAAGGGGTCAATAAACTTGGCTCAAAAGTTTCAAATTTGATATGGAGCCATGAAAATGATTCATGAAACCTGAGTATGTAGATATGGACCTCAATAACGCTATCCCTAGAGGCTGCATCAAAGACACTTATGCAAAGTTGTTGCTCAACATCCACATATATTTTACATGTGAAGGAAGATATCATAAGGTCTACACATATCATTTAAAGCTGCTTCTGAATTTCATAGGTAATATTTCACTTGATTTTCCCTTTTACCTGCATAGGAGTCTTGCTAAAATGGATGATAAAGTACAAGCCAAATCTGAAGGTTGTGAAAAATCTTTGTTTCATCATGGTTTGATGAAGTTATTGATTTTGAATGAGCTTCAGAAGATAGGCAGGGATTGGTCATCCTTTTTTTTTATAAATTGTTTTGACCTGGAAACACTAAATCCTGCTAGAAACCCTAAAACCAAAGGAAATCCATCACCACTAGTAGTAGAGTCTAGTCAACCTGTAGTTTCAAAACCAAAGAAATTTGAAAAACTGAAGCCAAGGAAACAAGTTGAGAAAAGGACAGAGTAGACAAAAGTGCTTGATACTCCAACTCCATCACCTGAAAAACAAAGGTCAAATATTGTCAAAGAGGCAAAAAAAAAACAAGATGTCAGCAGGCAGGAAATCAAAAGAGTAACAAGAAGCCAAGCAATGGCATTAAAGGGAAATACAGTTGCTACAGCTACAGAGGACAACCCAGTGATAGAGGGAAACTTAGATGACATCCTGCATGCAATGGACATAGAGGAGACACCCATTATTGAAGCTGAGTTCATTGGGGTAGATGAGCATAAACAGAAAAAGGCTAAGTCTACAAAGAAGCTTGAGTTTGAGGGTGAAAATGCAGCTTTTATCTTTCAAGCTAGAAAACCTTTAACTAGGCATGCTAAGGAACTTAAGGAACGTAGCAAGGAAGTTCAAGAAACTATTGAAACAGCTAAAGCCCCTGAATAAGTGGTTGATATCTCAACACCTGTAGAGAAGCATAAAACCTGTAGAGTAAAAGAGGGAAAAGAAGAAGTGACAAAGAAAACAAAATTTAAACATCTTGAGGAGAAATTGAGGTTAGCAAACCAATAAATTGTTGTGATGAGAAAGAGGGCTAGAAAGCATAGTATTCAGAAAGCAGAGTTCAAAATAATGAAGGCACTATGGGAAGGTCAAACTGGATCTATTTATGAAACTCCAAGCAGTGTAGAGCGGTTTTTCACATGGACAGTCCCAACAATCAAGGAAGCCAAATTTGTCAGAGTAATAAATACTGACTTGAGAGATAGTAACAGGAAACTTAAAGATCAAGTGGAAGATTTGGAGCAGCAGTTGAAAGTGATTCAGGATGAGTTAAAGAACAAAGGTGAAAAATGACTATCATTCAAAAGTCAAAAGATAAATCAAGTGAAAATTAAGAAGGAACCTCATGAAAACTGTGTTTTTCAGTTCATATGGAATTTTGATTTGATGAAATTAGTGTTATTTTTAGTTTTGGAACATTTATAGTTTTCACTTTGAAACACTTTGGAAAAAACTGCTCACTCAATAGTTTCATAGCGCAAACAGTGTAACAAGAGTGAAAAGTGCTACGAAACTACTATAGTAGCTTTTTCACTCTTTCTCATAAATTTTTGAAGGGAAAAAGTATGAATTATGACCTGAAATTTCTAGGGAGGATGTATTAAATGATAATGAAGATAATCCTAGAGGAAAGAAATCAAAATTTTGAAGAAGAAAGGGTAAAAGAGCTGTGCTACGAAAAGCACTATGAAACTGTGTTGTTTTCGTAGCACAGTCTATTATAGCTCATTTGAACAGTGTAAAGATGGTTTGGGACGACTGGAGCTTAGGGAGGATTTTTGGCAGGTGTTACTTTAGTTCCTAACAGCAAAGGACATTGAAATGATGAACTCATGATGGTCAGAAAATTTCAAAACTGAAAGGGACCCTATGCCTAGAAAACAAGGGACTGTTTCCTACTTTGATGGAGGTTAGCATTATGATCATCAAGATTTGAAGCCAATCATCTAGATTCAACCAGGTGTAAATACATTTGGAAAAATATGTAATTTAATTAAGATAAGGTTTCTGTAGATAGGTGATTAAGAGTTTGAATCCTATTTGTAATAGGACTGTTTAGTAGATTAGTTGTCCTTTTGTAATAAATACCATGTCATATGGTCAGGCAAGGTGTCAAGAGTCACGAGTTCGATGTATCTAGCATTAGATAAGGTTATCTTATGTTGTAAATGATCTATATAATATCAAGAAGTCGAATATGCAAAGGGTTGGACATTTTCTTGGAAAAAGACTGTGTTTATTGTAAGTGACTGGTTTTCAGCTAAATACAGATATTTTTACTTAGCCAACTTGAGATTCATAAGGAGTTCTAGTGTGTTCTTGTTCTACTTGCATATTTTTACTATCCTATTGCAGTGATGGTTGTCTATGTTACTCAAAATTCATCTTTGATGCTTTGACTTCCTATATAGACAAACTGACTGTGTTTTTTACAGTTTCACATGTGTGTCTCTTGACTAGAAAACTATGATATGCCTCAAATTCCATGTTAAGTAGATTGATTGGTTTACTGAAATTATTTTGACTCCATAAGCCCAATGTGTACTTTCTGATGTGATTTTCAACCTACATGTATCATTTATCTGATTATTATCACACATAGAGTTAGCCATCTATATTTTTATCAAAATCATTAACCCTTGAGAGAGCCCTCTCAGGTTGAGGAGGATAAGCCTCAATCAAAATATTGGTTTGAAACAATTACATGAGATTTATTTGATTAGCAGCCTATCAGGTCTAATTTTGTAATAAAATTTTGGTGCATCTTCCGGGAGCCTAAAGATTATATTTTCCCAAAATTTTGAAACTGAACTTCTGAAGGTATCAGGAGCTTAGGAAGCTTTTCGAGGCTGCATCTACCTTGGTGACTCCATTCAAAATTTAATTGATCAAAGGTGGCTTCGAGAAGGAGATACACTAGGAGTAATCCTAACCCAGATCTACCTACCATTGTGGACAATCCAAACACCATTTCCAGAGGCAGTAAAGGCATTTTTGAAATATCAGGTACTCAATCACATTCGAAATCCTTGTCCTCTGAAATTTTAAGAAGTCCTGAAGATAAAAGAGTTGATGATAAAATTCAAGAGGTTTTGTTTATATCAGAAAGTGAAAAAGAGCTAATTGAAATTTTCTTAGACTTGCATAAGAGAGGTATTGATACCTCAGCTCTAGTAACACAGGAAGACAAAGAAGAGTTTTGGGAAGCTATTACTTCTGAGTTGTTGTTGAAATAAGAGTCTTTAGATAGATTCAAAGAGCTTTATCCTTTTGAAGTATTGTTGATTCCAAATTGGAGTTCAATTGTTAGTGGAACACAAAGGCTAAACAATCCTCCTCATAACAATTTTTCATCCTCTATTTCTGCCATCCCTAAAACTGCTATAGTCATTCTAACCATGGCTAGAAATGTACCCCCTCCACCTACTTCATCTGCTAGATATGCCCCTCTTGTTCTTCTAATTGTCTTACATGACCTCCCTAGAAAATATGCTGCTAGAATCAAAAATTCGGGAAGTGATGAAGACATTATAGCAGAAGAAAATGTGAACCAATTTAATGATTTTATAGACAGGGAGGAGGTTGATGATGAAGATGATAAGTTGAGGTTGTTTTCTCAGAGTTTTACTGGTGAAGTGAGGAAATGGTATAAAGCCCTTAATCCTGGAAGTATTCATAATTGGAATGAGTTTGAAGATACCTTTTCTGAGAAAATGGGGAAACAGAACTAATCCAGTGCAAGCCCTCACTGAGTACAACACTTTGAAGAGAGCTGTTGATGAATCTGTCCAAAAATGTTCAAAAAGGTTTAACAAGGTGTATGACTCTATTCCTTCCCATTTGAAACCACCACAAGCCTTAGCTCATATGAGATATGCTGAAGCTTTTGACTATGAGTTTTATATATTGTTGAGAGAAAGAGAATCCCCTTCACTTGCTGAAATGAAAAATTATGCAGTGAAGGTGGAGGTTAATTTGATAGTAGCTAAAAATTAAAAAATGGGTAAAACTAAGTTTAAAGAAGAAGATAAGCCTTCCTCCTCTACCTCCCAAGATAAGCTCGATTCAATGATGAAAACAATGGAAAAGTTGATGGATAGGTTGGCCCTTGGGAATACCTCTGCTCCTCCTGCACAACATGAACCTCAATTTAGAAACCCTCAGAGCAGGAGACCTCAGAATCAACAAAGGCCAAAGGAAAACATAAATTAGCAACCTGATCCTCCAGTGAGACCTTCTTTCCAACAAAACTTGGTTGATGAAGAAGATGATCCTAAAATTCCTAAAGGGTCTATTCACTGTTTTGATGAGGAAATCTCTGGAATTTTCTTGACTAAAGAAGAACATGATCAGTCAGAACAAAGTAATCATGGAGAGGAAACATCAGATTATCTAAAGGGGTATCAACATGCTATTTTTGAGATGAAAAAACAATACAATCTCAGAAATAGAAATGTGCCTATCATTGCAAACAAAACACAGCCTAAGAAAGATACATCTAAGGTTCTTGATGGCAAGAAATATGCTCCTAAGGTCGTTGAAGGTAAGAAAGTTACACTAGTTGTTCCTCCTATCAAAGAAGCTAAAAAATCTGTTTCTATTTTCAGCCTTGAGAATGAAATTTCTACGATTAAAATATCAGTCCCTTTTGCTGAGATTCTGAAGGTAAATGAATATAGAAGCAGGATTGTCAAAATGTTGAATTCACAACCAGGAGTTGGTGATATATTGAATGTATTATAAGATCATCCAACCATATACTTGGTTCCAATACTAGAAGATGAACAACATGAGGAGGTGCCTCCTTTTTATGTGAGCCTTAGCATTCATGACATGACATTGCATAATTCTATGTTGGATTTAGGTACCTCTCACAATATTATGCCCAAATTAATCATGGAAAGAAGGGGGTTAGAAATAACTAGGCGATATAAAGACTTGTTTTCTTTCAATTCGAAAAGAGTTCAATGCATTGGTTTAATCAAGGATGTTGTTGTTGGTCTAACACAAATTCCTGCTAAAACTCTGGCCATGGACATCGTGGTAGCAGACATTCCACCGAAGTTTGGTATGATATTTTGAAGGTCATGGGCAGTGAAAATCAAAGGTACAATGCAGATAGACCCTACTTATGCCACCATTCCTGTTTTTGGTGAGAAAATAAGTCTATATCGAGAGACAATAATGGCTTACATGGTGAGTAGTAAAGACAAACCCCAAAATTTTCCAATGTATGCTCTTGATACTGAACTTGGTTCTGCTATTATTTTAAATGAGTTGACTAATGAAGTAGATGAGGAAAGGAAAGCAGAAAATCAGATTTCTGAAATTCAATAGTCTGAAAATCAGCAAATTAGTGATAAGGAGGTGGAAAGTTGGTGATCATTGAATTTTTATGGATCAATAGGTAGAGAAGGAGTAGAAGCAGGGATTTGGATCACAAGTCCAAGTGATGAGAGTGAGTTCTTTTCTTATAAATTGAATTTTTATTGCACGAATAACATGGCTGAGTATGAATCCTTGATTTTGGGCCTAGATGTTTTGAAAAGAATGAACGCTCAAAACATTTCTGTTTTTGGAGATTCTGAGTTAGTCATTAAATAGGTTGAAGGTGCTTATCAAACAAAATATATAAGGATGAGGGAATATAGGAACTTAGTTTTGAACATGTTGGAAAACTTTCAAGCTTATTCATTCATGGTCAAAACTAGAGAACAAAACTCCATTGCTAATTCTCTTGCTGTCTCTGCAAGTCTTCTCATTATTCCTATGCATTCCATAGAAAAATATGAGGTTGAAATTCACCGTAGACCAGCTATCCTTGATAATATTACTCATTGGAAAGTTTTTGAGGATGATTAATAAGTGAATAACTTTATTGAGCTGAAAGAAGAGTTTGAAAATATACAAGTAGATCAGCAAAATATTCTTGCTGAGTCTAAAGGGAAATATGAAGTTTTGCCACTAAAGAAAAATTCTATACCAAAGGGACTCATACCTCTTGAATTTTTTTTTGACTAGAATGATATTTTCAAATCACCTAAGATAAAAGATGATGATGAAGAAGTTGAGAGTTGTAACCTTGGTACAGTAGCTATGCCCAAAATGATTAAAATTTCAAAGTTTCTTTCAGCTGATATGATGTTTAAATATGTTGAAATGATGAAGAGATTCATAGATGTTTTTTCTTGAAATTATGCTGATTTGAAATAATATGACTCCACTATTATCTAGCATACTATTCCCATAAAATAAAATGAAAAGCCTTTCAGGTAGAAGTTAAGGAGGATCAATCCACTTCTCATGCCATTGATTGAGAAGGAGGTCAAGAAACTCTTTGATGCCAAAATCATTTTCCCAATCAGATTTTCAAATTGGTTTGCAACTTGGTTCCAGTTAGGAAAAAGAGTGGAGAAATTAGAATATGTATTGACTTCAGAAATTTGAATAAAGCCTCTTTGAAGGAAAATTATCCTCTCCCGAAGATGGACCAAATTTTGCAAAATATTGTTGGTTCTCAGAGAATTTCTATGCTTGATGGTTTTTCAGGTTATAATCAGATCCGAGTACATCCTGATGATTAGGAAAAAACAACATTTACTACACCATCGGGTACTTTCATGTAAGCCAAGATGCCATTTGGTATTATGAATGCAGGAGATACTTTTTAGAGGGCAATGGATATTTCTTTTTCTGAAGAGAAGGAAAATATGGAGGTTGTTTATCTTGATGACAAAACAATTTTCTTAGGGAGGGAAGAAGATCATTTGAAATTCCTAGAAAGAATTCTGCTGAAGTGTAGAAGGTTTGGCATCTCTCTAAATCCCACCAAAAGTATTTTTTCTTTAACTTCAAATAAATTAATTGGACACATCATTTCTAAAGATGCAATTAAGATTGATCCAAACAGGGTCAATGCAATTCAAAAGGTGGATTTTCCAAGAAGAAGGAAGGAGATTCAATATTTCCTTGGAAAGGTAACTTTTGTAAGGTGATTTATTACTAATTTTGCTAAGATTGTGAAGGACATAACAAGTATGCTCAAGAAGGGAGTTGACATTAAGTGGACAGCAGAAGAAAGACACTCATTTTAGGAAATCAAGAGGGCACTCACACAAACACCGGTATTGATCAGTCCAGATTTCTCAAAAGAATTTTTGGTTTTTACTTTCGCATCAGAGAATACTATCGCTGGAGTTCTGCTATAAAAGGGACAACAAGGTATTGAGCATCCTATTTCTTTCTTTAGTAGGAAATTAGCCAACTCTGATATGAAATATAATATTTTAGAGAAGCAGGCCTATGCTTTGGTGAATGCTATCAATGATTTCATAATTTATATTCTGCATTCTCATATTGTGGCTTTTGTGCCTAATATTGTTTTAAAAGAAATCCTCACTCAAGCAGATCTTGATGGTAAGAGGGGGAAATGGATTGCTAAATTGCTAGGGTATGACATACAGATCAAGCCAACAAAGTTGGTCAAGGGGAAAGGCCTAGCAAAGATGATGGTGCAGTCAAACTTTGACTGTCTTGATATAAAATTAATTGCAGAAATATCATAAATTTCAGATGAGGAAGAAGAACTAGTTCCTATTGAAGAAAAATACATCACTTTAGATTGGTACAAGGAGGTTGTTTTTTTCCTACAACATCATAAAGCACCTGATGATCTAACAAAGTCTAAAGCAAGGTTTTTAAAGCTTAAATCCTTGAGATATTTTATTTTTGACAGAAATCTGTTTTAGAAGGATACTGGTGGAATTTTGCTGAATTGTTTGCTGGAAGAGGAGGCCAATAAAGTAATTAAGGAGTTCCACAAAGGAGATTGTGGAGGTCATCATTATTGGAAGGCCACGGTGAACAAGATTATTAGAGCAGGGTATTATTGGCCTACAATGTTTAAGGATGTCTACAAAAAGATTGATGCCTACCATGAATGCCAGATTTTCGAGCGTAAGAAGAAATTTGTACCTTTATATTTAATGCCTATCTATGTGGAAGTTCCATTTCAGCAATGAGGGTTAGATTTTATTGGAGAGATCCATCCATCATCACCAGGTCAGCATCAATGGATTCTTACAACAACTGATTACCTCATCAAATGGATTGAATCAATCCCAACTAGGCAAGCAAATGACTATGTGATTATTTCTTTTTAGAAAATAATATCTTGTATAGATTTGGTTACCCCATGAAGATTATAACTGATAATGCACAGACATTTAAATCTAAGAATCTAATCAATTTCTGCCATCAATATCATATTAATATTGGGCATTCTACTGCATACTATCCGCAAGGGAATGATCTTACTGAATCTTCTAACAAGAGTCTTGTGAGGATCATTAAAAAGGTGTTGTAGGAGAATAAGAAAGCTTGGCATTTGAAGCTAAAGTATTCCTTATGGGCTGATAGGATATGCACAAAAAGGTGATTTGAAACATCACCATATGAATTGGCATATGGGACTGAGGCTATTTTTCCTACATCTCTAGGGGTACCTGTCATGAAGCTGATTTAAGGGTTAGGAGAGGAACCAAATGCAGTCCAGAGGAGAATCAATCAGCTAATAGCTCTATAGCAGAGGAGAAATGAAGTTTATAATAGCAATCAACAATCTCAAAATAGAATAAAGAGGAAATTTGGTAAGAAGATCAAGGAGGAAAGTTTTCAAATTTAGGATGAAGTGCTGAAATAGGAGGCCAAAATTGAAGAGAAAGGAAAACATGGTAAGTTTGAGAACTTGTGGAAAGGTCCTTTCAATATAGATTCTTTCCATGGGAACAATACTTACATACTACAGGATATGGATGGAAAATCATATGCTGGAGGACCTGTCAATGGCAGGTTTTTAAATCAATACTCTTCTTGAAATCTGATTGATCATTCATGTCAATGTACATATTCCATTTTATGAGTTTTTCTGCTAATAATGACAAGCTAAACCAAAAATCTTGAGCCCGAGGTGAAGGCCATTAAAGCTTGAGGAGAAAGCTTGGCAATTTCAAATTTTTTTTTTTTTTTTTTTCTATTTTGGTCAAGAAAATGGATAGCAGCACTGGAACTACTGGTTCTTAGTGTACCACAAGGGCACACTATCCCAAGTGGAGCCAGTATTATCACCCAAAAATTTTCAAAAAATCATTGTGTCATGTTTGTTTTTGGTCATGGTTCAAATTAGGTTTAGAAGTAAATTTAGGATTTGGTTAAGGGTAGGTTAGATTTTTATAAGTTCAAAGGTCATCATTAAGTTCAAATAAAGTCTTTTCAAGGTCCATTCACTGTCAAATATCCATAATTTCCATTTGGGAGTCATTCCATAAAGTTTTGGGTCTAAACTATGCAATTAGCCAAGAATCCACATTTTCGTAGTGCCACTAGTTCAAAAAAGTTGATTTGCGCTATGAAAGCGCTAATAGTTTCGTAGCACAAACTGGGAAAAATACACTATGGGTGCTACAAAAGTGCGGTTTCTTAATCATCTTGTCATTTGAGCTAGAAATTGTCAGAATTTGTTGGGAAATGGTAGGTTAGTGGTATGATAGGTCAGTTAATGATGAGATTCAATGTACTTACCCATGCTGCAGTCATCATTGTCATGATATGGCATGAATGAGGCATAATTCAGTTATGAGATGACATTTCAAATTCAAAATCTTGCTTAATTGGTCATACACATTTCTCTTGCCTCCATTCGAATGTCTAAGCTCTGAAGTGTCAAGCCAAACCTATGGTTGTTTAATACAATGTTTTTCTTCATCCTAATTAAGCGAGGTTGATATAAAATATTCAAGCGAGGTTGTTTCATATAGTCAAATGAAGCTAACAGGTTTTTCTAAGAAGCATGGCAGAGGAAAAGAAAGTCCACAGAGGGGGACACTGCTTAAGATATGAGCCTGAAAATATGAAGGCGATAATTGAAGACCTAGTAGTGATGGAGGCATCGAGCAGAGTAGGTTGTCTTCGGGTTTTGTGAAAAGTTGTAGGGTTGCCACACACAGGTGTATAAATAATTTTCCTTGCACTTCAATGGAACAACTACCAAGGTTGGGATGCTAAGTGTGCCAATTACACCAGAGATTATTGCTGCTATGAAATAGATACCAAGGGGTCAAGAAACTTGGCTCAAATGTTTCAAATTTGATATGGAGCCATGAAAAGGATTCATGAAACCTGAGTATGTAGATATGGACCTCAATAACGCTATCCCTAGAGGATGCATCAAAGACACTTATGCAAAGTTTTTGCTCAACATCCAGAGATATTTTACATGTGAAGGCATATATCATAAGGTCTACACATATCATTTAAAGCTGCTTCTGAATTTCACAGGTAATATTTCACTTGATTTTCCCTTTTACCTGCATAGGAGTCTTGCTAAAATGGATGATAAAGTACAAGCAAAATCTGAAGGTTGTGAAACATCTTTGTTTCATCATGGTTTGATGAAGTTATTGATTTTGAATGAGCTTCAGAAGATAGGCAGGGATTGGTCATCCTTTTTTTTTATAAATTGTTTTGACCTGGAAACACTAAATCCTGCTAGAAACCCTAAAACCAAAGGAAATCCATCACCACTAGTAGTAGAGTCTAGTCAACCTGTAGTTTCAAAACCAAAGCAATTTGAAAAACTGAAGCCAAGGAAACAAGTTGAGAAAAGGACAGAGTAGACAAAAGTGCTTGATACTCCAACTCCATCACCTGCAAAACAAAGGTCAAATATTGTCAAAGAGGAAAAAAAAAAACAAGATGTCAGCAGGCAGGAAATCAAAAGAGTAACAAGAAGCCAAGCAATGGCATTAAAGGGAAAAATAGTTGCTACAGCTACAGAGGACAACCCAGTGATAGAGGGAAACTTAGATGACATCCTGCATGCAATGGACATAGAGGAGACACCCATTATTGAAGCTGAGTTCATTGGGGTAGATGAGCATAAACAGAAAAAGGCTAAGTCTACAAAGAAGCTTGAGTTTGAGGGTGAAAATGCAGCTTTTATCTTTCAAGCTAGAAAGCCTTTAACTAGGCATGCTAAGAAACTTAAGGAACGCAGCAAGGAAGTTCAAGAAACTATTGAAACAACTAAATCCCCTGAAGAAGTGGTTGATCTCTCAACACCTGCAGAGAAGCATACAAACATCAGAACAAAAGAGGGAAAAGAAGAAGTGACAAAGAAAACATAATTTAAACATATTGAGGAGAAATTGAGGTTAGCAAACCAAGAAATTGTTGTGATGATAAAGAGGGCTAGAAAGCACAGTATTGAGAAAGCAAAGTTCAAAATAATAAAGGCACTATGGGAAGGTCAAACTGGTTCTATTTCTGAAACTCTAAGAAGTAGAGAATTTTTTCATGACAATGCTAGCAATCAAGGAAGCCAAATTTGTCAGAGTAATAAATACTCACTTGAGAGCTAGTAACAGGAAACTTAAAGATCAAGTGGAAGATTTGGAGCAGTAGCTGAAAGTGATTCAGGATGAGTTAAAGAACAAAGGTGCAAAATGACAATCATTCAAAAGTCAAAAGATAAATCAAGTGAAAATTAAGAAGGAACCTCATGAAAACTATGTTTTTAAGTTCATATGACTTTTCGATTTGATGAAATCAGTGTTATTTTAAGTTTTGGCACATTTATAGTTTTCACTTTGAATTTTTTTGGGAAAAATTTCTCACTCAACAGTTTCGTAGCGGAAACACTGTAAAAAGAGTGAAAAGCGCTACGAAACTACTGTAGCAGCTTTTTTCACTCTTTCTCATAAATTTTTGAAGGGAAAAATGTATGAATTATGACCTGAAATTTCTAAGGAGGATGTATTAAATGATAATGAGGATAATCCTAGAGGAAAGAAATCAAAATTTTGAAGAATAAAGAGTAAAAGAGCTGTGCTACGAAAAGCGCTACGAAACTGTGTTTTTTTCATAGCATAGTCTATTACAGCTCATTTGAATAGTGTAAAGATGTTTTGGGATAGATGGAGCTTAGGGAGGATTTTTGGTAGGTGTTACTTCAGTTCCTAACAATAAAGGACCTTTAAATGATGAATTCATGATGGTTAGAACATTTCAAAACTGTAAGGGACCCTGTGCCTAGAAAAGAGGGGATTGTTTCCTACTTTGATGGAGGTCAGCATTATGGTCATCAAGATTTTAAGCCAATCATCTAGATTCGACAAGGTGTAAATAAATTTGGAAAAGGATGTAATTTAATTAAGATAAGTTTGTTATAGATAGGTGATTAAGAGTTTGAATCCTATTTGTAATAGGACTATTTAGTAGATTAGTTGTTCTTTTGTAATAAATACCATGTCATATGGTCAGGCAAGGTGTCAAGATTCAGGAGTTCGATGTATACAGCATTAGATAAGGTTATATTATGTTGTAAATGATCTATAAAAGATCAAGAAGTCGAATATGCAAAGGGTTGGACATTTTCTTGGAAAAATACTGTGTTTATTGTAAGTGACTGGTTTTCAGCTAAATACAGAGATTTCTACTTAGCCAACTTGAGATTCATAAGGAGTTCTAGTGTGTTATTGTTCTAATTGCATCTTTTTACTATCCTATTGCAGTGGTGTTTGTCTATGTTACTCAAAATTCATCTTTGATGCTTTGAATTCCTATATAGACAAACTGAATGTGTTTTTTACAGTTTCACATTTGTATCTCCTGACTAAAACTCTGATATGCCTCAACTTCCATGTTAAGTAGGTTGAATGGTTTACTGAAACTATTTTGAATCCATAAGCCCAATGTGAAATTTTTGATGTGATTTACAGCCAATATTTGTCATTTATCTGCTTATTACCCCACATATAGTTAGCCATCTATACTTGATATCCAAATCATTAACCCTTGAGAGAGCCCTCTCAGGTTGAGGAGGCTAAGCCTCAATCAAAAGATTGGTTTGAAACAATTGCATGATATTGATTTGATTAGCAGCCTATCAGGTCTAATATTGTGATAACAAAACCTATTAAAGCATGTAACAGTGATGCAATCAAAGAAAACTAAGAAATGAATTTTCTCCAATATTGAACTGCACCTAGAAAACTCCTAACTTCAATCACATTCTGTGGTATTGGTCACATTTCAATCACATCGATTTTAGTTGAATCTATTTTCAAATGACCACCTCCAACTATGTAACCAAGATAAATCAATGAATTTTTCCCAAACTCACATTTGGACAGTTTAAGGTGCAATTTTCCCCTTTACAACACTTCGAAGACCTGTTTAACATGCCTAACATGCTCTTCCATACTAGAGCTGAAAATCAGGATATCATCTAAGTATATTATGACAAATTTATCAATCTATGGATGGAATACATCATTCATAACCTGCATGAAAGTTGCTGGAGAATTACAAAAACCAAAAGGCATCACTAACCATTCAAATAGCCCTTGCCTAATTTTAAATGCAGTTTTCCAAATGTCATTTTCTGCAATGCAAATTTGATGACACCCACTACGCAAGTCCAACTTGGTGAAATAGGCAAGATTTTTTCAACTAGTCAAGTAAATCATCTATCCTAGGAAGAGGATACCCGTTCTTGATTGTGATTTTATTTAAGGCCCTAAAGTCGACACACATTCTCCATGTCCCATCTTTCTTAGGAACCAAAATTATGGGTGAACCACATGGAGATGAACTGGGTCGAATGAAGCCTTTTTCAACTAGATCTTGGATTTGTTTCTTTATTTCTTTGTTGTCTATGACTGACATGTGATACATTCCGACATTAGGAAGAGGGGCATCAGACATCAATTGTATCTTATGTTGTATTTCCCGTTTAGGAGGTAGATGTTTTGGTTCTTTAAATCGACCTTGAAAAGAATATACCACTTTAACCAAACTATCTTTAAACTGAGATTCACAACCTGAAAAAACATCATATTGATCCTTATGTTGTTATTTTACAACCATGAGTACATATATTTTACTTTAACTTATTAGTCTCTTCATTTGATTAGCAGTAACTAAATCCAAGTGTGTTTTGATTTTATGTGCCATGACAATGCATTCAATCCCATCTTTCTTAAGGTGATATTTATGCTCTTTCCTATGAAACACCACATCACAATCATAGAGATAAGGATTTCCTAGCACTATTCCACATATGTCTAATGGAATCACGTCTAAATCCACTTCATCAATGTAATTAGATGTGATGGAAAACTTTAAACGACACTTCTTTGTGACATTAATCCGAGTATTTTCTTTTAGAGAACCTAATGGGTATGGTCTTGGATGATTTTGTATCGCCAAACCCAATTTATTAACTAATTCTTCAGATATTAAATTTTCCTGTGATCCACTGTCAAACAATGTATATATTTTTGTATGCTTATAAGTTATCCTTATGTGAAATAATTCAACTCTTTTATCCTCATCTAGATGATTTATGTTTGAAGAAGATGCAGAAGTACTAGAACTTGAACTAGTGTCAGAAATTTTACCTTTCGAAACCATTGTAGTTATTTTCCTTTCATCACCTGAATCAGAGCCCAAATCTTGTTGGATTGCTGTATTAGCCTTATTTTCACTTTTCTTCTTCTAGAACTTCTTTGGTCTGAGTTTTGGGTGAAGTTTCCAACATCTGGCTTTATCATGTCCGATTATTTGGCAGTGAGTACAAGTAGGTCTTTCACTTTCCTTTTGAGCTGTCGCTATTTTATTTCCCTTCGAATTTCTCTTCCTCTTGCTATCTTTGGAATCGTTGATTTCCAACTGTTTGGATTTTTTGTGTGAAAACTTGAACGGTTTGCCACCTGATTCAATATGTATGGATTGAACACACACTTCATCAAAGTCATTGGGATTAAACATCAATAACGCATGTTGTAAATATGAATGTAAACTACCAATGTACTTTAATAAAGTTTCACGTGTATCCAATGGAATACCAAGTGCCAAAGATTTCTTCCTGAACTCTTGAGTAAAATCCTGTGCATTATTTCCTTTACCTTGACTCAAATGCTGCCAATCAATAAAAAATTGCTGCATGTATCCCAAAGGATATAATTGTTTTCTAAGAGATTTTAAAAACTTAGACCATGAAGAGATGATTTTACCTTTCTGCTTTAAATCTAATTGAGTTTTACTTTCCCACCAGATTAAAGTTTTTCCCACCATTCTAAGTGTAGCTAACTGAATTTTTGTTCTTTCATCAGAAATGTTTTGAATTCTACAATACACTTCTAACTGTTTAATCCAGTTATCTAATTTCTTGGGATTCATTTTGCCATCATAAATAGGTAGTTCAAATTTTACATCAAGTTTCAAAAGAGATGATTTCTGAGGTTTCTTTTCTGTTTCAGAATCTGAACTAGAAGAAGAAGAAGATGATGATGAAGATAATGGAGATGATGGAGGAGAAGGAGGTTTATCTGCTTTTCATTTTCCATTTTCCTTCTTTGATCCCTTCAAAAAATAAGCTGCATCTCTCACCTTCTTATCTTCATAGATATGTCCAAACATCTACTACATGTTCAAAAACATTTTATGAATTTGTTCCTCACCCATGACCTTCACTTCAGGAGTTCCTCCTGCATAGGATCCTCCTATTTTCGATTGATGAGCGACTTTCTGCTTTCCAACTTCTGAGTCGATCTCCTCAAGCGTTCCTTATCCACGTGCAACCTGGACCTGGTTAACATTCACTGGAATAAATCCTACAACATAACATGATATGATACCAAAATATATGATCTAAATTAATATTGAAGTAGAATTGAATATTTTCCAACAGTGAATTGATTGTTAACTCGATCGCTTAGTGTGGAAGACTGAAGGAAAGAAATTTATTTTACGACTTAAAAAAGAACTTAAGAATCATATTAAACATGAAATTGTAGCAAAGAACAAAGACATAAGACAAAAAACATTGATTATGAAGTTCGTCCTTGATGGACTACGTGTCCGGGTCCGCTTTCAAGATGGGCGTCCGTTTTATTAAGGATTGATCCAAGGAAGTATTTACATAGAAATACACCAAAATTAGCATGCTCATAAGAACCTCTGGTCTCTATCAATATAAATCTCACTCTCCTATCTTTCCAATGCCTGTCTCTACGCTCAATTCCAACTTCGGACGACCAAGATACTCTGAAAACAAAACTGCCTCTATCTTACAGAATTTCAACAAGTATTCAAAATCACTCTCCCCTCCTTCATCATGAACAATGGTGATTTTTATAATGCAATGCAGGTTCATTCTCAACCTCCTTGAGCCAAATATGGAAAATAGTTGAATGAATTAGGTTTTGGTCTAATAAACTTCATACACCTAGCACTTTGTTACATGGTGGATAATATTTTAACATAGCGCATAACTATTTAAAACCCAAATATAAACCATAGGTTATAAATAACCTGCTGACAATCTGGCTAAATGGCGCGCTGAATGGTTTCCATGTGACAGGTCGGTGGACAGATGATTGACTACCACCTTGCAATTTAGGTTCTCGGCGGCTTCAGGTTGACTAGCGGTCAACTGTCCATGTGACAACACAAACCGATGGTTTCAGTCAGCTCCGATGGTCAACTAAACTACACGGTGTTCAACTATTTTTCTCCTGTTCGACTATGTTCACATATCCGCGCCTCCGCCCGACGGTTATTGCTTGCGGTTTGAATGTGATACAATATAATATGGGTCTTTTATATAGTTTATAACATTTTTCCGACAACACCTTACATGAGTTTTAAACCTAGGTCTAACTCTTTGCATAGCTCCGAAACTTATAACATTTGCGTTATATGGAATTTAGGATTAGGACCATGCACTTCGGTCTTTAGGTTTTCCACCATAGGTTTAATGAATTATATATTTAGCATAGGGTTATCACCATATCACCACTTTCACCACATAATGACATAACCATGAACCACAACATTACACCATGACATTTAACCATGACTGGAAAAATTTAAGATTTCATCCAGAACATCACTGAAGAAACTGACGATGAACTGGACTTCCTTCCTGTCGATCTGAATTATGCAAGATCCTCCTGGATCATGAGAAGAGCAAGGAGAATGTGGTTTTTGATTCCTTGTCATAAAAGTATGAGGAGGAAGGGTTCCTATTTTATTTATCAATATCAATGTTAGGTTTGATAACAAAGGTACACTAGAAATGGTTGGTTATTTATAATATCGTTCAAATTCTACAATGCGTAAACAAGGACCTAAACTTCCCCACAAGGTATAACTGGAAAAATGATGCATTGAGATATAAATGATTCAGTGTAGAATTATGATTTTAAATGATTAGTATTATAGGAATTTCATTCCTCTCCTATGGTAAGTCACTCTAACTTTGAGAAAACATATGAATGGGTTAAGTGTTCATTCTTTTAGGATGGAGTGAAGAATGGCATCCACACCCTCATAGAAGGATGTGACAAGTGTCAAAGGAAAAATGATGAAACAATGAATCCACATTAAGCATTGTGGCCCTTATTGATCCTTATAATAATTTGGGTTGATGTTTCAATTGATTTTATAGTTGGGATACCTAAAGTAGGAAATAAACATGTCACCATGGTGATGGTTTCCTAGATTTGTAAATATTCCCACTTTTGTGCCTTACAACACATGTTTAAGCCAGCCATAGCTGCAAACATAATCATGTATTATATTTTAAAACTATGTGGTGTTACAAGCCATTTTGTCACACTTGTTCAATAGGCTTGAAAATTGGATCAATCAACATCCTTGAACACTTTGTCATGATCCCTTTGCAAATCCATAAGAATCACTTCTCCAAAATGTATGAGTTTATGAGTCTATCTTCTAAAAAACCATGTTTTTAACCCCAACGCACCCTGAATTTCCATCCACCTGCACTAGATGAAATTTGCATAAATGATAAGCTGCGTTAATTAGTGCAGGTTTCTCTACTGTGCAGGTGCCCTTATTCTAGAATTTCAGGAAAATTAAAAAATATTTTCGAATCTTATCCTTCTTGAAACTTCTAAGGTGGTTTTAACCATTTACCATGGATAGAGAGCTCGAATTCCTATATTATCATACTCTATTTCTCTTATATATTATCCCTAGAACTTATCCTCCCTCATAAGTGGATCTCAAGCCTAGATTAGTAAATCCTAAACTACCATATTTACCCTATAAATTTACTGCCTCCTGTTAGTGTCAGTATTTTCATCCTGTCACCAATGATCAAATGGACTCTTACCATGTCTTGTTAGGGTCCCATAGTCAATTTTTTGTCATTTCACTAGGTCTTCAAGAAAAAATTTGGTCATTGGGCGTTAGGTCTAGGACTATTTTCCACTCCTTCCAAAATTTTTGTATGCTGGTCTATGTCATCACTCAGCTAAGTGTAACATTATTCATATATTTTCATAATAATTTGAGTCATCATTACCATGATTTCATTTAGTTCAATGTCTCCATTAGGTCATTAGGGTTTCAAGGTCCCCAAAATTTCCATTTCATGCATAAAATTCAACAATTGGAGGAATGGTAATAAAGCAAGTTTCTTCAATAAATTTTGTTTTCAAAAAATGTAATTTTATGTTTCTATATGTAATAAGCACTTCATGTTACTAAAGTTGCAGTTCAAGTTTAGAAAAAGTTCAAATTTACAAAGAGATTCAATGTTCCAAAGAAGCCACAAAAAGTTCAAGGTTACAAATTCTAAGGTTACAAAGTTAAAAAAAATGAAAGTCGTGCATGAAAAGGACATGTGGGGCCCATCATCACTCAAAGGGAGTCATTCCATGCTTATAAAAAGCCCAAAAAGACACAAGCTCATTTCAATTGCACTCTTTTTCCTTCTTAGCATCGAGATCTCATTCATCATTTATCATTTCCTCACAAGTTTAGGACCATAAATTTTTCAAAAAAATGATTTTTTCCTCCAGTCGCCATGCTTTTCCTTCTAGCGCTACGTTTTTCCTTCTGGCGCTGCGCTTTTCCTTCACACGCTGTGCTTTTCCTTCACCCGATGCATTTTTTGCAGAGGAGCTACGCTTTGTCTTGAAAAGCTTCTAAAGGGCTGGAGAAGGTCTCTAAGATCAGCACAAGCTTTCACAAGGGTAAAACAAGTCATTTGAAGCACTTCACACCCTCTTTCACTTAGTATCTTTATTCCTATGGTGGCAAATTTGTCAATTTCTTCCTACGCTACGTATTTATTGAAGATTATGTTTTTATGATTTGAAAACCCTAGGCTCCCTCTCCTGCCATACCCTAACCTCTTACACACATGAATACATCCCTAAAAACCTAATCCCCTCTCAACTTCCATTCCCTAAAACGTATCCCCAAACCCTATCCCTACTCGCTGCGTTTTTGGGCAACCAACAATATAGGCCTATGTAAAAATTCCCTAGCCCTATTCCCTCATGATTTTCACCTCCCTCCACTTCCCTAAGGTCCCAAACATCCCTCCTCACCTCCTAAATTTTTCCTACATTCATCCCTACTTCCTAATCCCATCATGACATTCCTTTTTTCCCTTCCCCTGTTTTTCCCCTAGGGTTTGATATCATAGTATACTATGGAGAAGGAGAAGAAGAAAACTTATAGCAATGGTGGGAAAGTTTCAAGATATGAACCATCAGATACTCGAGAGCTGTTTTCATCACCACTTGCAGTCAAGTGTTTTCAACATGTTGGGTGCTTTGAATTTTGTGAGTTGGTCCAAAAAGTGCAACATCATCTTGAATTGACCAAATTGTTTGTCACCAACCTCAATAAATATAAAGTAACTATTGCAGGGGTAACCTTTACCATCTCAGATGACAACATAACATTATCCACAAGGATACCTAACATGGGTGAAAAATGGTTTAAGACCCAAGAATTGTATGCTCAATTGTATCAACCCTTTCTCAAAGCTCAATACAAGGGTAACATCAAGAAAATATTTCCTTTTGGCCAGCTCCTTGACATGTTTGCACCTTTGATGAAGTTCATCATGAAATATTTTACTTGTGAGGGGATATTCTTTATGCTCTACAATTATCATGCCATATTAATTATGCATTTTACTAGGGTGAAATTTCTCAATATACCCTACTACCTGTACAGAAGTCTAGACAAGATGGCATACATAGTGCAACACAAAGACAATGAGCTGCAACAAAACAACCTCTTTCATCACTCCCTCATCAAAATTATTGTCCTACATCATCTAGACCAGCTAGGCATAGCTTGGGAGACATTCATTGAATCAAATACATTTTTACCTTCTTCTAATCAACCTACTAGACCTACTTCATCATCAACACCACCTAAACTAGCAAAAATTGGTTCATCTAGTAGGGATACAATGAAGAAAAATAAAGGAGGGGATAAAGTGGTAAAAAATTATCAAAGAGGGAACATCCTTGTGTTTTCTCCACAGATTGTGGGAGGGGCCAAACCTACTTCACCAAAACATGGATCACCATCAGTGCAACATGACATATCCATGCATGAGGTTTCTATGTATGATGAAGAGCAAGAATTTGACCTAGTTGACTTGGAGGCCCATTAAGAGCATGAAAACCTAGAAAGAATCATCAAGGACAAAGATTCTCAAATCAAATAACTTCAGGACAATTTGGAAAGGTCCAAATTTATCATTTCATTCCATGAGCAGGAGAATAGTCAACTCAAAACAAAGCAAATGATTATGGAGGTAGAGCAAGTTAAAGCTAAGAGGAAAGGATTGAAAGGAAAAGTAGTAATTGAGCATGATGAGTCTGATGAGCATGAAGAATATATGGAAAGGAGAAGACCAAGAACAAGGGGATTAAAAAGAGCATTGGAGGTAGAAAGACAACATGAGGCTCTTCTTGTAGAGGAAATCACTTTTGAGGAGAATATTGCCATGGAAATCAATGAAGATAGGGAAGTTTGGTTAGAAAGGGTCAATAATCACTTAGAAAAACTCTTTGACAAGGCCAAAAGAGATAACAAGATACATAAACGCATGTCTTCCCACTATTAAACAAGGAATCAGATTGCATAAATCAAAATTAAGTAATTGCAAGACAAACTTAAAGAAACCCTAATCAGCCAAAAGGAGAAGGGAAAATTGATTTGCTTGTTGATGCCTCCATGGTTTTATAAAATACCTCATCATGACCTTGTACATCAAATTTGGGAAGTTTTGGAGCATATTTTGGTAAATTTCATATTTTTGGTCAAATTGGGCAATTTTCAGTACAGTCACCCTGCAAAAATCATAGTGTGGGCCACGCTACGATTTTCTGGAGGGCTCCAAATGGCACAAAATATACATGGTTGGATAGAATATGACTCCTAAATTAACTTTGGACACCTGGCAGCGCAAGTAATCGGCTTTTACAGGGTGAAAATGGTCAAAATCCACCTAAAAAACACCTTTCTGCCTTGTTTTTTGAGGTCACGCTACACTTTTTGACCAGTCTTGGGAGAATGAGTTTTTGAAGGCCTTCCCAAGGGTAACTTTCAAAAATAAATTTTTTTTTTTTTTTCCCGGAAACTAGACACACAGGGCTAGTTTAACGTTCTCTTAGATTTCAATTTTGACTTTAGGAAGGTGCCTAAAAATGGCCTCCAACAAGGAGTTGCGCTTTTTCCAATTTTCTGAGATTTTAATTAAATTTTCATTGTGTAATTTTTGACAATTCCTAGTTTGAATTTTGTAAAAGTCAAAAGGTGAATGTGGATGAATGTAAAAGTAAAAATTTAAATGTAAATGGTAAAAATTGAGATGAATAGGTGTCTTATCCTTCATTTATTTCTTTGAGGATATGTCTCTTAATGGTTAGATAAAGGAGGAATTTGTTGTGGAACCTCCCTAGTGTGTAGCAGACTTAAGATAGATGCATTTATTTGACTTTATTTCTTTCAAATTCGACCTTTAAGGGAGGATTTCCACCTCAGTGGCTATATGAGGCCCTTTTTAATTAGTTTCAAAGGTTGGATGATGTGGAATTTAGCTTGGAACACTAGTGTATTTTGTGATTTTGGAAGGAACTAATAGACACAATTTGTAGCTATTGTGGTGGGATTCATGTGGTATGTGTTTTAGAAGTGTTTCTTCTTCTGTTATTCATATGTTTGAATTTGTTGTACCTTCCATATTCATTTCCATGTCTTATGTGATTGATTTCTAAGTTTGATAAGCAGAATTCATTGATTCAATGCTATGTTTTGGAGAAGTTTTCATATTTATGTTCATTTTATTATGATATAAACGAATTCATGATATTCATGCTGATTTTGAAACCCTATAAATCTACCATATTCACCAAGATACCTTTAAAGTGCTAAAGTTTTTGCCTACCTTTCCCCATTACATCTCTGTAAATCTGATTTTCAAAGCCCTAACCTAGTTTTTCCTAGACCTAATTCACCATCCAACGCAAGCCTTCAAAGTCAAAATAAAACCATAATATGCATACCTAGCCTAAAATATTTCATGATCCAGTCAATTTGGCTGTGATTTCATTGGGAGATCCCTCTCATCCTAGTAGGGCTAGCTACTAGGTCAAAGTGGTATGTGGTTACCTTTGTTGGTCTCCTTTTAAGCCTTCAGAGATCCGGTGGAGTGCTAACATCTTGGCGTCGTTGCTGGGGAAGGAAGTGACAGATCTTCCCTAAGTGTACTATTATTTCATCAAATTCTAGGCCTGTGGGTGATGGGACTTAGTACTCGTGAAGGCTGATTAAAAAATTGCAGAGAACCGAGTTACGGAAACAAAGAACATTTTGGCTTTGAGAAGATACACAAGATCGAATATTGATCCTCATCCAACTTCTCCAGTTGAAGATCCAGAGTAACTCATCCGAAAGCATAGATCCCAACACTTAGAGTTTCAGTCGGATCCATCTTCATTAGTAAAATATTAATCATTACCTACAAAAGTATTATCCATTGAAGATATTCCATTCGATTTGAAGTTTGAATTGTCTCTATTTAGATCAAAGTCAAAAATTCATTGCTTGAGATAGTGTTTGTTCCATTGAGATTATCTGAATTTAAATCATTTTCAGAATTCTTATTTGATTCCCGAAAACTTGAAGATAAATTACTATCTGAAGAATCCAAATCTGAGTCATATTTTGATAGGAAAATCTGGAGTTAGTTTGATAGACTTGAAAAATTAGCCAACTAGCTCCAATATACATCTGAAAAAGCTATCATCCAGTACCAACAAGAGTCTTTATTCATTCTGACACAATATCAATAAGTTTCTACCTCCTCTTCCACCCCTTCTACTTTATTACCTTTTCAGTATATCCCTACCATTATTACTCCTGCACCACACTCAGTAGGATTCATAGTGAGATTTGCACCTCTAATTTTACCTGGTCAATTTTCACCCTTACCACAAGGCTATGGTCAAATACTTCCTCTCTCTGATGATAATTATGAGATTAGTGCCAGAAAACACTTAGTCAAAGTCATTGATTTCATTGACTTAGAAGAGATTGATGCTGATGATGAAAAAATGAGGATCATTGCCCAAAGCTTCTCCGGAGATGTAAAAAATTGGTTCTGTTCTTTGATCGCTAATTACATAGGAAATCTAGAGCAGCTAACTGATGCATTCATAACTAGATGGGAAGTGAAAAAGAATCCACTTTAGAATATTTACGAGTATGGAAACTTAAAGATAAATCCAAATGAGTCAGTTCGAGATTTCATTGCTCGTTTCAATCGAGTGCATAACTCAATCCCAAATGAGATCAAACCTCCTCCAGGTTTGGCCCTATTGCACTATCCACATGCTTGTGATCCGAATATGGCATACCAGGTTTGAGAGATAAGTCCTGCAACACTAGAGGATATGCAAATAAATACAGTCAGTGTCAAAGAAAATTTGACAATAAAAAATTCAAAGACCAAAGGTGAGAGAAAGGCAACAATCAAAGAAGAACCATCCAAATCCTCTGAGGTCAAATTGGATACTCTGATCAAGACTATGGAAAGAATGGTTGATAGAATGTATATCACTTAAAGACAACCAGAAGCACAGGTTCATATTCCTAATTTCTGAGATCAACAACAACAACCTTAGTTTAGGATTAAATAGAGGAAACAAAGAGATCCAAAGTAGCCAGCACAACAACAGATCCAGATGCCTTTGCTGCAGAATTATGCTCAAGGGGTTGAAGAAGAATATTATATTGTGGAAGAAAATCATTTCTTCACAGTAGATGGACAACTTATATTCTTGACAGAGGATGAGGAATACATTGAGAAAACATATTTGCCGAAAGATCAATACTACATACTTGCAAATGATGATGAGTTTGAGGTTAAATCCAATGATTATCAGTGGGGTTATCTTAATGAACTCAGCTCACATTAGTGGCAATATTTATTGACGAATAGAGATGTTCCTGTCACTCCTATCCAAAAAAGGACATCCCAGAAAAAAGATACTCAGCCAAGAAAAATCCCTAACCTAGTCAGAACAAGGGAAAAGAGCCCGAAGTTGCAAATTAGATCAAGATCAATCAAGCATCTACAAGTGCACCAAGAAAATAAAAATACATTCAAAAGAAGGAAGCTGCAACAAAGGACCAACCCGACAAGAGGGACATCTCTGTAAAAGAGGTAGATAAGCAATCCAATCTTTTTAGCTTAGAATATGAAATCTCTAAGTTAAAAGTCTCTATCCATTTAACTGAGCTTGTTAAAAACAATCAACAAAAATCTCATGTGGCTAAAATGATGAAAGTAGATCCTATGTATGATATGGTTAATGTTGAATATGATCAAACTGAGCTCATTTTTTGTCCATATAGATGGTCAACTAGAAGATAGTGAAGTTCCCCCATTTTATTTGAGTTTGAGAATTCATTAGTGTATCCTCCAAAATGCCATGCTTGATTCCAGAGCTTATCATAACCTGATTCCAAAGGCCATAATGGAAAATTATGGCTTGGATATAACCCTTCCTTACCATGATATTTACTCCTTTGATTCTGGTAGAGTACGTTGTCTTGGTCCTATAAAAGACTTGGTAGTTTCACTTGAGCAAATCCCATATTAAAATGTCTTAATGGATGTGGTAGTAGCTGATATACCTCCATGGTTTGGCATGATACTATTAAGGTCATGGGGAGTGAATTTAAGAGGTACTTTTAAATTTAATTTCTCTTATGCCACCATCTCGGGTTTTGGACAATAGAGGAAGTTGTACCGGGAGACAAAAATGAAGTATATGATCACCAGTAAAGAGAAACCAAAAAATCATCCTATCAATGCTGCACATACTGATCTTGAGTCATTTATTTTGTTTAATGATAGTGGTTTTAATGATTTAGATAGTCATCTCATAGAATTTGAGGAAATTTCAAAAATTTCGAATAGCGTCAGAGAAGTTTTGGATGAAAAACAAGGCAATCAGCCTAGTTCTTTAGAGCAGTTATTAGAGAAGCCATAAAAAGGTTCAGAACATATTGAAGGAGTGGCCCGAAAAGAGGAGACAAATCAGACTGCAAAATTCCAACTTCCAGATGATGAGAATGGTCTTTGGACCATGGATTTCGATGGTGCCTTAGGGAAAGATGGGGTAGGAATTGAAATATGGATCCGTAGTCCAAAACATCAATAAGGTAAAATACCAAAGAATGTGAGATTGTGTTCATACAAGTTTTCTTTCATTTGTTCTAATAATTAAGCTGAGTACAAGGCATTGATCACCAACCTCAAAATTCTGAAAAATTTGGGCGCAAAAATAATTTATGTTTATGGCGACTCCGAGATTCTAATCAAACATGTAAAAGGAGAATACCAGGCTAAGAATCCACAAATGAGAGCATATAGAAATGTTGTACTTAATATCCTCAAAATGTTTCCTGAATATACATTGTCATTTGTACCAAGAAGTTAGAATCTTATGGAAGATTCCATTGCTACAACAAAAAGTAACTTTAAGATTCCCATATTTTCTAATAGGAAGTTTGAAATTCATGTCAAACATCGAATAACTATCCCTGACAACTTGAGGTATTGGCAAGTATTCTGGGATGACAAACAAGTGAATATTTTTTGCAGATGGAAGGTGAATTTGAAAATTCATTTATTGATGAGGTATATGATAATGATGATCAAGTGATCGAGGCTACTCAGGTTGATGTATTACATCTGAAAGATAACAACATTCCAAGGGGTCTTGTACCTTTGGAAGAATTGTTTGATCAAAATGATGTTGCTAGAAAGCTGACCATGGTTCCTACCAAGAAAGGCCCTGTCAAAGATGTGAATTTTGGAACAACAGACAAGCCGAAGATGGTCAAGCTGTCCAAGTCTTTATCTCCAGAGGTAAAAGAAAAATACATAGCATTGTTGTCTGAATTTTCTGATGTATTTGCTTGGGACTATGCATATCTGAAATTTTATGATAAGAATACCATTTAGCATACAATTCCAGTCAATCTTGACCAAAATCCATTCAGACAAAAGTTGAGAAGAATCAACCCAAGGTTGTTGTCATCGATAGAGAAAGAGGTAAATAGAAATTTTCAAGCTGGTATCATTATTCCCATTAGATTTTCTGATTGGATGTCAAATCTTGTTTCGATGAGAAAGAAAATGGGAGAAATTCGTCTTTGTATTGATTTTAGAAAGTTGAATAAGGTGTCTCTAAAAGATAACTATCCCCTTCCTAAGATGGACCATATACTACAGAGAGTGGTTGGGTCCTCTCGAATGTCGCTTCTTGATGGATATTCAGGATACAATAAAATATTAGTGCATAAGGATGATCAAGACAAGACTTCTTTCATGACACCTTGGGGCACATTCAAGTATGCTAAAATTCTATTCAGGCTCAAGAATTCAGGGGCCACTTTTCAGTGGGTGATGGACATAGCCTTTGCAAATGAAAATGATTTTTTCTTAGTTGTGTATCTTGATGATTTGACAATTTTTTCTCATTTTGATGAAGAGCATTTGTATCATTTGAGAATTGTATTTCAAAAGTGCAGGAAATTTGGGATTTTATTTAATCCCAAAAAGAGTCTTTTTTCCATGGAGGAGGGCAAGCTTCTCGGTCATATCATCTCCAAAGATGGTATCCATATTGATCCTTCTCGGATTGAGGCTATTCAGCAAATTGATTTTCCACGTAGAAAGAAATATATCCAAGCCTTTAATGGTAAGATTAACTTCTTGAGAATATTTATTCCAAATATTTCTGAGCATCTTTGAGAGATGACCAATATGCTTAAAAAGGATAGTGAGGTAAGGTGGCCGGAGGATGCCAAAAAGTATTTTAACTCAATAAATTTTTCTTTAACTAAAACTCCTATTTTGATAAGCCTCGACTACTCCATTAATTTCATCATATTTTCATTTGCTTCTTAACACACCTTGGCTACAGTTTTGATGCAAAATGAGGGTAAGACCGAGCAACCCATTGCATTATTTAGCCGTACCATCAGGGATGCAACCCTTAGATAATACATTATTGAGAACCAATCCTTGGCTCTGGTAAATACAATGAAGGAATTTCGAGTGTATGTCAGGCTGATGAAGAGGAAAGTGTAAAGAAGCTATGTTAGAGTATGAACTCGAGATCAAGCCTACAAATTTGATCAAAGGTCAGAGATTAGCCAAGCTCATGGCTGAATCAAATTTACATGCACTTGATATCAATATCATTTCTGTTTTATCCGATGAAGAAAATGATGGCGCACTCATGTAGGTATCAGATATTTTTCTCTCATCCCCTTGGTATTACGATATCATTTATGTGCTTAAGCATCTTAATCCTCCTCCAGACATGTCTAAAAGTAAGGGTAGGTCATTGAAGTTGAAATCTTCCAAGTACTGCATTTTGGACAACGCTCTATATTGGAAAGACCCGGGAGGTGTCTTGCTGAATTGTTTGGTAGAAAATGAAGCCAAGGAGGTAATGACTGATTTCCATAAGGGAGATTACGGAGGTCACTTGTTTTGGAAAACCATGGCAAATAAGGTGTTGAGGGATGAATATTATTGGCCTAATATTTTTTTATATTTATATAAAACCGTGATGAGTTGTCATGTGTGCCAGATATTTCAAGGTAAGAGGAAGCTTCTCCTGCTTCCTTTACAACCTATATCCATGAAAGCACCATTTCAGTAGTGGGGCCTTGAATTTATTGGAGAAATTGACCCTACATATTCTGCCCAACATAAATGGATCTTAACAACTACCAACTACTTCACCAAATGGATCCGAAAGTGATCCCAACAAGGCAAGCTACAAATTTAGTCATTATTCAGTTTTTGGAGAATAACATTTTGTCTCGATTTGGCTGTCCTCACAAGATCATTACAGATAATGCGACTACATTCAAGTCTAATAAAATGGTTGAGTTTTGCGACAAGTACAACATCTAATTGGGGCACTCAACCACATATTATCTGCAAGGTAATGGATTGGAAGAATCTTCTAACAAATCTTTAATCAACATTATAAAGAAGATGTTGGAGGCAAACAAGAAGAACTGGCATAAGAAGCTTGGTAATGCTTTGTGGGCGGATAGGGTGAGTAGTAACAAGTCAATAGGAATGTCTCCTTTTCAATTGGTATGTGGAGTAGATACAATTTTCCCTACATCACATGCAATCCCAGTTATTAAGTTGTTACAAGAAGCAGGTAGTGAAGAGAATGATGTGCAACACTAGATCAATCAGATGATCCATCTTCAACAAACCAGGGATGAGGTATTTCTAAACACCTCAAAGCTTCATGAAAGGATTAAGAAGGTATATGACTGCAAGAAAAAAGCAGATGATTTCAAAATTGGAGATGTGGTCCTCCATTGGGATGATAGGAACGAGGAGAAAGGGAAACACGGTAAATTTGAGAACCTATGGAAAGGACCATACAATATTTCAGCCTCTCGTGGACAACATGCTTTTCTATTGGAGGAAATGAATGGAGAAGATTGCATAGGAGGACCAGTTAATGGTAGGCTCCTTAAGAACTACCTTTTCTGAGCATATTTATGAAAATTTCCCTATTCCATTGTACATATCAGTTTAATGTTTCTGCAAAGTGTGAAGCAGAGAATCATTAGAGCTTGGAGCCCGAGGTGAAGGCCATAAAGTTCCATTTATTTGCTGCTATTTTCAAAATTTATTTAAAGTCAAGTCAGTCCAGTTTTGAGTCAGTTTATCATGTCAAGTTTTCAATATTCAATTTGGTTTTATAATTTTTGACTTCATGCCCAATGGTTAGGCTACTTGGTCTACGGTGTTCTTGACACCTCCAAGGAGATGCCATCCCTAGCTGGAGCCAATGTTAGTGCCAGTATTTGCATCCTGTCACTAGTGATCAAATGGACTCTTATCATGTCTTTTTAGGGTCCCATAGTCAATTTTTTTTCATTTCACTAGGTCTTCAAGAAAAAATTTGGTCACTAGCATTAGGTCTAGGACTATTTTCCACTCCCAAAACTTTCATATGCTGGTCTATGTTATCACTCAGTTGGGAGTATCATTATTCATAGATTTTCATCATCATTTCAATCATCATTACCATGATTTCATTCAATTCAATGTCTCCATTAGGTCATTAGGGTTTCAAGGTCCCCAAAACTGCCATTTCATGCATAAAATCCAACAATTGGAGGAGTGGTAATAAAGCAAGTTTATTCAATAAATTTTGATTTCAAAAAACGTAATTTTATGTTTCTGTATGTAATAAAAACTTCATGTTACTAAAACTATAGTTCAAGTTTTGAAAAAGTTCAAATTTCTAAAGAGATTTAATGTTCCAAAGAAGCCACAAAAAGTTCAAGGTTACAAATTCTAAGGTTACAAAGTTCAAAATAATGAAAGTCATGCATGAAAAGGACATGTGGGGCCCATCATCACTCAAAGGGAGTCATTCAATGTTTATAAAAAGCCCAAAAATACACAAGCTAATTTCACTTTCACTCTTTTTCCTTCTTAGAATAGGTGTCTTATCCTCCATTTATTGCTTTGAGGATATGTATCTTAATGGTTAAATAAAGGAGGAATTTGTTGTGTAGCCTCCCTAGTGTGTAGAAGACTTTAGATAGATGCATGTATTTAACTTTCTTGCTAGAAAATTTGACCTCCAAGGGAGGCTTTCGACCTCAGTGGCTATATGAGGGCCATTGTAATCAGTTTCAAAGGTTGGATGTTGTGGAATTTAGCTTGGAATAATAGTGTATTTTGTGATTTTGGTAGGAACTAATAAACATAATTTTCAGCTATTGTGGTGGGATTCATGTCGTATGTGTTTTAGCATTGTTTCTTCTTTTGTTATTCATATGTTTGAATGTATTTTACCTTCCATCTTCATTTCCATGTCTTATGTGATTGATTTCTAAGTTTGATAAGCATAATTCATTGATTCAATGCTCTGTTTTGGAGAAGTTTTCACATTTATGTTAATTTTCTTCTGATATAAACGAATTCATGATATTCATGCTCATTTGTAAGCCCCATCAATATACCATATTCTCCAAGATACCTTTAAAGTGATAAAGTGTGTGCCTACCTTAACCCATTACATCTTTGCAAATCTGATTTTCAGAGCCTTGACCTAGTTTTTCCTAGACCCAATTCACCATCCAACACAAACCTTCAAAATCAAAATCAAACCCTAATCTGCATACCTAGCCTAAAATATTTCATGATCCAGCCAATTTGGTTGTGATTTCATTGAGAGATCCCTCTCAGCCTAGTAGGGCTAGCTACTAGGTCAAAGTGGTATGTGGTTACCTTTGCTGGTCTCCTTTTCAGCCTTCGGTGATCTGGTGGAGTGCTAACACCTCCCATAGAGTCTGGGTTGGATTTTGGAGACTACTAGTTCCCTCATGCTGCTGATTTGAGTTTAAGGAATCATCATCCATTTTGGCATTAGGGTTGAGTATGAAGGTTTTCTTTGTGGCAAGGAAGGACAAGACAATTGGGGAGACATCTACAAAGTCAACTTCTATATATGGATGTAACTCTCTCCTTTATTTATTAAGACAAAAATCATTATGTTTTCCTATACTTGTGTCTTATTGATGTTAATGTATTTCAATGCCATATTGACTTGTTGAATAGAGATATTGAATTATTCTATGTGGATATTGTAGTTCTCTTGCTTGTTTTAGTCATTGTTTCAAGTTCCATTATAGTGCATGGAGCTAGGATTGGAACTTACAAGTGAAGAGAAGAAGAGGACTTACTACAGATTCCATGTAGGTCTCTTTTCCTTATACTAATCTCTCTAAGGAAAACATAGATATTTTTTGCCTTTGTTGTTCTAGATCAAACCACTAGATCCTTTTTTTTTTTTTTTTTTTCGCCGTAGAAGTGACTTTTCCATATAAAAATTTGGAAACCATAACGAAGATTGAGATTTCCCTTAGTGGATTAATTTGCCTTAACATATTTTAACCTTTCAAAGCGACCTTAATCGAATTATCCAAACAATAATTGACATTAAGAAAACATATTTTTGAGCTTCGTGGGGTTTTTGTGTCATTTTTTGACTAAATTGGCTCCAACACACTCTCTGTTTTGAGATAGAGTGACCCAACACAGTCTCTCTTCTCTTGAAATGCGATGGTTTGCATTGGTTCCCATTCTGCACATGTGATGGTCCTGTAGGATGATTTTTTTTTACATTTATATGCCTTGCTCTGAGTTTTGATTTCGTCTAGAAGGTTTTCTTGAGTCTCTGAACTTTTTTATATCTTTGTAAAGCCATCAGTGTGTTTATATTTGGATTTGATTGCCTTTTGATGATAATTTTTTTGATTTTTCCTTCTTATTCTCATTAGGGTTTGTAAACATTTGAGATTGATTATTGATTTTATTAAAGAATTTTGATATTACAGTTCTAGTCTATGTGAATTATTTGATCATTTATCTAGCTATAATTATTTTTTATTGCATTTGAAATTGAAAAGGAAAAGAAAAGAAAAAAATCAATTTCTTAACAATTTTAGAGCGTTTTTGCTTGCAGTTTTGCAAAAAATATCCCCCCTCAATCGCCTTTGAGCGTCATATGTTTTGATCTTTGGAATTTTCACCCAATTTAAGTTTGAGTCCTCTATTAATGAAATGTCATATTACATTTGATTTCATTGGGTATTTCCTTTACACTTTATTGGTTCTTTCATTGCATTAGTGAAGGAAGGTATTGTTGTTCACAAGTAGTCTTGTTATATTGTTCTTTCACTGATTTGGAATCATCTTGTGTTTGTTTTGAGGAATTGTCTTGCACATGTTACATTTTCATAGTTATAATTATTTTTTTTCACAACAAGAAAGGAAATTGTGCATAGATTACATTTACATAGTTTTCAGGGGAATTATGTATAGATTATATTGCATGGTTTGACATATTTTATGGATTTGAATTGAACTGGAATAGTGAAATTGAAATATCTTGTGAGGAAGCATCTTTGATTGATGCACCATTGTTTGTTTATTCCTCCTTGCAGATAGATCTTCATTGAAATAAAAGAGTTCTTGTTATCATACTAGTTGCATCATAATGCGTACAATTGAATTTGTATCGTGAGCCTTGAAATTGAAAAATAATTGAAGATCAAATTCTAAAATTTACTCAATCAATGTTAGCAACATTTATAACATTAACGACACACATAGAGGTCTAGGCTAGAGACCTGTTCCAACATCTTTAAACATAGGAGTTGTCGTTACTTGTCTGTGTTACATTCTGGGGGTAGTCAGAATTCCACGTATGTAAGTATATCAAATCGTTCTCCACGTACCCTTTGGTATATCGCATCGTGTTCCATATATGAAAAGTATATCAAAATAATTCTTATCGTACATGTCGTATTAGACAACACTACTACAGTCTTCACTCCCACGTACCTTCGGGTATATTTTGGAATTCCCCTATAGGTTGCTATCCTCCCATAGGTAATTGAGTCGACCGACCTCCTATCTATGATACACCGAACACAAAATTCAGGGATATTTCCTACATGTACTAGAAATTGTATTCACAGTTCACAGTGACTTGATAATCCTTATCTGCCTAGTTACCCCTTTGTTTTATTTGTGTCTTTAATTCATAAAATTAATTAATTAACCATGAAAAGACATCCACACTGTGGAAAAAATCCTGAGTAGATATTAGGTTTAGACTAATGGCAACAATTCCCGAGTCCACCAGTCAAGGAAACCACTCTAATGAGAGTCCTGGTCCTTTTCCTTCTTTTGGAAATACTGATGCTCCTTATATGGAAACATTGTCCCTTCTTGAATTTACCATTGGCTTACCAATTTGGCTGTTTTCGACCTCCTTGGATCCGAATATCCAGACTGATTCTCAACCAAGTAGTCCTCCACCTGAAAAATATCAACCTCAAGTTGACCCTTTGCCTTTTTCGCCCAATGTATCTTCCTCCCTTTATTTTTCCTTGCCTGGTGAAAGTATTAATTCTAGTAACCATAAAGTTAAGAAGAAGAGGAAAAGGACAAATAAGAAGAAGCAAATAAGCCGGGGGGAAACCAAGGAAAAATTTCTATGAATGAAATTGATGTTGAGAAACCTTCCAAAAAGCCTCGTAAAGTTAAATTCCCTTACATGATTTGTAAGGGATATCACCTCCTTAGAAGTGACCAATCATTAACCAGTGATAATAAGGTCCATGTAAAGAAGGGTAAATTCAAGTTTCTTTGTAGGTTATGTGAAGGGAATTATATCATTCACCTTTTCCCTTATATGGATGAAGCATCCATGGTGTTGGAAAATCTTATTGTTCCTCAACAACAACTTCCAACTAGCTACCGAAATATTTCCAAAAATCCTCCACTAGTTGATGACATAATTGAATCAAATCCATCTCCAGTTAATCCTACCCTCTCTGAATGTGAATCCCATGAGTTCATTCCCAACCAAACATTGGTTGAGGAAGTGGTTGACCCGATTACGCCTTCAATTTATTGTACATTTCCCATAGAGAGTGAGGATAATACCACTCAAGTTCTTCTTGTTTCTTCTGATTCTATCGAACAAGGGGGAATTTATCCTATTGTCATAGAACCCCCTCTAAGTAATGAGGTTATTGATTTTAATTGGAGCCTATTGGAAGAACCTCATCTCCCTTCTTACATGCCTTTCCAAGTCACGGTGAAGGCTTATAATACAAACATATTTCACATTGTTATTGATGAGGGTTCCTATGTTATCATTCTATCTTCCTCTGCTTGGAAAGCTTTGGGTTCCCCACAACTTATGTTTGTTTCTCCAAATATATTAGCCTTTAATATAAGAACCAATCAACCTTTAGGGATCCTTCATCATTTTTTTGTTATTTTGGGAGGAAAGACTATATGTATTGATATTATGGTTGTCATGGGCCCCCTGGATTTTAATTTTCTCTTGGGGCAAGACTATGTTTACGCTATGAGTGTTGTCGTGTCACACACTTTGAAGTGATGTGTTTCCTGCATGATGGAAAAATAGTGAATATTGATCAACTTTCATTCGTTGGTCCTGATTTTACTACAAATAATCCGAATTCCCTAAATGTTCCAAACATGCAAGTGGTATATTGCTAACCACAAGTAAATTATGTGTCAACATGTCCCATGCCAATACCTACTAATGAAGATGCACTTTTCACTGTTGGCTCAACTTATTTTGACCTAGATCCAGTAGGTGATGTGATAATTCATTTACTGGAGGCATTGGAGTCTGATTTTTCTGTTGGATATTTGGATACCTTCCAGAGCATTGTTCTCCCATTTGATGAGAACCTCTTGGAGGCCATGGCCTTTTGAGGGCCATGATCTGATTCCATGAGAATAGTTCCTTTTCTTGTGTCCAGGTCGTTAAAAAATGAAACAAGGTGCTCTGAGCAGAGTTCATGTTCTAATGTCAAGCTCATTAAAAAATTAAACAAGGTTCCCATGAGCAGAGTTCCTTGTCTTGTGTCAAACTCGTTAAAAAATGAAACAAGGTCCTTTGAGCATAGTTCTTTTACTATGTCAAGATCGTTAAAAAATGAAACAAATCCCCCTCCAAGTCGAGTCTTTCACTTGATCTCGTAAATGCACCTTCATTTAATCTACCTGTTAGTAACCAATAGTGTAGTTAGGTGAATGAAATGAAGCTTGGGGGGCATGCACCTAGAATTGCGTTATTATGTTGGGGGCATGAAAACTTATATCGAGCATAGTTTTTTCTCATGTTTCAAGCTTGTGTAAGAATGAAACCAATCTCAATCATAGTTTTTCTCATGTTTCAAGCTTGTGTAAAAATGAACTTCACTCATACATTATCCCTTGGTCGATCATACGCTTTCACTTGGGTTTTACCTTTTCCTGGGGAACCAATATGATGAGTGGTCTTATTATTCTACCTCTTAACCTTTATGTGTTTTAAGAAGTTCCATCATGACCGAAACCAGTTTCTACCCTTTATACCACTCATTCCTCCAAGAGGGGTCCTCTTTCAGCTCTTTTCAGACTCCAAAAACATGAAAATATTGTTGAGCACTTGCGTTTTCGCACTCCTTTTAGTAAAGGGAAAGATGTATAATTAGTATAAGATTAACCCTTTTCTGGATCGGGATAGAGTATTTTCAAAAAAATAATAATTTAGTCGAACATTGATAAAAGGTTCTCCTGAGTATCGTTTTCTGCCTTTTCGGACTCACAATACTAAATTTATGAAAATGAACCTTTGGAGTTTTATTTTTTGCCTCTTTTTCAAACTCTCTAAACATGAAAAAGAAGTCGAGTTGCACAATTGTTGGACTCGTTGAACATGACAAGAACAAACCACTTCTTCTCAAGGTTTGTTAAAAATACATAGAAGGATTCATCCTAAGGATGACTTTATAGATTAAGCATATGATATCCTCCTCAATATTGTAAAAAAAAAGAGGTTCTAACAAAAAATGGCAGGGAAAATTTGGAAAACAAGGTACTTAGCCTATTAATGGCAGGAAGTCGCTCTTGAACATGAAAATCTTTCACTTCATCCCCGTGAGTGTTGGGTTGCGAAATCTACTTACCTCTTTGGTTAATCATACCACATCAAAATCCTCCATAATCGGTTTTAGGTAAATGATGCCAAATACATAAAACGACGTTGATATGTTCAAGAGAAGTCCTTAAATTGATATCCTCTACAATACTCTTAAGCCTTCTTTCATTTTTTCCACTGCTGAACCAACTCTTCATCAACATTGTTTTGTCTCAAATCTTGATACTTGTTTCGTGTCATTAATGGGGGATACATCAAGGCACTCTCACGATGGGTCACTTCATGTCGATATCAGCTCATTATCCAGGAATTTGACTCAGAAACTCCCTCTGGTACCTTGGAGCTTGCATACATTAATGGAAAGTTTCCTTGCTCTCGGTGACAGATTCTCATCATTGTGTTAAAACATGAAAGTTTTATCTAGAAATATAAAAAATATTTGTAGAAAATTGAAAGTTCTATGCATGAAATTAAACGTACTTGCAGAAAATTGAATGTACTTTGCAGAAAACTAAATGGAATTGAATGTACTTTGCAGAAAGCTAAATGTACTTTGAAGAAAAAAATGTACTTTGCAGAAAGTTGAATGTACTTTGCAGAAAAATCAATGTACTATGTTGATATAATTACTTAGAATGTAGATTTATTCTTCACAACTTTTCAGATTAAAAATTGTAGATAGAACATAAAATTAAGGATCATATGAAGATAGCCAAGCAAAAATATACGATACTGAGAGTTAGGTCCAATGACCAGAGAAAAACCCACAAGGGGAAAACCTAAATGATTCTTCTTCTATTATATTTCTTCAATTGTTTAGTAGAGTACAAAGAGAGAGAGAGAATGAGAATGAATAAATTCACCAATGTTTGATCAAATTGTAGCTGAAGTTCTCTTTCTCTTTGCTTGAATATCTCCTCCTTCTCTTGATTAGATATTGTCCCACACACTTTCTTAAGCTCTTCCCTTGCTCTTACTCTTCACTTGCTCTCACATTTCTCTTGCACACACTCAACTATAGCTCTCCTTCTTCACAATGAACATGTTACTCTTAAATCTCACTTTCTCTTGCTTAAATAGATCAGAAAGGAGGGGAGATAAAAAATGAATTAATTCTATGAGCCAATAATAGGAAAATTTAATTCCATGAGGGAGGAGTTACTTAAAGAGAAGTGTAACTTATCCCAAGAATAGAGAGAGAGCTCGAGGATTTACAATTTGAATTAAGGAGAGAGGGAGATACACTTAGACATGAGAGAATAATTGGCGAGAGTTACAATTTGAATTGAATGAGGGAGTTACAAGTGCATTTAATGAGGACGAGTTACACTTTAGCCATACATTGAATTAGTGAGGGAGAGTTACATTCTCTTAAGTGTGGAGTTACTATTTTATTCCAAGAGAGAGGTTCCATTTGCCAAGTAAGATATTCTCAATTTAATTTACTTATTTCATGAGAGAATTCATTTTTATTAATCCATTAAAGGTGAATGACTTTAGACTACTTTATAAATAATAATATCATAATCATAATAATAATAGTAAGAATACAAATATTAATTCTTGACTTGTATAATCATGATTAGTTTGATTAGATCATGCTTTATCATTTAGACATGAATTTCTATTTTTGGAAAGCCACTTCCAAATTGAGATGTGACTTACTATTTTTGAAAATTCATATTAGAATTTTTGGAAATCAAATTTTGTTATAGGTGGTTAAAGCACAACTGAAAGATATGATTTATTCTAGGAGAAATTCATCCCTGGGCTGACAAATTTTAACACTCCCTCTTAGTTATGGATGAATTTATTTTTGCATCAAAGATATCTGCTTCCTTTTATCTATTTCATTCATCTCACTTCAAATCTACTCTGTAACATCTGTAACAGTGAAGTCGCAATCTAATGAAGAATCATCCACTTGACAGAAATTTGGAATGGAAAGAAACACCACATCTCACATAGACAAGTATTATACTCAACCAATTTTAATCTCAAAAAATTAGGTGATAAAACACACACATCACATAAAAAAAAGTCAAACAGGTCACACATACAAGAATTAAACACAACCAAGTGTCAAGTGGTGGAACACCCGCATCCTAGACAATTCACACAAGCAAGTATCACTACACCTATTGAACAGATAGGTGGATCTTCCCACATCCCAGACTGTCGGTCAGATGCATATTGAGGCTTGCTCTTGTGACACACACTACACAAGAGGTCCCTCATCCTTAGGAGATTTCTGACATCATTCCATAATTCTGTGAGCTCTGACAGGGGGGAAATTCAGCTCAATTTTCTTGTTCAGCTGTGACCACCTCCCAGAAGGGTCACGTCCATAAGTCCAAGTTTCTCTCTAAAAACCAATAACTTCCCTTTCGATAGAGGATTGGTAAGAATTTCAGCTATCTAATCATCATTGGAGATGTGATAGAGCCTCACTGCTCCTCTCTGCACCATATCTCAGATGTAGTGATACTTGATTGCAATATGCTTGGAATTTTCATGAAGCACATGATTTTATACAAGACAAATCCCAGTCTTATTGTCCCAATATATAAATGTTGTGTCTATAACTTGCTCAAATAGTTCATTAAAAGCGGCTATAAAATTTGTTATACCAAATGCTGGCTAAAAACTCTTTGGAGCCTTCAAGGAACAAATTTTATGACTAAAAAGTGTTGGCTCTTGAAGACTCTTGAAGGCCTCATGCCTCTGTCCCAATCTTCACTACTGTGCCTATTCCCCATTCAGAAATCCTGTTGATTTCCAAAAAAGAATACTGCTGCAAACACCACATTCCCCCTCTCCCCTCTTCCAACACTAACCTCATTTTCAACCCCTTCATTTCCCATGAAAAAAACCTCCATTTTCATGTTTTTCCCATTTCCCCTTCTCCAAAATCTCCTTGACAAGGTTAAATACTCCTTCTTTGCCTTATCGAAACCCCTCTAAACCTTTGAAAATCATTAAAAATCCATGAAAATCATGTTTTTATGCATTGTAGACTTAAGCCTCCTTGGGCTAAGTCTTTAACCCCTCCCTTCCATACACCCTGACGCCAGAACCAAGCACCAGCCCTCCAAGCGCTTATCACGTCGCCCGATCGCCTTTATCCCCTTCCTGCATAAGCCCCCAGTCATACTACCCTTCATATAACCCTAGGCCCCGCAGTCGGGCGCCAAGCCGCATTGTAAATAAATATAAACCTTTGGTTTTGTTAATTTTTTGATTTTTTTTATATCATAATTGTTCCGCCGGTCCGAAATTCAAATCAATCTCCACCATCGATCTGATCTGCTGATCGATGGTGCGGAGTCCATCAGCCCGGTGGTCCTCGCCATCCACTCACCAATTCCAAAACCGCGCGGTATTCATCGCACCGCCTTTGGGGCAAGGATGGTTTTTTCCTGATTGGCAGCGATTCCATACGCTGGCCGACGTGTGTCCTGTGCACTATTTTAAACCCCCCCCCCACCCCATCGCGCATTAAAGTTCGGCAGCAAACCCAGTGCGATATCATTGTACACCGTCCGATCTGGGGCGGGCCATCCGACGGCTATCGCTCACAGAAGATGCCCGACGGTTAACCGGGCTACGGCGCGGCATTCAATAGATCTCCAACGTCGATCTGATCTGCAGATCGACGGTCCATATTTCATCGCCCGGTCAAAAATTTTCCACTTTGACTTTCCATTTCCACTCTCGACCGTCGATCTTTGCGCGATCGACGACTCTGATTTAAACGATTCTTCCGCCTTCCCTATGACTTCTCTCGATTAATCTCGATCGTTGGATGATGCCATCCAATGGCCACGCTTCCCCCAAACGTCCTCCATAGCAATAAACCTATATATGCATGGATTTTATAATATTTTTTGTATTGTGCAGGGTTTCAAGTGATTTTTCCACTATGTTTGAAGAAAATTCGAAAGTAGAGGGGGACGATCCTCCCGCCTTCGATTCACCGGGGGAAATAATTCACAGGTGTTAAATCCATGTTTTCATCAATAATTCATAAGGCATTGATGCTATTCGACCCCTGCGTAGCCCTGCACATCAGCAAAAAACCATGAATCGAGCACAGTTAGAGAGTATATCGGTCTTGAAAGACAAATGTAATAGGACATAATATCAAAGACGGAGTTTTTTTGGGGATTACATCTAGATGGTTTAAATTATAAAAAGCCTAGCTCCACGATTTAAAAAAATAGTTCGAAAATCTTAAGAGTTTATCAACGGGGAAAGCCTCCACCTTACAGTAAAGGCAAATTGGTCCCTCTAACTACACGACGCCACACGTACCTCAAAGCGACTTATATCAGAGACCCAAGTATTGAACAGAATCAGATATTTATCTCGCCTGACAGAAGGAAATAGAATTAACCAAAGACACCCAACCAATAAACATTTGAAGTTGCTGGAATCTAGAACTCAAGGTAAAACACCACGAGGCATGTCTATTATATAAACCATTTAATACAGAGGACTACTATGTAAATTTATTCATTGAGCCCCTCAAAGGCCAAGAAACCATTAAGTCTGTATTAATTGTAATTGGAGATCTTTTATCATATATCACCTCCTCATTCTTCTATATATACTTCTACAGAAGATGAGTGAGGGGTTGGTTGCAGAACTTTGAAATACATTTGAGCTTAAAATTTTGATTGTAAATAGTGTTAAATGGCCCTTGAAGCTCTGCTTGTGATAGATAAGATAGGCTGAGATGAGTAGATGATTGCTAAACTAAAGCACTAGACTTGAAGCTGTAACTGGTTTGGAGCATCAATACAAGCTGATTTATGAGATCCTGGTCTATGTTGATGGTGATGTTTTTCTCATTGTAACTTGTTATTTTGTTTTCTGTTTCCATTGTGTTTCATTTTCTCTTATAAAGAACATCATGCATGGAGTTAGGACCTACTGTATAAGTAACCTTCTCTGACTGAAGATCTTTATCTGGATGTTTTCTTCCAATATGTGTTATTTGGGAATGATTTAATTCAGTTTAAGCATAGGAATGCTGGCGTTCCCTCGTCTTATTGTCTTAGCTGAATGTTATTCTTAAATGTTTTTTCCAGTATATGTTAAGTGAAGATGAACTGAGGAAGATATGGTGAGCCCTAGTCCTAGTTTTGTCTCCACAACTATCTGAATGTTTCCCTTGGAATGTGTTGAAAGATGGCTAGTTTAGAAGTACTTACTATATCTTAGACCATCCCTCGTTATCATTAGTATTTCCCCCTGTTTTATATGTTTTCTATTGAAAAGTGTATCAAAGTGCATTTGAGTTTAAAAATTAACACGGATCCTAGATTTTACTGTGTTCTTGAATTTATGCATGTGCGTGGCTGGTTTAAAGTGCTTACGGATCTTGGGGAACTTGTTCTTCTTTGTTTGCTAATCATTTATTTCCCCTTCTTTTTGTATCATTTCATTCCATAAATAAAAATTTAAAGAGATCCTTAGACATAGATGACTTGCCCCATGGACCACTCTTGCCTCTTGCTGTTTCAATTAAACCCTATTATGACTCCATAGCCCAATGGACTAAAACCTGCAATTATCTATCTTCCTGGCCAAAGCTTGTTCTATTTGCTTGCAACTTCACACCTTTGAAACTCTTTGCATTTAGAACTTTCCACCTCAAACAGTAATCATGATCAACCATCCAAAAACAAAACAAACCCTTGGCCTTCATAACTAGCCTAATATCATTACCCAAAACTTCAAAGACAAATCCATCTTTGCACTTATTGGAGAGATCCCTCTCCGGATTCAGGAGGGCTAGATCCTAGAATCCCAAAGTGGTTGAAACGATGTTTCTCCTTAGATTGGACTTCGATCTTCTTGATTACGGGGAGCATTTAAGCGACTCCGCTGGGGAACACTTCCCTTAAAGTAAATAAAACTTTGAGAGTAAAAAGCAGCCTTTCCAAGCACTACCAAATAATGGTAATCATGATAAAACTTTTTGAATCAGTGACAAACTAAGTAAACCCTAGGATTTTCATAATACTTTATCTAACCTTGAAAAATCAGCTGGCTTAGCCATAAGAGTAGACTGTCTTTGTCTCATGACCGTAGCTAAGTTTTGAAACAGAGTTAGGATATTCTTAGAAACCACACAACTGAAAAATAACTCAAAAAACCTAAAAATATTTCAGATTGGTATTCAATAAACATGGTGGTGGACCATAAAACCTTTTACCTCCTTAGGAGCTAAAAACTTCCACTTGGCGACTCCACAATCCTTAGCAGACCTTAAGACTCCACTGGGAAGAACCCTTATCATTGTAATATCATTCGAACTCAGTTAGAGGACTGTAGGATTTAAAATTTGTGTAAACAGACTAGTTAACCTCTCAAAGACTGTCATACCTGGTTAAAATTTTCCTGTTTATTTGGGTCTGAAAAACATAGCATAGTGGCTCCTAGAAAGATTCACACTAGAGCCCATCCTGACCCGAACCCACCTGAGACGGTAGATAACCCAGAAAGTATCCTGAGGAAGTCTCCTAAGATAAAATTATCAGCTGTTTTCAGATCACCCTTGAGAGCTAATTCAGTTCCTGAAAATCTTGCAGCTCCACAAGAAACACATGGTCGTGGAACCATAAAACATTTTACCTCCTTACGAGCTAAAAATTTTCCACCTGACGACTCCACACTCTGAAACTCCCAGAAGACCAAATGACTCCATTGGTAGAAGACTCTGAACTGATTGACCAGACATAGTGACCTCTTTCCTTATTTACAAAAATGATTCCAAGAATACAACGAAGATATGCCCCAATGAGTAGAGATCATATCCCTGGGTTTCCACATAAGATGCCCCAGGTGAATTGGGATGACAACCTACCTGTTTTTCAAGGTGAAAAGTTTGATGACCCTTTATTACATCTCATCAAATTTCATATACATGTATGGAGGTTGAAAGTTGAATGGCATGAAGATTTCCTAATGAAAATGTTCATGTTAACATTAGAAGGAAAAGCTAGGGATTGGTATGAATGCTTGAGATCTAGTAGTTTGTTTTCTTTAAAAGACCTTGAATATGTGTTTTATGAGAACTATAAAGAAAACACTACATCATTATCATGGGGTGCAATATATTATGATCCATCACAAAACATCACCCAACACATTATAGATAATGAGGAAGCTTTGGAAGAGATGCATCCTGAAGATCTTTTAACAACCATTCATGAGTTTAATATCCTATTGAAAATTTTTAAGAACATAGATGAATCAGTTGAGGAAGAGATGATCCAAGCAGTAAAGAACATTCCTCAAGATATCCCTGAAAACTCAAATATTGATTCATCATCCCTTATAGCCGAGGCTCAAGAAGACATCTGGCCTCAAAATCAGTATTTGCAAGATACAGAGAACTGCTGTACTCTTGTTCAAAGGAATGTAGAAACATCCTTCCCTTTGACAGAAAAAGAGATAGATCAGACTATTTATAAGCAGTCAGCCTCTGAAAATTTCTGCAAAACAAACACTCTTGCCCATTTACATAGAGAACTTTGTTGTATAGATTTAGAAAGTTCTTTTGTAGATCAGAATGAAGAAGGACCTGCTGATAACCCAATATTTTTGATTGGTAGTCTTAATTATATTCGTGATTCTCCTAACTTTGATCTACCTAGTGATGATGCTTCTAAGCAATTCATAACTTTTGCAGGGATCTGTCATTTGGCTTTTATGGGGGAGGAGAAGATGGGATTCCTTAAAAGAAGTAATGAGCCAGTGCAGACTATTTATGATACTGATGATGAAAGTTTTCAAAACCTAGAAGTGAGTGAAGATTCATTGTTTCTTTGCTCCGATTCATTTCAGATCATCAGTAATAGTTTCCATGTGAGTGGGAATCAACAGACTTTCAACTCAAAGGATGAGGAGGAAAGAAACAAAGAAATTTTTGAGCAAGTTGAAACCAAGGAGCCTTCTCTTGAAAAAGAGGAAGCAATTGAACATACCCCTCCTGAAGAATATAATAACCTCTTCATAGAGTACAGTCCACTAAATCAGAGCTTACCAGGGCTACAAGAGGACCACACTGCCAAATATGATGAGTCTTCTAGTTCAGATGATGATGAAGAAGAGGGAGAGAAACAAATGGAAGACTGTCCTATTGAGGATATACCATCTTCTCAAGAAGAATCTTCTTCCTTTTCTGTCAAGAATGATGAAGCTTCCAAGCAACTTTCTGAAGATATGCTCCTCAAAGCTGAAGTCTTGGAAGCAGATAAACTACCATATATGGAGGGCCAAAAAGAAGAGAATCTTCATCTTTTCTTTGTTGATCCTATGGAAGAGTGTGTGGAAATCCCAACTAGCTCAAATTATCAAGTAGTGATCTTCTGCAAGAGCCAGAGACATGAAAATCTGTCACCTTATGTGATAGCCTTGATATTGAAGGTCAATCTTCAATATGTTCTATGGATACCTCGGACAAGTAGCCAGAGTTTCTTCTTCTTCTTGACATTACTCAGCTGGTTGCATTGGAATTCTTGTAACATATGATAAATGTAAATACTCCATGTTTAGAATAGGTTAGATAGGAATGTCGATAAAGCTCAGTTATGAGCATGTAGATTAGTTGTTTTTTTCTTCTTTGAAGAAAAATCAAAGATTCAAAAATACGAAAACAGAGAAAAGAAAGAAAAGAGGGCAGATTATGAAAACAAGAAAGGTATAGCCCCATACCAAAAAAGAGAAACAAATCTGAAAGTTTGCAAGCTCAAATGCCACTCCTTAAGAACACACTTCTAGTTAGTCAAACCATCTAATCTTGACTAATTAGTTTTAAATTTTCTACTCATAGGATAGTGAAATCGATTTTCCAAACTGTTTAATCTTGGAATATCAGTAAATAGTTTAGGATATAAATCTAGTTCTAATTAGCTCAAAATCTGAATCAGAGAGCAAGGAAGAAACAACTCACATAAGAGTCAAAACAGAGCTGTAAAAAGAGGAAGGAAGTGCTTTGAATTTTCAAATCTTAAGCCTTCCATTTTTGTTTTATGAAAAATAAATGTCTATGTGCAGCTTGTCTTTTATGCCATAGACCAGCATAAAGTTAGACTGTTCAATCCTGACTTGAATGCTTTTTTTTTAAATTTCTGTTATAGAATTTAGAGAACAAAAATATGTTGAACAGTTTAATCCCAACAGATAGTAGAATAGGTAGAGAAGCATCTGAACTCAACTATTTAATCTGAGTTCAGGGAGAAATAAGGAGTAGAATTAGATTAGTTTTATGCTTTTAAAAAGAATAAAATATTTAAAAAAGATTTTGCCAATCCAAGTGCACTCTAATGAAGAGAAAAAGTTAGATCAGTAGGATTGGGTAGGTAGAAGCTTGTATTGATAAAGTTCCATTGTTTGTATGGATGCTAATACGTTTTCAGAGCAGATCATCCACAGAAAGAAAGGCAGCCCAATGGATCAGGCAACTGATCAGCCTCCCAGAGAATGCAAGTCTAAAGTTCTTGATGCCTTCAAGAAGGCATCATCCCCAAGTGGAGCCACTGTTAGCTAGCTATAAATTTTTTTATACCAAATGCTGGCTAAAAACTCTTTGGAGCCTTCAAGGAACAAATTTTATGATTAAAAAATGTTGGCTCTTGAAGAATCTTGAAGGCCTCATGCCTCTGTCCCAATATTCACTACTGTACCTATTCCCCATTCAGAAATCCCGCTGATTTCCAAAAAAACATACTGCTACAAACACCACGTTCCTCCTCTCCCCTCTTCCAACATTAACCTCATTTTCAACCCCTTCATTTCCCATGAAAAAACCTTCATTTTCATGATTCTCTCATTCCCCTTCTTCCAATCCCTTGAGGTTAAAGACTCCTTCTTTGCCTTATCGGAACCCCTCTAAACCTTTGAAAATCATTAAAAATCCATGAAAATCATGTTTTTTCTGCATTGTAGACTTAAGCCCCCTTGGGCTAAGTCTTTAACCCCTCCCTTCCATACGCCCTGGCCTTGGGGAGCAGCGCCCATTCTTCCAAGTGCTTATCGGGTTGCCCAAACTGTAGCCCCTTCATCTCTTTGATTCATCGCCGGTAAAAACATTTTCCGCTTTTGACTTTCCATTTACGCTCTCGACCGTCGATCTCTGCACGATCGACGGCTCTGATTTAAACGATTCTTTCGCCTTCCCTATGAATTCTCTCGATTAATATTGACCATTGGATGATGCCATCCAACGACCATGCTTCCCCCACACTTCCTCCGCAGCAATAAACCTATATATGCATGGATTTTATAATATTTTTTGTATTATGCAGGGTTTTGAAGTGATTTTTCCGCTATGTCTGAAGAAAATTCGAAAGTAGAGGGTGACGATCCTCCTGCCTTCGATTCACCGAGGGAAATCATTCATAGGTGTTAAATCCATGTTTTCATCAATCATTCATAAGGCATTGATGCTATTTGACCCCTGCGTAGCCCTGCACATCAGCAAAAAACCATGAATCGAGCACAGTCAGAGAGTATCAGTGCCGAAAGACAAAATGTACTAGGACAGAAGATCAAAGACAGGTTTTGTGGGGATTACGTCTAAGATGGTTTATCAAAATCCTAATCCCCGATTAAAAACACAGTTTGAAGAAAATCTTAAGTGTTTTATCAACAGGAAAGCCTCCACCGCCAGAGCTGAGGCAAATTAATCCCTCTAGCTACCACGATGCCATCTGTGCCTCAAAGCATTCATATCTGAGGCCGAATTTATTGAACAAGATTAGATATTTGTCTCAAACATAGCCAGAGAGTAAATTCTACCAAGGAACTTAATGAAAAACATTTGCAGAGTTACTTTGACATCACACAGAGCCTCAAAGGTCAAAAAGAGCTCCCACCGAGCTGAAATCTTTATGTAAATAATTTAATATAGAGGACTACTATGTAAATTTATTCATTGAGCCCCTCAAAGGCCAAGAAACCATTAAGTCAGTATTAATTGTAATTGGAGATCTTTTATCAGATCTCACCTCCTCATTCTTCTATATATACTTCTGTAGAAGATGAGTGAGGGGTTGGTTACAGAACTTTGAAATACATTTGAGCTTAAACTTCTAATTGTAAATAGTGTTAACTAGCCCTTGGAGCTCTGCTTGTGATAGATAAGATAGGCTGAGATAAGTAGATGATTGTTAAACTAAAGCACTGGACTTGAAGTTGTAACTAGTTTGGAGCCTCAATACAAGCTGATTTATGGGATCCTGGTCTATGTTGACGGTGATGTTTTTCTCATTGTAACTTGTTATTTTGTTTTCTGTTTCCATTGTGTTTCATTTTCTCTTATAAAGAACAACATGCATGGGGTTAGGACCTACTGTATATCAGTAACCTTCTTTGACTGAAAATCTTTATCTGAATGTTTTCTTCCAATCTGTGTTATTTGGGAATGATTCAATTCAGTTTAAGCATAGGAATGCTGGCGTTCCCTCGTCTTATTGTCTTAGCTAAATGTTATTCTTAAATGTTATTTTCATTATATGTTAAGTGAAGATGAACTGAGGAAGATATGGTGAGCCCTGGTCCTGGTTTTATCTGCACAAATGTTTGAATGTTTCCCTTGGAATGTGTTGAAAGCTGGCTAGTTTAGAAGTACTTACTAGATCTTAGACCATCCCTCGTTATCATTAGTATTTCCCCCTGTTTTATATGTTTTCTATTGAAAAGTGTATCAAAAGGCAGCTGGTAGAGTACTTACGGATCTAGTTTTACTTTCATGTTTTTTCTTAAGTGTATGTCAAAGAAATTTGGCTAGTTTCAAAGTACTTACCAGATCCTGGGCTACTCTTTGTTCTTCATTTGTTCAATTCCCCTTCTTTTTGTATCATTTCATTCCATAAATCAAATTTCCAAGAGATCTTTAGACATATATGACTTGCCCCATGGACCACTCTTGAACCTGAATGTTTCAATTAAACCCTATTATGACTCCATAGCCCAATGGACTAAAACCTACAATTATATATCTTCCTGGCCAAAGCTTGTTCTATTTGCTTGCAACTTCACACCTTTGAAACTCTTTGCATTTAGAACTCTGCACTGCAAATAGTAATCATGCTCAACCATCCAAAAACAAACAAAACCCTCGGCCTTCATAACTAGCCTAATATCATTACATAAAACTTCAAAGACAAATCCATCTTTTCACTTATTGGAGAGATCCCTCTTCGGATTCAGGAGGGCTCGATCCTAGAATCCAAAAGTGGTTGAAACGATGTTTCTCCCTGCGACCAGACTTTCGCCAATCTTGCTGATTACAGGGAGCTAAAATTTCTGGTGACTCCACTGGGGACACTTCCTTTAAAATAGATAAAACTTTGAGAGTAAAAGCAACGTTTTCAAGAACTACCAAACAATGTTAATCATGATAAAACTTGTTGAATCAGTGACAAACTAGGCAAACCCTAGGATTCTCATAAAACTTTATCTAACCTTGAAAAATCAGCTGGCTTAGCCATAAGAGTAGATTGTCTTTGTCTCATGACCGTAGCTAAGTTTTGAAACATAGTTAGGATATTCTTAGAAACCACACAATTAAAAAAAAAACTCAGAAAACACCAAAAATATTTCAGATTGGTATCAAATAAACATGGTGGTGGACCATAAAACCTTTTACCTCCTTGTGAGCTAAAAAATTCCACTTGGCGACTCCACAATCCTTAACAGACCTTAAGACTCCACTGGGAAGAACCCTCATCATTGTAACATCATTCAAACTCAGTTAGGGGACTGTAGGATTCAAATTTGTGTAAACAGATTAGTTGACCTCTTAAAGACTGTCAAACCTAACTTTTCTTGTTTATTTGGGTCTGAAAAACACAGCATAGTGGCTCCTAAAAAGATTCATACTAGAGCCTATCCTGACCCTGATCCACCTGATATAGTTGATAACCTAGAAAGTATCCTTAGGAAGTCTCCTAGGATTAAATCATCAACTATTTTTAGATTACCCTTGAGAGCTAAGTCAGTTCCCGAAAACCTTTCAGCTCTACAACAATCACATGGTGGTGGAACCATAAAATTTTTACCTCTTAGAGCTAGAATTTTTTTCCACACAGCGACTCCACACTGCGAAACTCCTAGAAGACCAAATGACTCCAGCATTTAAGAAGACCACTGAGGCCAGTTCACCAGACACTGTGAACTCTTTCTTGATTTACAAACATGATTCCAATAATACAACGAAGATATGCCTCAATGAGTAGAGATCATATCCCTGGGTTTCCACATAAGATGCCCAGGTGAATTGGGATGACAACCTGCCTATTTTTCAAGGTGAAAATTTTTATGACCCTCTATTACATCTCATCAAATTTCATATACATGTATGGAGGTTTAATGTTGAATGGCATGAAGACTGCCTAATGAAAATGTTCATGTTAACATTAGAAGGAAAAGCTAGGGATTGGTATGAATGCTTAAGATCTAGTAGTTTGTTTTCTTTAATAGACCTTGAATATGTGTTCTATGAGAACTATAAAGAAAACACTACATCATTATCATTAGGTGCCATATATTATGATCCATCACAAAACATCACCCAACATATTATAGATAATGAGGAAGCTTTGGAAGAGATGCATCCTGAAGATCTTTTAACAACCATTCATGAGTTTAATCTCCTATTGAAAAATTTTAAGAACATAGATGAATCAGTTGAGGAAGAGATGATCCAAGAAATAATGGACGTTCCTCAAGATATCCCTGAAAACTCAAATATTGATTCATCATCCCTTATAGCCGAGGCTCAAGAAGACATCCAGCCTCAAAATTAGTCTTCACAAGAGACAGAGAACTGTTGTACTTCTGTTCAAAGGGACATGGAAACATCTTCCCCTTTGACAGAGAAGGAAATAGATCAGACTATTTACAAACAGTCAATCTCTGAAACTTTTTGCAAAACAAACATTCTTGCCCATTTACATAGAGAAATTTTTTGTACAGATTTAGAAAGTTCTTTTGTAAATCAGAATGAAGAAGGACACTGTGATAACCCGGTATGTTTGATTAGTAGTACTTATATTTTTTATTCTCCTAAATTTGATAGACCTATTGATGATGCTTCCCAATCGAATTAATTTTGCGGGATCATCGTGCAGGATTTATGAGATCATCTCGGCAAAATGCTTCACAACTAGCCATGCTAACAACAATTTACGCAACTTCAGATGTACTTAGTGCAACAAACTTCTGCTTTCTACTCACCCAAGAAATCATGGCAGATCCCAAGCTAAAGAAACACCCATAAGTGCTCTTTCTATCAGCAGAATTACCTACCCAATCAACATCAATATATCCATGAAGTCTTACATTTTTAGCAGTATATTTCAATTATAGATTTATAGTTCCATGTAAGTATTTGAGTACATGTTTTGCAACAACTGATTGGGCATGAAAGGGATCAATCATATGTTGAATTAAAGTATATACAACAAATGCATATATCAGGCCTAGTGTTTACCAAAAACATAAAAGCACCAATGAGCTATCTATACTATGTGGGATTTGCTACAATAGGTCCTGCACCTTTCCCACATAATTTATTAAATTTCATTTCCATAGGAGTATGCATGGACTTACATTATACCATAGAAAATATTTCAAGAAGCTTAACAACATATTTTCCTTGAGAAAGATAAATTTCACCAGGTCTTTTCCAAACCTCTAGAGCCACAAAGTAATGTATCAAACCAAGGTATTTCATTTCAAATTCAGAAGCTAAATCCCTCCTACACTGGAGGATAAGAGGTTCTCCTCCTGTTAAGAATAAATCATCAACATAAAATACCAAAATAAAAGGTATACCTTGGACTGTCTTGAAGTAAAGGTTTGGGTCTACATCGCTTCTTGTGAAATCAAGATTTATTAGGCAGATATCAAAGAAAGCATACCAAGCTCTTAGAGCTTGCTTCAACCCATATAAGGATTTCTTCAATTTGCATACATGAGTTTTACTGTCATGCTCTTCAAAGCCTTGTGGTTGTTCCACAAATACCTCTTCTTTGAGGAATCCATGCAATAAAGTAGTTTTCACGTCTATTTGGTGAAGAGTCCATCCCTTGCTAACAGCTAAGGAAACAACAAATTGAATAGTATTATATCGAGCTACAAGTGATAAAATCTCATCATATTCTATTCCCTTTTTTTTGAGAGAATCCTCTAGCTATAAATCTAGCCTTATATTTTTCAATGACTTCTCTCATACTTGATTTCAAAGGCCAAGTTAGAATTTTTCCATTAATAAAACAAACTTTCATTCCTTTATCTTCTAGAGCAGATATGGATACAAGATTATTTTTCAAACCAGGTACATACAAAACTTCTTGCAGAAAAATAGATTTTCCATCATCTAACTGAAATGAAACTGAACCATAACCTTTAACTTGGTGAGTGAATTATCTCCAAGGATAAAATTTAAATTAGTCTCCCTCTCAACTAGATTAGAGAGTGCATATTTATAACTAGTAAAATGTTTGGAAGCACCATTATCAACTAACCAACTATCAAATTAATTTGCAGAAGAAGAATTGGAAAGAGAAGACACAATAAAATATTTTGATTGAGTTTTCTTATATCTATATCTTGGATTTCTTGTTTTCTTAGGATGCCTTTTTCTTTGATTTTCAGAAGAGTATTTTCTATAACCACTTTTTATTTGAATCTAGGAGCTTTTTTTTTTTTTTACAGTCACGAGAAAAATGACCATGTTTTTGACAGTTAAAGCATCTAAAATTTGAAATTGATAGATTCCATTTACTTGATTTGAAAGCATATTTCTTTTTATTACCTTACTTTCTCTTGTCATAGGCTAAAAATTCAGTAGGATCTCCTTCTTCATGATGTGAAATTCTCCCTCTGGAGATCATTCTGGCCTCTTCTTGGATGCACTTTCCCAAGAGCTCATCAAATGTGGGAATAATGTTTATGTTGCTGATGGTGGTGATAAAAGTCTCCCAAACAGGAGAAAGGCCTCCAAGTGCAATCAACAACATTTCATTATTGGGCATAAATTCACCAACTGTTGACAGTTGATTCCTAATTTTAGTCATTCTCAAGAAGTATGCTTGAATTGTCTCTTCTCTATTCATCTTGATGTCCTTCAAATGATTCTTCAAGGAAATAATTTGGTTCAATTTACTCATTGCAAACATGGCAATTATATTGTCATACATTTCTCTAGCTTTCTTCAAACCAGAAACATAAGTAATGAGATGATCACTAAGAGAATCAAGGATAACTTTTATAGCTTTTATTTCACCCTTTTTATATTTGGATTTGACAACAACACTTGCATTATCTAGTGGATCAGATATTGTGTCTTCAACATACTCCATAACTTCGTGTTCTTCAAGAGTGATATCTACCCTTTCTTTCCATGAACCCAAGTTTGAAGCATCATTCAACTTCTCCTCTATCTTGAAGTAGGAAGAAGCCATATTAATCAGAAAAATTTAGCAACAAGTGGGGTCTATTCAGGTGTTCTATGATCTCCTTGGACTTGTCTTCATCGAGGCTATGATACCATGTTAAAATCTGAAAATGTTATGCAAAAAATTAAAAATTATTTGCAAAAACTTGAAAGTTATATGCAAAAAATTGAATGTACTTGCAGAAAATTGAATGTACTTTGCAGAAAATTGAATGGAACTGAATGTAATTTTCAAAAAGCTGGATGTACTTTGTAGAAAACTGAATGTACTTTGTAGAAATTTGAATGTACATGGCATAAATATAACTGTACTTTCCATAAAACTAAATGTACTATGTTGTTACAATTACTTAGTATCCAGATTTATTATTCACAAAATTTCAGATCAATAATTGTAGATAGAACATAAAATTAAGAATCATATGAAGACAACCAAGCACAAATATAAGACAATGAGATTTAGGTCCAATGACCAGGGAAAAACCTACAAGGGGAAAACCCAAATGATTCTTCTTCTATTAGAAGTATTCAATTATTTAGCATAGTACAGAGAGAGAGAGAGAATAAAGTCACCAATGTTTTATCAACTTGAAGTTGAAGTGCTCTTTCTCTTTTATTGAAGATATCCTTCTTCTCTTGATTAGATCTTATTGTACTACACACTTGCTCTAACTCTTCCCTTGCTCCAACTCTTCACTTTCTCTCACACTTCTCTTGCACAAACTCAACTCTAGCTCTCCTTCTTCACAATGAACGTGTTACTCTAAACTCTCACTTGATATTGCTTAAATAGATGAGAAAGGATAGGAGTTACAAAATGAATTCATTCCTTGAGAAAATAATAGGATAATTGAATTCCACGAGGGAGGAGTTACTTGAGGAGAAGTGTAAATTATCCCAAAAATAAAGAGAGAGGTACACTTGACTTGAGGAGTTACAATTTGAATTATAGAGAGAGGGAGTTACACTTAGACATGAGAGAATATTTGGTGAGAGTTACAAATCAAATTGAATGAGGGAGTTACATTTTAGAAATACATTGAATTAGTGATGGAGAGACAAATTCTCTTAAGAGTGGAGTTACTATTTTATTCCAATAGAGAGTTTCAATTTTCCAAGTAAGAGATTCTCAATCTAATTTACTTATTTCATGAGAAATTTAATTTTTATTAATACATTAAAGGTGAATGACTTTAGACTATTTTATAAATAATAGTATAATAATAATAATAATACCAATAAATAGAAAAATATTAATTATTGACTTGTATAATCATGATTGGTTTGATTTTAAAGTTGATTCCATATGTCGAGATCATCCTTGATCATTTAGACATGACTTTCTATTTTTGTAAAGTCATATTAGAATTGTTGGAAATGAAATTTTAATATAGGTGGTTCAAACAAAACTAAAAGATATGATTTCTTCTAGGACAAATTCATCCCCAAGATTTCAATTTTTAATACCTCCGACTGAAAGATTCTGTGTGGTGTTCGACTTTAGTTCATCCATTCACACCACATAGATTTTATTATAGTACCTTGAGAGCCATTATCATTATCGATGGTTTCTCTCGTGTTTGTTAACGACTAAAATTATTGGGTGGTAATCATATGGTGTATACCGTGTCCGAATTCAACTCATTAATTCACATGGTTAGACTCGTACTATCGAGTGGCAAGGTAGAAGAGCCTAGATTTAGTTCCATCCATCCGAGCTGCAATTTCAATTTTCATATAAGTTTACAAAATATGATGTCTATGATCATCCAAACAGTCATCCAAGCATGGTTATACACTATATCATCAGTGGATGAGACTTCTTGATCATTGTACATGTAATATTAGCTTATATGCTGAGTATGGGTATGCCTCTCTCAACAATGATATCATGATAATAATATGTATTGTAATATATGCTGATATTGACCAGTTTTTTCTTGATCTAGACTTGTCACAAGGTAAAGAAATTTTTGTCCTCAACGATTACTTCTGAATTTGTACTTTGGGGGCAATCCGTTACAAGGCATTTTGTCACACCTACTCAATTAACATCCTTGAAAACTTTTCCATAGTCCCTTTTGCAAATCCCTAAGCATCACTTCTCCAAAAGGTTTGTGTTTCTGAGTCTATATGCTCAAAAACCATGTTTTTAACCCCAACACACCCTGAATGTCTATCCACCTGCACTGGATGCAAGTTGCATAACTGAGAATTTACGCTGATCAACACAGGTTGCTTTACTCTGCAGGTGTGTTGATTCTAGAATTTTGGTAAAATTAAAAAAATATTTTTGTATCTTCTCCTTCGAGAAGCTTCTAAGATGGTTTTAGCCATTTACCATGGATACCGAGCTTGAATTTCTATTTGATCCTAATCTAGTGGTCTAATATCTTATACCTAGAGCTTATCCCCCCTCATAAATGGATCTCAAGCCTAGATTGATAAATTATAAGCTACCATGTTTACCCTATAAAAATACTGCCTCCCATAGAGTCTAGGTTGCCTTTTAGAGGTTACTAATGCTATCACATTGTTGCTTCTAGCTTAAGGAATCATCATCCATTTTTGCATTAGGGTTGAGTGTGAAGGTTTGCTTTGTGGCAAGGAAGGACAAGACAATTCAGGAGACGTATATAAAGTCAGCTTCTATATATGGTTGTAACTCTCTCCTTTATTTATTAATACAAAAAGAATTTTGTTTTCCTATACTTGTGTCATGTTGATGTTAATGTATTTCAATGCCATGTTGACTCATTAAATAGAGATATTTGATTATGTTATGTGGATATTGTTGTTCTCTTGCTTGTTTTAGTCATTTTTGTAGGTTCCATTTATAGTGTGTCGAGGTAGGATTGGAACTTACAAGTGAAGAAAAGAAGAGGACTTAATACACATTCCAGGAAGGTATATTTTACGTAAACTAATCTCTCTAAGGAAAACATAGGTCTTTTTACCCTCTGCTGTTCTAGATCAGGCCACTAGACATAGGGAGTTCATTTTTTTTTGCAGAAGTGAATTTTCCATATAACAGTGGCATGGCCTACTCAATTGTGATGGATCATGATCCTCCCTCAACTATCAAATGTTGGCATGAGTTGCTTAAACTATAAGACATCCAAATGAAAATGAGCATGACATATTACCCCCAAACATATGGTCAAATAGATCCAGTCAATAAGTGATTAGAAATTTATTTGAGATGTCTTATATTAAAGCAATGGGATAGTGGGTTTGATATATATCCCTTACAAACTGATGGTAGAATACCATCCATAATGGTTCTACCAAATGTCACCTAACAAACACATCCATTGTTGAAGAAGTGGATATATCTCTCAATAGCCAAAGTTCTCCATAAATTTAAGGATAATTTGATATTGGATAAAAATCATATGAAGCAATAGACATATCAACATTGCTTAAAGGACCATTTTGAAGAAGTGGTTTGGGATTTTTTAATCTCCAACCTTATAAGCAAACATATCTTATTGAGGATAGACACTAAGCTCCGATCAAATCCACAAGAAAATTGTACAAGTTGCTTTTAGATTATCTCTCTTAGCCCACTACAAGATCCAACTAATATTTCATGTGTCTTGTTTGAAGAAAGTGGTCGGGACAAATTTTCAAGTTCAAACCATCCTCCCCAAACTCGATGAAGAAGATTCCATTTGGTTACATCTTGAGGTTTTACTACACAAGAGATAGCATCAACTACATCAATTCATTATCAAGGAAGCCTTTATATAATGGAAGGATACATAACCCTAAGATGTCACTTCAAACAAGCTCCAATTTTAACCCATCTAGTTAGGGGTAATTGGGAGTTAATTAATCAATGCATGGTGATTGTCCTATTTGAATAAGCCCTACAAAGTGTTTGACATTCATTAATAAATGTGGTAGAGTCATTAATGTTGCGGCCATTGATAATTAGGCCTTGGGTAGATGGAAACTATGTGTAGAAGTATAAGATATGTAATTATTTGTCAAGGGTTATCATTATATTGGATTGCTACTCATTTGGAGGTTTTTTTTTCTCTTGGAGAGGCATGTGAGCATCACTCACCTTTTGGAATATCAATAAATGGTTACTTATTTTGCAAGTACATTATTCTAGTGTTTTATAATTGATTTCCTCTATATAAAGTTTCTTCATATGTTGCTCTCAATTATTTGTTCTTATTGCTTAAGTACACTACTTAGTGTGTTATAGAAACACTTCACTAAGTAAGGAGTCACATACATCTTCCTAATTTTTATGTGATTCACTTTACTATATTGAATTGTACATCTTTTTAATAGTTCAATGTAATAAGAAATATAGTACCCTTGAGATAATAGGGTTTCATTACCATCCAAATCACATCTTTAAAATTTTCTAGTGCAAGTATTAATGCATGCTCAACCTTTTCATGCAACTCAATAAACAAGTGTGTCATCTTTAGCAGGACATTAAGCACCAATAATTTAATGTAAGTAATAACTATTTTAAGCACCATTTCTATTTCAAGATAATTAGTTCAATTATTTTTATATTTAATATGTCAACCTAAGGATCATAGGTCTTTCAAAATACCATGTATTGTATATGCAGGCCTTAGGTGTCATCACAACTAGTTTCAATTGTTCTTATAAGAAAGGAAATAACATTGCATAAATGTAAATGCACCACATACATAAGAAAATAAATACACTTGCAAAAAGTGAAATACAACAATTAAAATAATGCACACAACATAAAGGGATTGAAATACACCTACTCTACACCCACTTTAAGGGGTCATGAATCTCTTATTCTTATGCAAGCAAGGATGGCCTTCTTGTTGCATAAGAAGGACGTATCCATGTCCTTAACAATTTGTTAAGTCCCTATATTAATAGTGTGGTACCTTATTGTGTTAGTGTACCCCCCTTATTGTTATTGTTGTACCCATGTAACCCCCATATTGTTATTATTGTGCCCTTAAATTATTATTGTTAGGTCGGCTAGGATTACATTGTGGCCCCACTAGGATTACATTGTGGCACCATGGATTCCTATATATAGAAAGGAGGTTTTGTAATTTGAATAATCCAAGAATTGTTCATTCATGTAATGTATTGGAGGTTTACCCCTCGAAGTGGCTTATTTATAAGGCATTGATATCTCTTTTATTCTCTTTTTGGAGCTGGTTTCACAACATTTGGTATGAGAGCTTTGGATTCTAGGGGTTCGCTGCTCCAAACAGGTCATCGTGGAATTTTCACTATAACTTTTTTTCTACGAAGTTTCAAAATCTGAAATTTTTAGAGTGCGAAGCCAAAATCTTGAGGAACAGTTTTGCAACATTTCAGATCTTGGTTCAGAATATTTTCAGAGTTATGATCTGTGCAATTTAGGTCATTTTGCAGGCTCCTGAATTTAACCTAAACAGGTCATCGTGGTATTTTCGTAATAATTTTTTTTCTATGAAGGTTCAAAAGCTGAAATTTTTAGAGTGCGAAGCCGCATTCCTGAGGAACATATTCACAAAATTTCAGATATTTTTTCACAATATTTTCGGAGATATGATCTGTGGAAGTTAGGGCTTTTTGAGGCTTCTGAATTTCATCTCAAAGAGGTGATCGTGGGAAAATATTCATAGCTTTCTCTGTGAGCATCGGATTGGAATGCTGTAAAAAGTGGCCATAAGTACACAGACTTTCGTTTTTTATCTATCAATTTTAGAGCCAAAGGAGGAAACAATGACATGTGGCAAGTCGTACAAGTTCACTCTACTGAACCAGTCCAAAATTGGGTCATTGTGGGATATTGGACATAACTTTGTCTTGAAGAATTCAAATCAGATCAGACCTATGGAATTTGAAAGAAGCTTCAGAGGGCTAATACAGGGCTGACTTTTAGATATTTAGGATCTGTAATTATAGAGATAATTTAATTTCAATACAGAGCTCCATGAAATCAAGAAAAAAGTATGTATTTAGTTTTTAAAATTGCATAACGTTTGTTTGAAAAAGAATTTTGAAGTGATTCCAAGGGAATATTTTAGAATTTTTATCATATTGGGTTCTATAATGCCTCCAAAAAATAATTCCATACCCATTAAGCCCTCAAAAATCTATACTCTGACACATGAAGAGGAAGAATTGCGGTATGAGATATCAAAATTACGGTACCAAGTGCAACAAATTTCGATATTACGAAGAGCAACTGAAGATGACATAGATGGTTTAAAAGAAGAAATGAAGGCTAATTTGGATGGTTCGAAGGATCAAATAATAACTAATATGGATGATAAATTAGTGGAAGATCACATTGAGCATCAACAACAAGTTCTCCAACTCTCAAAGGATAACCTAAATTTGGTGCAGAATCTAATGAAACAACAAGAAGATCAACATCACATCGAAAGAATTTCTGAAGCAGTCATAGAAACAAGAACTTGACAAGTACGATCAATTTCAGAGTATCTTAGCAAGTGGAAGAAATTTCCTGTAGAAGATTCCACATGGGAGGATGAGAATTTTATACAGAAGCATCAAGAAATAATCAAGCGTTGAGGACAACACTTGTTTGAAGGAGAGGGGCATGTTAAGTCCCTATATTAATAGTGTAGTCCCATATTATGTTAGTGTAGCCCCCCTTATTGTTATTATTGTACCCTTGTAACCCCCATTTTGTTATTATTGTGCCCTTAAATTATTATTGTTAGGTCGGCTAGGATTACATTGTGGCCCCATGGACTCCTATATATAGAAAGGAGGTTTTGTAATTTGAATCATCCAAGAATTGTTCATTCATGTAATGTATTGGAGGTTGCCCCCTCGAAGTGGCTTATTTCTAAGCGTTGATATCTATTTTCGGAGCTGGTTTCACAACACAATTCCTAAATTACATTATGCTAACATATTAAAAATACGAAGATGAAGAGATTAATATCATATCATAAAAATAGAAAGAGAATAGCTACACATAGATATGAGAAAAGAAAATAATATTATTAATAAAAAAATTTCTTCAATACAATATTCTTTCGAAACTTTTATTTCTTCTTCTTATTTTCTAGTCTTGAGACTCCTTGCTTCGTTCCTCTTGTCTCTTAGTTATTGTCTAAACTACAACCCATAAGTATTCTCCTTTTAAAGAGAGACTAATACAACAAACTTCAGAACTATTTGGAGTGAAAATAAAATTTAACCATGAAAACATGATCTAACCATATTAGTTGCAAACAACCCAACTAAATAGGACTACATTATATAATTGAAATATTCCTACAAATGGATTTATAATCTCAAATCAAATTAGTTGGTAGCTAATCCCAACTAATATTATGTGTAATCTAATTGTTATTAGTTGACATCCCAACTATTATGATTTTTGATCTAAATATTATTACTTGACATCCCAACTAAAACTGTTTTTTATGCATCCAATATCAACTAAAACTATTTTTTATCCATCCAATATTTGTTGGAAAATATTTCCAATGAACATTATCATTACAATGCTCTCTTTTTATTACAATAGTATCTCTCAAGTTTTACAATATTCACAACTTAAACCAAAATTCACGAATTGTGTGAGAAAAGCATCCTCATATGCTTTATAAAGGTTCTAAAAATGTAACATATTTTGGACTCATAAATAAGACTAACTCATTGTGCTTAGACCCAAAAATGTCATCTTTCAAGCTTCAATAATGTTTGTCATGCTAGAGTCTCAAAAACATTGATCATACTAGACTCTTATTACAACAAATATTTATTGATTGTGCTAATAATCTTTAGTGTTAGTGCGAAATCAAGATAACAAATAACCTTTGCCACCTTACTGATGAATTAACATGCAACACCATTCATAACATTGTTAAGCCTTAGATAAAGCCCCATGTAAAACCCGAGATATTGTGTTATGACCCCAAGGGGGGCTTATATTGGGTTAAATGCATATGGTATCATTATCTATATTGGAGATGTCTTTGGACCATAACAATTGAGTTATCATATCTCTATTGTTATATTAATATTGTTAGCTAGACCCTTTAACTGTAAGGGTACCATTTATCTCATACATACACACACACACACACACACGTGTGTGTGTGTGTGTGTAAGTTTATGTCCAAATCCATGTAAAACCTAAACACCCAACCCAAATTCCGCATATATGCACAATCATAGTTTATATTTGTTTTTATCGATGGTAATATTACTAGGTGATCATGAGTCACAAAAAAGGGGATGAATAGATCCCCCAAAAATGTATTCTAGTGCATCTATAGAATGTAATTTTGCATCATTGTGACAATGAATGAAAATTATATATATGTGTCTGTGTCTGTGTATGTGTACACACACATACATAGACACATATATATATATATATAACTTTCATTCATTGTCGCAATGATGCAAAATTACATTCTATAGATGCACTAGAATACATTGTTGGGGGATCTATTGATCCCCTTTTTTATGACTCATGGTCATCGGATTACCAGAGAGAAAAAAAAAAAAACTATGATTGTGCATATGTGCGGAATGTGGGTTGGGTGTTTAGGTTTTACATGGTGTTGGACATAAACTTTAGGGTCTTTGCAGGATAGGGGATCTGTAAATGACTGATTATGCTAGCAATTTGAATCATGTAAATTCGTTTGTCTCTGATGAGGAGTTTCAACATGTAAGGGAAGTTAAAAATATACTTGGTGGGTCCATTAAAAAGGGATCAGTTGTTGTAGGAGGTTTTGTGTTATAGGTTTGCTGGTATTTTAAGCCAAAAATTATGGTTTTTGGGTCTAGTAACTCAGTTTTTTTAACCAAATGTTACCTTGGATTTTACCACATCTCAGGATTTTGATGGCCCAATGAATTGTCCAGAAACAAGGGTTTATAACTTTCTGGAACCCCCATTATTTTGTGGGTTAGGTTTTCGTATACAGGGGTGAATCCAACCAGGTTTTTGGGTTCTAGGTTTGGAAACACTTCCATACATTTTTGTGTCTAGGGGGGCCTTCCCTCTTTTTTGTAATGATGTGGGATTCCATTCACTGGTTTCAAGGTAGGTTTCGACATCAAAACAAGTGGCACGATGGTTTTTTACGTGCTACGAGAAATTTCTCGAGATCCTTCTTGGCGGATGAGGATGTTGGTGAAATAAGGAATGAATTATATGTTGGTAAATCAACGGAAGGTGGTGGTGAGGAAGTATCCCATTCACATGAAAAATGGCAGTTTGGTTCAAGGAAAATCACAAATAAAAATAAGGTTCTAAAGTGTGAAAAATCCCCAACCACTTATAACCTCAATATGGGGGATGGTATAGAAATGGAACGAGCAACACTCTTGACAAAGAAGTCCTTGGTTGGGAGAGTTAGAGGGAAAAAAATTAGCATTAAGACTTTACAAGAGTGGCACACAATCACAATAGTCCTAAAGGTAACTTCCCCTCCCAAAATTTGTACTCTTGCAAAGGGTTGGATTCAAATAAACATTAGCATCAACTCACATGGGGAGTCGATTAAAATTTCCAACTTTATCTGTTCCATTTATTCGACCCCCATAATGTTTAAATTTTGGACCCTAATTTTCGATGCAAGTTGAGAACGGCTCGATGTGGTTCCCATATGGGTAATATTTCCGAGTCTTCCCTCTCACATGTGGAGTGTGAAAATTTTTCGAGATCTGGGGGATAGTATTGGGATATTCTTAGATGCAAACTACTCATTTAAACAAAATAAAGACATGTCTCTGGCCAAAATTCTTGTCAGTTGTTATCTCAGCAAGAGGTTACATGAATACATAAACATCGACTGAGAAGTTGAGAAACTCCAAGTTCTTGAATAAGAAGGAGTCCCATTTCGGTGCAGTAGATGTCACAAATATGGCCATGTTATAAGCCTTTATGATCTATTTTTTTTAAAAAGGTTTTGCTCGAGAAAAAAACAGAAAAAAGTTAAGCTTGGATCCCTAATCTGAACTAGGGGAAGATCTAATGGTTTGTGATGTGGCTGTTGAGGACAGGGATATTAGGATGGTGGACCCATATGGACCTAGTCAACTGGAAGTGGGGTCATTGTATTAGGATTCTCTTGCTAGTGGTATGCAGTCCCCCCAGGCCACTAACAATTTGGATTCTCTGACTTTTCTCTCTCCAGGTTCTCCTTCTTCCCAACCTAATGTATTTATGCTTTCAAATTATTTTTTGGGTGTGGGGAATGAGGGGGGTCATGCTTTTGGGAATTTGGGGCTTGATGTCATGGATACTCCTAGGGTTGCTTCTTCCCAGGTCCATTTCCCCGCCCCCTCCCCATATATGGCCTTATCCTCTATGAGAATCTCTTTTTCTTTTGTTTTTTTTGGGGAAAACGATGTTGGGGAAATCATTTATAACTTGCATTCTAGGAAGATTTTATCCTCTACCAATTGTCAGGCTGGTGGTCTTAGTCAAATTATAATTTCATTTATTAAGACTGGCGAGAGGAAATCCTCTATGTCCAAATCCAAAGAGAATACTAGAGCATAAATGGATGAAGGAAAACAATTATCTATCATAGGGGCGCTTAGAGCTTTGAACACCTAGGGGGTAATTTTCTAATGAAAAATTTGTCCTTTAACTGCAAAGATTTGACAAGTTCCTCAAAAAATATTTCTCTCAAATGTTTGGTTAAGGTTGAGAAACCACATATAATTTTTCTCCAAGAAACTTTGTGAGATGTTGAGGCAGTCTCAAAACTTGTGGAATCTTTGTTGTGGGGTGGTGTTTTGTTGCATCTAATGTTCGAGGTCATTCAGGGGGTCCTTATATAGGTTGGGAGACTCGTAAATATTTGTTCAAAATATCTAGAACATTTATTCCATGATATGGTTTGAGGTCTTATCCTCATAGTTGGGTGAAACTCTTACTTGCATAAATCTCTATGGGCGATGTGATAATAGAGTGGATTTATGGAAATCCTTTTTTGGGTTGAAGGTTGTGGTAGAGGCAGATTTCATTATAGGGGGATTTAAATTCATCCCTAGGTGTTGTAAAATCTTGGGGGCATAGGGCCATACTAGATATGCTTTCTGACTTCATGGTTCAAAGACAGGTAGTCCGTTAAAATTAAATTCAACATGGATTAAAGATGATGAATTTGTAAATTTTATTAAGGATGGATAGATTCCTTTTAATTTAAAAATGTTTCTTTGGCTACCAAACAATTTGAAACGAATCTTAAATGGATGAAGGGTTTGGAAGATAATTGGGCTATGAAAAAATGAAAGAAATAAGACGAAGAGCTTGTTGACATCGAACTTGAGATTGTAGCTATTAATAAATCTAAGTATGGGGCTATTTGAATATAGAATATAGAGAATCTTTGGTCCATTTGGAATCCCACAGAAAGGACATATTATAGGCTCAAGAATCTTCTTGGAGCTAAAAAGTAGAGCCATTTGGCTAGAAAACATGGATGAGAATACACAATTATGTTATGCCTTTGACAATGGAAATAAGATGACTAACACAATCTAGAGCCTTTTTATGGGGAATATAGGGAGGTTTATAACTTTAAAGGTATGAATTCTTTAGGCCATGATCATTTTTAGAATTTTTTCAAGGAGTTGGAAGGGGCTATCATTGTCGAAGTTATCAAGGTCACTCAATGATTTCCCAAGTTCGTGGATGGGGATAAAAATAGAGCTATGATGGAAGAGGTTTCACAAGAGGAACTGAAATTTATATTAGCGAACTTTCAGAAAGATAAAAGCCTTGGCCCATATGGGTGGGGAATTGAATTTTTTGAGGGTTTTTATGAGATTATTTGAAAGGATATTTTTGGCATGGTAAATTAATCTAGGAGCGCAGAGAGCGATTTGAATATGGGAAAACTATTTTTTTTGTGCTAGCTCCCTCATAGGTATTAAAAAGGTGTGTTTAATTAGGATCGTCTCAAGTTAACCAATTGTGAAGGGGTTTATGTGTCAAATTTTATGTGTTTTTTATGATCAAATTATGAGTTAATTAGTTGTTAAAAATTCATGTACAACAAATTAAATGCATAGAAATAACACACAAAATACACATAATACAATAGCTGATAACAAAGTTCACCCCTCTCAGGCTACATCTCCATGGACCTACTTCAAATAGCTAGGCTCTCTTTGGATTAAGAGTAAAATGCATTATTACATGCACCTATAGTGCTCCAATGGATTTTAATCCTACTCCATTGGATTTATAACACCCAAAAACCCTAGAAATGACTATTCAATCTCTGAAATTGGTTTCCAGTTGATCTAGGCTTGACCTCCCATCCTGGTGGCCATGGAATTGTTTATTCTCCAAAGTGAAAAAACACTATCAAAAGTGCTCCAACGCCTCTAAAAACTATACCATTGTGTTCAAAGCATCAAATACATCTAAAAATTACTCTTCTTGCGCCAATATTGATCTTCAGCTGATCTGGGCATGACCTTCCTTCCTGGTGGCTCTAAGCTTCAATTTTCTTAAAAGTGCCAAAAAAACCTGTAAAATTGCTCCTTTGCCACTGAAACATGTACCAATGGATTCAGATCATTCCAATATGATAGGAATAAATCTTCTTGAGCCAAAATTGGTCGAAAATTTCTCTAGATAGGCCTCATTCAATTTTGCCTAGTAAACTGCCTCTAAAACTAGAGAGACTCTAGTTAGCTCCGACAATTATGGAGGTGGCTTTGGATTTGGAGGTGCTGCCAAAATTTATGCCAACTTAACACAGTTAATTAATGCCTAATCTATGATCAATGTGGATAAGATGCGCACTAAGCACGTTTTGTTTGAGCGCTTGTGCGAGGTCATGTGAAAGGGTCATGTGGGGGGAGGGTTGGCCCCCTCTGTTCTCGCCATCGGGTATGCATAAGCCTTAAAGTAAAATTCGTTGGCCGATTCTTCACAAGTCCTACCTGTGGCATAGTGGTGAAAACGTTGAAATAGGAGGGGGAGGTCATGGGTTCGACCTGCCCTCCACCTATCCTATATACATTTTGGACCACATTTGAAATGTGCCATATTAAACATTAATCGGGATTTCCAATCGGATTTACCATGTGGAATTTGAATTATATTTAAACCAAACATTTTTTGTATAAACAAATGTGTGCCCATGTAGTTTAAAACCATAGGTTTATATATATATGTGCTTCCTGTTGGGTGTGGGGCCTGATTATCTTGTTTACTTTGTATCACAGCATTGGACCCCTGTACCTTAAAAGGGGCGGCAACGCCACCCATAATTAATCGCTACCGTGGGGGGTCCAGGGGGGGGGGGGCAGCACTTTTCGGATCCCCCCCCTGGCAGGGGTTTTTGGGGGCAATGCCCCCGAAGCTAAAAACATATGTAAAATTGCCTTGTAAAATTATAGTAATTTCTAGTCAATCTGGGCCGTTCATTAGGCAAATGATCTGACGGTAGAAGTTATGTTTAGATTAGGGCTTTTTTCCCTAGAAGGCAACCCCCTTGTATATATGAGGGTATTGTATTGTGGCTGTGGATTGTATGTGTATTCTCGGAGCGAGAAACAGAGAGGGAGACTGCGAGAGAGAACAGAGGATATTACAGCGGATCTGTTGTAGGTTTTGTCTCTTCATTTTTGCTGGATAATAGAAAGGAAGGACTGGCTGTTTGGGGTGGACGTAGGCCAAACTGGGTGAACCACGTATATCTGTGTCTCTCTAGTTTTATGTGTTTTGTGTGCTTTTATTTTCGACATATTTTATGTGTTGCATTGCTCTGTAATATTTAATTTTCTAACAACTGGTATCAGAGCCGAAGGTATATTTGGCTGATAAAATCGCAGGAAAGAAGGGTTTTTGGTTCGAGTGGGAGCAATGGCGGATGATGGTAAGTTTAGGGTTGAGAAATTTAACGGCCAAAAATTCCCACTGTGGAAGATGCAGATGGAAGATTATCTGTATCAGAAAGATCTGTACCTACCATTGAGCGGAAAAACAAAGAAGCCGGCGGCCATGAAAGATGCGGAATGGAACATTCTTGATAGAAAGGCACTCGGAATAGTACGGTTGTGCCTTGCAGCATCAGTCGCCTTCAATATTTCGAAGGAAACAACAACAGAGGGTTTGATGCAGACGTTGGCCAAACTATATGAAAAACCCTCGGCCTCAAACAAGGTATTTCTTATGAAACGACAATTTAATATGAAGATGTCGGAAGGTGGATATGTTGCAGACCATTTAAATGAATTTAATACAGTTACCAGTAGGGGTAAACTTTGATGATGAAGTTAGAGCTCTGTAATACTTGTGCTCATTGCCAGAGAGTTGGAATGGTTTAGTAATGGCCATTAGTAACTCTGTCTCTGGATCTAGTACTTTAAAGTTTGATGATGTTGTTGGCACTATCCTTAGCTAGGAAATGCGATAGAAAAGCTCTGGTGAGACATCAGGTAATGCTTTGAGTGCAGAGTCTAGGGGAAGAAGAATGGAAAGAGGAAAGAGCTCGGGATATCACAGTAAATCAAGGAAAGGTAGATCCAAGTCCAAATCAGGGATAGTGTGCTGGAATTTCAGAAAGAAAGGACACCCACAGAAAGACTATAGATCTCAGAAGGGAAAAGAAGGAGACACACAGAAAGAAAACAATCATGAAGCAAATGTGACAGGTGATGTGTTACAAGATGCTTTGATTCTTTCTTTCGAAAATGTTACTGATTCTTGGGTTGTAGATTCAGGGGCTTCATTCCATACCACACCTGATAAGAAATATTTTCATGACTATGTTCAAGGAGATTTTGGACAAGTTCGTTTGGGTGATGATAAACCCTGTAAAATTGTTGGAATGGGTAAAGTTCTTGTAAAACAACAGAATGGAAACCAATGGATACTAAAGGAGGTAAGGCATGTTCCAGATCTGAAGAAAAATATGATTTCAACAGGGCAGTTAGGCAGTGAAGGTTGTGTGACAACTTTCACAGATAAAACTTGGAAGGTCACCAAAGGAGCCCTGGTAATAGCAAAAGGCGAAAAGGTTGGTACATTGTATTTATGCAATGTTATTTCTAACTCTGTTAATGCTTTAACTTCCAAAGGAGCAGATGCAGCATTATGGCATCATAGGCTCGGACACATGAGTGAGAAGGGGATGAAGATTCTTCACTCAAGAAATTTGTTGCCAGGTTTGAAGAATGTTGATTTGGATTTCTGTGAAAATTTCATTTATGGAAAACAAAAGAGAGTCAGATTTCTCAAAGTTGGGAAAGAAAAGAAGAGTGAAAAATTGGAGCGTGTGCATACAGATGTATGGGGACCTGCTCAGGTATCATCTCTCGGTGGCTCTCGTTATTATGTTACTTTTATTGATGATGCAACTAGAAAAACATGGATTTATTGTATTCAGAATAAATCTGATGTATTTGATACTTTCAATAAATGGAAAGCTTTGGTTGAGATTGAGACAGGAAATAAGTTGAAGTGTCTCAGATCAGACAATGGAGGTGAATATTGCAGCAAAGAGTTTGATAGGTATTGTTCAGAGCATGGAATTCGTAGAGAGACGACAGCTCCAAGAACACCACAAGAAAATGGTGTGTCAGAAAGGATGAACAGAACAATCATGGAGCGTGCAAGGTGCATGAGATTGCATGCGGGAATGCCTTTACAATTTTGGGAAGATGCTGTAGATACTATTGTTTATCTAATAAACAGAGGGCCTTCAAGTTCCTTGGATGGTGGTATTCTAGAGGAAGCATGGACAGGTAAAAAGGTAAACTACTCTTTTTTAAAGCCTTTTGGTTGTGAGGCCTTTGTCTATATTAATAAAGAAAATAGAACAAAGCTTGAGGCAAAATCAAAGAAATGTACCTTTATTGGATATGGTGCTAATGATTTTGGTTATCGCTTATATGATTATGAAAATCACAAAATCATTAGGAGCAGAGATGTAATATTCAATGAAAAGGTCTTATATAAGAATCAGTTGTAGGAAAAGAAACAGAAAAAAGAAAGCAAGGAATACGCAGTTCTTGATGAGATATCTGAAAAAGTAAAGGTGCCTGAAAATAATAATAATCAACAACCATAGCAGCAACAACCACCACAACAGCAACAGGCACCTCAAACACCTGAAAGTGGTGTTAGAAGATCTACCAGGATAAGTAGACCCCCTAAACGATACTCTCCTTCATTATATTATTTATTGTTGACTGATTCTAGTGAACCTGAATGTTATGAAGAAGCAATGCAGGTTGAAAGCAGGAAGAAGTGGGAGCTAGCCATGGAAGAAGAGATGGACTCCTTAATGCATAACCAGACTTGGGACTTAGTCAGGTTTCCTGCAGGTAAAACTACATTGTAGAATAAATGGGTTTACAGGCTGAAGGAAGAAGATGGAGGAAAACAGAGGTACAAAGATAGACTTGTGGTGAAGGGGTTTGCACAGAAGAAAGGTATTGATTTTGATGAAATATTTTCTCCTATTGTTAAAATGACTTCAATCAGAACTATTTTAAGTCTTGTAGCAGCGGAAGATTTACATCTTGAACAGTTAGATGTAAAGACAACATTTCTCCATGGAGATTTGGAGGAAGAGATATACATGCAAAAACCAGAAGGATATGAGGTCAAAGGGAAATAAAAATTGGTGTGTAGGTTAAATAAGAGCTTGTATGGCTTAAAACAGACTCCAAGGCAGTGGTATCTAAAATTTGACAAGTTTATGTCGAACAAGGTTATACTAGATGTCACTCTGATCATTGTGTTTATTTGAAAAAGCAAAATGATGGCAGCTATATTATATTGTTATTGTATGTAGATGACATGCTTGTTGCAGGGTCTAACATGCAGGAAATAAATGTGCTCAAAAGAAAATTGGCAAATTCATTTGCAATGAAGGATTTGGGAGCTGCAAAACAAATCCTTGGTATGAGGATAACTAGAGACATGAAAAATCGTAAATTAACACTGTCTCAGAATGAGTACATAGAAAAGGTGTTGAAAAGATTTAATATGCACAATGCAAAACCAGTTAGTACACCTTTTGCTAGCCATTTCAAACTTAGTAAGGAGATGTGAGACATGGATTATATGTCTAAAGTTCCATATGCATCTACAGTTGGAAGCTTAATGTATGCAATGGTCTGCACAAGGCCTGATATTGCACTTGCAGTGGGAGTTGTAAGAAGGTACATGAATAATCCATGAAAATAACATTGGATGGCAGTAAAATGGATTCTCAGATATTTGAGAGGTACCACAAATCAAGCATTATGCTTTGGTGGTTCAAACATTGCTCTACAGGGATATGTTGATGCAGATATGGCAGGTGACAGAGATAACAGGAGGAGCACTATAGGATATGTATTTATTGTAGGTGGAACAACTGTCAGTTGGGTTTCAAAAATCCAAAGTGTTGTTGCACTTTCAACAACAGAAGCAGAGTATGTTGCTGCTACAGAGGCTAGTAAAGAAATGATTTGGTTACAAAGGTTTATGAATGAATTGGGTAAGAAGCATGATATGGGCACACTATACAGTGATAGCCAAAGTGCTATTCATCTTGCAAAGAACTCAACATTTCATTCCAGGACTAAACACATACATCTCAAGTACCATTTCATACGGTCAGTATTGGAAGATGGAGAGTTGAAGCTGGAAAATATACACACTAGCCAGAATCCGGCAGATATGCTAACAAAAGTTGTAACCAGGGAGAAACTGAGAATGTGCTCAGTTTCAATTGGTCTTCAAGGATGACGATGAAGATGAGGAATAGCTAGGTCCAAAGAGGCGTCATTGTCTAGCAAATGAAGTAGCGGTGGAGTTGCTACAATCAGTCTCCAAGTGGGAGATTGTTGGGTGTGGAGCCTGATTATCTTGTTTACTTTGTATCACAACATTGGACCCCTGTACCTTAAAAGGGGCGACAACGATGCCCATAATTAATCGCTGCCGTGGGGGGTCCAGGGGGGGCAGCAGCGCTTTTTGGATCCCCCCCCTGGCGGGGGTTTTCGAGGGCAGCGCCCTCGAAGCTAAAAACATATGTAAAATTGCCTTGTAAAATTATAGTAATTTCTAGTCAATCTAGGCCGTTCATTAGGCAAATGATCTGACGGTAGAAGTTATGTTTAGATTAGGGTTTTTTTCCCTAGAAGGCAACCCCCTTGTATATATGAGGGTATTGTATTGTGGTTGTGGATTGTATGTGTTTTCTCGGAGCGAGAAACAGAGAGGGAGACTGTGAGAGAGAACAGAGGATATTACAGCGGATCTGCTGCAGGTTCTTCATTTTTGCTGGATAATAGAAAGGAAGGACTGGTTGTTCGGGGTGGACGTAGCCCAAACTGGGCGAACCACGTATATTTGTGTCTCTCTAGTTTTATGTGTTTTGTGTGCTTTTATTTTCGTCATATTTTATGTGTTGCATTGCTCTGTAATATTTAATTTTCTAACACTTCCACCATTTGAACCCTAGGTTTAGAATATAAATTCATGCCACAGATTTTGGAATTTAATCAAATATATGCCCATAATAATATATCCAACCATTGGATATTAAAATTCCACCATATATAATGTATTAAAACAACCTTCGAACTATAGTGATAATTTGACCTTGGATAAATGAAAATCAAACCTTGACCAAGGTCCACCAGATAAAAAAAAATTCAACTTCAACTTTAGGAGGTCATTGGGAAATTTAACCTTCTCAAACCCAAACTGGCGAATCCTGTTGTTCCACTTGTCATAGTGCCACTGAGAAAAAACTAAAGAATATTCCCTAAATATACTTGGAGTGCTGACTGGGCTGCCATGTCATCAGGCTGTCACTGTTTTGCATTTTTATTGATTTAAATTTTGTTGTTCTCAACGACGATTAACAGACTATAATTTCTTCATCCGAACTCGGTTTTCGACGAAACATGTTGCATTGGAGTCCTAGCGACGGGCCGATCACTGTCATTCTAGTTTGGTTCAATTTTGAGCACTTTGAATCTTTGGAAATTTTTTTCCCCTAATCCAGATTCTGATCAGTCCTTCCCATTGACATGATTTTGGACCCATAAAATATGGTTATCTCATGAGAGTTGAATACTCTTATGTTTCCCTAGTTATATCATCTTGATTCTACTTGGAAAAATTTCCATGACAACCACTTGGGTTCACTGACATGCCTTGCCTTCTAAATGGCTTGGCACTTCAACCAATGTTCTCCTGTTTTTGCTGACCCAATCCAACACTTTCTGGATGCTTGCTGACTGATATAACACTTTTTTGTACCAAATAAATTCCTCGGTGCTTGGAAAACTAGATGATTTCCTTCCCAATGAGAATCATGTTCCTCCTTTTCATAAACATGCATTCGATGCAAGCTTCTCCTTGGAAACCACTTTTCCAAATTAAGCCCATCTGTGTGAAATACAACAACGAGTTCCAACATCAGTAATAAAAAGAAAATAAATGACCATTATTTTACCTCCACGGTTCCAAATTCCACATATGGAAGAATGAATTCACCATCTCCTTCTCTTCTTGGCATCAACACATAAAATGGTCTACAATGGCTGAATTTTTTTTTGACATCTTGTCACAAACACAACCATCAATATGAAAAACACATCATGAAAGAAACATAACTTGACGACATATCCTCTTTCTCCTCCAAAGCAACAAATTTCACATCATGTGAACATCACCATGTACTCTTACATCTTGGTGTCAAAACTCATCGACTAAACACAAGTTGACAAAACATGTCTCTTCAAATGATAGACTCTCAAGTCAAGCATAAGCATGTGTAATAATTTGATGATTCTTTTCCCAAAACAAAATGAATTTCACATTTCATGAAACACTTTGTCAACATCTCTTTTTCATCTTTGGAGACAAAATCAACTCTTCCAAGTCGATATGACATGCATGTAACACACAATCGACCAACAAAAGTCGACGCTCATGCATGTGCAAATGATTAACACTCTCAAGTTGACAACATACATGTTAAACAAAGCAATTGACCAACATAAGTCAATTACTCATGCATGTTCAAGCACAATGAAACCATCAAAATTCCACTATTCATATACACAAACTCTCATGCATGCATTCAATTCTTCAACTCTCTCACAAGTACAATCATAAGTACAAGAACCCCATTCATATGTACATGTATTTAAAGAGCTGAAATGAAAAAAATTTGCTGCAATAAAGTGAGTCAACATACTCTACTTTGAATCACCTTCCTTGTGTAAACATGCAAAATGCAATGTAAAAGAACAAACCATTTCAATGGCACTTCTTTCAGTTGTACTTCATCATGTGAATCATCCTGACCCACATCAATTATGGAATCTTCTTTTCCATTCTTTCCATTCTCTTTCTACACCTTCTTCAAATGTCATGGATGACTTGTTGGATACAAAGTCCAACACTTGTCTACAATATGACCTTGCTTATGGCAATGAGTGCAAAAAAATTGCATCTTCTTTTCAAAATGGTTTGCTTTGTCCAATGGACCTTTGGCTTCCTTCCTCCTTTGCTTTGAAAGTTTCCCGTGCATGGCTATATTATTCCAACATCTTGAAACATTATGGTTATCCAAACCACAAAAGGAACATGCAAATTTTATCCAAATCTTATGTGAGAATTTTCCATGCTTATCATAATCAAAAGGAACTTGATTAAAAGTAGATTTATACCTTGAACATTCATCTTTTTCGCCTTCTTGAGGAGGTGAATTTGATGAGGTAGTGGCTCTCTTCAGAATACCACCAATGCATTCAATGAATTTAGAGCTTTCAACATCCTTTTGTTTTCCATTCTCATTATCTGCATGCATATGAGCACCTTCTTGCAAAGTGGGTGTAAAACTCTTGCATTCCTCATAAACACAATCTTCACAAGCTTGAGGTAATGAACATGAAATGAAATTCCTTCTTGGAACACCTTCATGTGCCTCCTTGGCTTTATAGCTTTCTCCATAATGTTGTCCATAACCAAGACCCAAATACTTAGGCCTTTCCTCAACAACAATTGGCTCAACTATGCCTTGTGCATGCCTAATCCTTTACCTTCATAGCCCATCTTCATCAATAATTTGGACCCTATTCCTCTAGTGTGTCTTTAAAAAGAACCTACACATTAATTTTGAGAGGAAATTGAAGATAAACCTGAATCACATACCTCTTTTTCATGCACATACATGACTAAGGCTTCCTTGGCATCATGGAACCGAGTCTCCATCTCATGCATCTTTTCAAGAAGCTATTTCTTCTCCTCCTTCATGAAAATCAACTGCTCTTGAAGTATAATTCTCTCCATCTTATCTTCATACTTCTCTTGCATCATATCAATTATGATGTAGAGCTTTTGTAACATCTCTTTATCAAAGAGTTTGTCTAATGAAGATTGACTTGAAACAGTGCTTGATGAAGCTTCCATCACACCTGCAATGCATACAAATATTTTTTGTTGTGATTTGAGAACTGAGTTCTCAATCTTGACTTCTTTTGAGGAGAAGGTATACACATAAACTTGCACACAATTAAATTCTCCTTGCACAAATTCAAAAACCAATAGATAATTCTTCCAGCTACCCTTGGATAAAATTAGCTAAAATTTGCTCTCATACCAACTTGATCTGAATATGGGAAGACTAGTTTTGCTGTGCTAGCTCCCTCATCAGTATTAAAAATGTGTGTTTAGGATCGTCTCAAGTTAACCAATTGTGAAGGGGTTTATGTGTCAAATTTTATGTGTTTTTGATGATCAAATTATGATTTAATTAGTTGTTAAAAACTCATGTAAAACAAATGAAATGCATATAAATAACACACAACATACACATAATACAATAGTTGATAACGGAGTTCACCCCTCCTGGGATACATCTCCATGGACCTGCTTCAACTAGCTAGGCCCTCTTGGGATTAAGAGTCAAATGTATTATTACATGCACCTGTTATACTCCAATGGATTTGAAACCTGCTCCATTGGGTTAAGAACACCCAAAAACCCCAAAAATGGCTATTCAATCTCTAAAATTGGTTTTTAGCTGATCTAGGCTTGACCTCCCATCCTGGTGGCCATGGGCTTGTTTAATCTCCAAAGTGAAAAAAAAACTTTCAGAAGTGCTCCAATGTTAGGTCCCTATATTACTAGTTTAGTCCTTTATTTTTATTAGTGTATCCCCCTTATTGTTATTGTTGTACCCCTGTAACCCCAATATTGTTATTATTGTGCCCTTACATTATTATTGTTAGGTCAGCTAGGATTATATTGTGGCCCCATGGACTCCTATATATAGAAGGAATTTTTGGTCATTTGTATCATCCAAGAATTGTTATTTATGTAATGTATTGGAGGTTTCCCCCTCAAAATTGCTGATTTCTAAGGTGTCGATCTCTCTTTTCTTCTATTTTTAGAGCTAGTTTCATAACATTTGGTATCAGAGCTTTAGATTCTAGGGTTTCACTGCTACAAACAGGTCATCGTGGAATTTTCACTATAAATTTTTTTCTACAAAGGTTCAGAAGCTGAAATTTTTAAAGAGCGAAGCCGAAAGCTTGAGGAGGGTCGTGGAAACATTTCAGAGCTTTATTTGAAATATTTTCAGAGATATGATCTGTGGAAGTTAGTGTTGGTTCAGGCTTCCAAATTTCATCTCAAAGAGGTGACCGTGGGAAAATAATCATAAATCTCTCTCCGAGAATCAGATTGGAATTCTGTAAAAAGTGGCCACAAGTACACAGATTGCAGTTTTTTGTGTATCAATTTTAGAGCCAAAGGAGGAAACAATGACATGTGGCACTTGTACAAGTTCGCTCTACTAAACCAGTCCATAATTAGGTCATTGTGGGAGATTGGGCATAACTTTGCCTTGAAGAATCCAAATAATCTCAGACCCATGGAATTTGACAGAAGCTTCAGAGAGCTACTATAGGGCCAAATTTCAGATATTGAAGATATGAAATCATAGATATAATTCAGTTTCAATATCGAGCTCCTCAAAAGTAAGAAAAATATGTGTATTTTTTTTCGAATTGCAAAAGTCTTGCGTGAAAAATTAGTTTGAATTGATTCCAAGGGCATATTGTAGAAAAGATATCAGTATTTAGTTCTAAAAATTCCTCCTAAAAATAATTCAATACCCATTAAGCCTTCCGAAGGCTCTACTATGACTCATGATGACGAAGGATGGCAACATGACATATCAAGATTACAAGAGCAAGTGCACCAAATTTCGCTCTAAAAAAGAGCAACAAAAGATGAAATGGAAGTTTTGAAGAAAGGCATGGAAGCTAAGATGGATGGCATGGAAGCTGGCATGGAAGCTAAGATGGATGACATGGAAGATAAGATCGACGAAAAAATGAAAGACAACATGGAAAACACGAAGAATGATCTAAAATCAGACATGGAAGGTTTAAAAAAGTTGATACAAGAAATGTTTCCTAATGGCGAAAGGATAGTAGAGGAAACTCATGATGAGAACAAAATAAATATTAATTGTGATTTCATAAATTCTAATGTTGGATGGAAGGACCACCATATTCCAAAGATGGATATGAGGAAGTTTGATGGCAAGGATCCCGTAACATGGATACTACAGATGGAGCAATATTTTGATCTCAGTAATGAGAAAAACACACAAAAGGTACACGTTGCAACTTTACATTTAGAAAAAAATACATTTGTATGGTATCAATGGCTTTGCTCTCGTAAAAAAATTGTCACTTGGTCAATTTTTACAGAGGAAATGATAGCACATTATGAGGATACAAAAAGCAACACCTTCTTTAACCAATTGATAAATCTCAAACAAAAGGGTTCAGTGCTGGAGCACATTGAGAACTTCCAAAAATTGAATATAAGGGTAACTGATATTCCTGAGGAACACAAGATTGATGTCTTCATAGGGAATTTAAAGGATAACATCCAACATGAAGTTCGCGTTTGGGAACCTGATTCATTGGAAAAGGCATTCAGGTTGGCAAGAAAAATTGAATGTAAAATTATGGCGACAAGGAAGCCTACCACTCAATTCTATAAAGAAGGAAGTGTTGCTACGCCTAGATTTCCACAACCTACAAGGTTGACACCACAAAAATTGGAAGAAAAAAGAGGAAAAGGGCTTTGCTACAGTTGTGATAGCAAATACACTAAAGGTCATAAGTGTGCTAAGAAGAAATTATTTTACATAGATTGTGAAGAGGAAGAAGAAAATGAACAAGAATCTTCAAAATAAGAGGATATACACCATGAACCAACCCTAGAAGAGGAAGAAATGAGTCTGACCATATCGTGTAATGCATTGGCAGGAATTACCACTCCTCAAACTCTCAAGATAGAAGGACATATCAAGAAGAAAAAGGTAATAGTGTTTACTGATTCGGGTAGTACCCATAATTTTATTCATTGTAAGGTAGCCAAGGAATTGAATTGTTTCCTATACCCAACACCAGAATGTAAAGTGATGGTTGAAAATGGAGGACCTATAAATTTCTCTGGAAAATGCCATAATATCAATCTAACCATGGGGGAATATGTATTGAATAGTCCAATGATTTCCATTCCAATGGGAGGTGCAAATGTTGTACTAGGAGTACAATGGTTACAATCTTTGGGACGGTAGCTTTTAATTTTCAAGAAATTTTCTTGAATTTTTTTTCAGAAGGAAAGGAAGTCGAATTACGGGGTATCGCAGGGAAGTCGGGAAATATAATAAGATCTAATTTCATGACAAAGCTTATGAAGAAATAAAAACGAGGCGTAATTGCACAATTATGCTCACTAGAAGTTCCAACATCAAAATCATCTATTTCTGCAGATCTCCAAAAAGTCTTGGACAATCATTCCAAGGTGTTTGAAACTCCCAAAGGACTCCCACCTATTCGCGATCATGATCATGCTATTCATTTTATTCCAGGAAGGGTTCCTCCAAACATCAGGCCTTATAGATATCCTTATGTACAAAAGAGCGAAAATGAACGTATGATTGCAAAAATGCTAGAGGCTGGTATAATTCAACCTACTCAAAGTTCTTTCTCTGCTCCAGTAGTATTGGTGCACATGAAGGATGGATCATGGTGCATGTGTCCAGATTATAGGGAGCCCAATAAGCTCACTATTAAAGATAAATTTCCCATTCCCGTGATTGATGAATTATTGGATGAATTACATGGAGAAATTTATTTTACCAAGTTGGATCTTCGTTCATGATATCATCAAATTAGAATGAAGACTAAAGGTATTCTAAAAACAACATTTCGAACTCATGAGGGTCATTATGATTTTTTGGTCATGCCTTTTGGCCTTACCAATTCACCTTCTACATTTCAAGGGTTGATGAATTCCATTTTCAAACCCTTCCTTAGAAAATTTGTGCTAGTATTTTTTGATGATATACTAATCTACAACAGGTCTTAGAAGGATCATGTTCAACATGTTGATAGGGTTCTCAAACTATTGCAGGAGAAACAATTATATGCGAAAACATCCAAATGTTTCTTTTGAGTACAAGAGGTGGAATATCCGGATCATATTGTATCTCACGAGGGTGTTAAGGTATACCCTAACAAAATTAAAGCCATTAAGCTATGGAAAGTCCCCACAACCATAAAGAATTTGCGAGGATTTATCGGGTTAACAAGGTATTATCACAAGTTTTTTAAGAATTATGGGAGAATAGCAGCACTTATAACACCATTATTAAAAAAAAATGCATTTTCATGGACTCCTAAAGCAACTAAGGCCTTTGAACATCTTAAAGAGGCAATGTGCCTAGCACCAGTCTTATCTACGCTAAACTTCACAAAAACCTTTATTGTGGAATGTGATGCCTTAGGAAATGGAATTGGCACTGTTTTAATGCAAGAAGGAAGACCCATTGATTTTGAAAGTCGTCCAATCAAAGGAAAGTATTTACAGACAACTATTTATGAGAAGGAAATGTTAGCAATGCTACATGCACTAAAGAAATGGCCACCTTACCTAATGGGAAGACACTTCAAGGTAAAAACTGATCATGATAGTCTTAAACATTTTTTGGAACAAAGACTATCTTCAGAAGAGAAAAAAAATGGGTCACAAAGATGTTGGGTTATGACTTTGAAATAATCTACAAAAAAGGGAAGTTAAGTGTTGTTGTAGATGCACTCTCAAGAAAGAATGAAGAGGTGGAAGCATTGCTTTGTGCCATTTCTATTATCCAACCAGATTAGATAACCTAAGCAAGGGATGAATGGAATAAGGATGAAGAAGTGTGGACACTCATTCACAAGTCGCAGCAAGATCCTAGTACATCTGATACATTTAGTTGGAAAAATGATTCCTTATGGTACAAATATTGCTTATATCTTTGTAAGAATTCCCAACTAAAGCAAAAGATTCTTTTGGAATTTCACACTTCTCCTTTAGGAGGACACTCAGGATTTTTAACAACTTACCACAGGGTGAAGAAATATTTTTTTTTGGATGACCTTAAATCTGATATTCAAAATTTTGTAGCGGAATGTTTGGTTTTCCAGAAAAATAAAGTTGAGACAATTAAGACCCCGGGTCTTCTACAACCTTTATCCATTCCAAGTCAACATTGGGAGGAGATTTCAATGGATTTTATCAGAGGTTTACCTAAGTCCGAAGGAAAGAGTGTCATCATGGTGGTAGTTGATAGAATTATCAAGTATGCACACTTTTGTGCATTATATCATCCATTTAAAGCAAGTACAATTGCTACTACATTTATGGACACAATTCAAAAGCTACATGGAAACCCAAAGATTATTGTAAGCAACAGAGATCCCATTTTTACTGGAAATTTTTGGACGGAGTTATTTTATTTTTTGGGTACTCAAGTAGCTCATAGCTCATCTTATCATCCTCAATCCGATGGTCAAATTGAGATAGTGAATAAATGTTTGGAAGAATATCTTCGTTGTTTTGTATCTGATAAACAAACAAAATGGGTCAAGTGGTTACCTCTCGTTGAATGGTGGTATAACACTTCCTTCCATACTGCAGCAAAAATGACCCCATTTATGGCACTTTATGGATATCATCCACCATCCATCACATCATCTTTAAGAGAAAATTCTAAGGTTCAAGTAGTGGAAGATCACATCGAGCATCAAAAAGAAGTTTTCTAACTCTTAAGGATAAACTAAATTTGGCACAAAATCGAATAAAAAAACAGGAAGATCTACATCGCAACGAGAGAAGTTTTGATGTAGAAGAATGGGTATTTTTACGGCTACAACCATACAAAAAAATGTCCCTCAAGCAAGCTAAGAAGGATAATAAATTATCGCCAAAGTACTATGGTCCTTACAAGGTGTTGCAAAAGATTGGTACTATGGCATACAAATTGGAGCTTCCTGCTTCTTCGCGAGTACATCCAGTTTTCCATGTTTCATGCTTAAAGAAGGTTATAGGTTAAAGTCTTGTAGTTCAAAAAATATTGCCAGAAATTGATGAGGAAGGAAAAATCATATTGGAACCTGAAGCAGTCACGGAAACAAGAACTCAATAGCTATGAAATCTATCAATTTCAGAGTATCTCATCAAGTGGAAGAACTTACCCACTGAAGATTCTATATGGGAGGATGATAATTTTACACAAAAGCACCCAGAGCTACTCAAGCTTTGAGGACACCAATTTTTTGAAGGAGAGGGGCATGTTAGGTCCCTATATTACTAGTTTAGTCCGTAATTGTTATTAGTGTAGCCCCCTTATTGTTATTGTTTTACCCCTGTAACCCCAATATTGTTATTATTGTGCCCTTACATTATTATTGTTAGCTCAGCTAGGATTATATTGTGGCTCCATGGACTCCTATATATAGAAGGAGGTTTTGGTCATTTGTATCATCCAAGAATTTTCATTTATGTAATATATTGGAGGTTGCCCCTCGAAGTGGCTGATTTCTAAGGAGTTGATCTCTCTTTTCTTCTATTTTTGGAGCTGGTTTTGTTGGGAAAAATACTGAGAGGGGGGGTGAATTAGTATTTGGGACTATATCAAACTTTTTACTTTTTCACTCTCTAAAATCCATACGCTACTTTTCTGAATCCAACTAGCGTATACATGCGGATATCCTTCATAAAACTCACGTATACAGAGATCTAATTATGCCATTAATTCTTCACTTATATCATTCCACCATTCATTCATTAGATGTTCAATAAACAGTAAACATGTGCAGTAAAAATAGAATAAACCATCACACATAAGCATCACACATGAACACCAGGATTTTAGGTGGAAATCCAAGTCGGGAGAAAACCACCACTGCAGTTGCTCAGCCTTCAATATTTTATTATAGAGAAAACATCTTACAACATATGTGCTGGCGCAACCTCTTACCAGCACACAGGCACCCACCTGCGCTCATTTACCAGCCTCTCCTGGAAGGGAGCTACGACCCCCTACTCTCATTTACCAGCCTCTCCTGGAAGAGAGCTACGACTCCCTGATCTCGTTTACCAGCCTCACCTGGAAGGGAGCTACGACCCCCTGACTGAAGGCTACAACCCTCAGCACCTCTATGGACCACGTTTCATCAATTTTCACACTGGATCCAACAACTCAAATAGAGTACAACTTGTAGGCCTCGTTTCATCATATTATCAGACTGGACCCACTCCACACATTTAAGTTCAATCATACAACCAAACTGATACAGACAACTCAGAACTGTAGAATACAGATAGCAGTAACACAACAGAACAGATCAGACATTTCATACCCCATGCTTCAGCAAACCCTAGTTTGCATACGCGCTTTCCTTTCACTGATCCCGCGTATATATGCTCCTTCTACCATACTAACCCGTGTATACTCGTATTATTACGAAGATAATTTCATCGCGCATTTACGCGCGTTCTCTTCGTAGAAGCTGCGTATATACGCTTTCTTATGCGAAACTAGCGTATGGTTCTTCAGACATTTAGGTCATTGCAATTCTTCAGAACAGATACATTACTTAGATTTTTCCCTTTACTTCAGACAGATGTTCGCCTCTTCTCAGATCTAATCATCCCCTAAACATATCTAGCAAATACAAGTACATTTCAGATCTAGATACCCTTCTTCATCATTGGTGCATCATGCAATCAGATCTATCATTCAACTGTAACCCTTTCCATTCAGATATACTTCAGAGAGAAGCATTCATTCAAGCTCAGACATCTTGCACCCACACTCATGATTTGCACAATGAATTTCTTCTCTTTATATAGGTTTACCCTTTTTCAATACCATGAGCCAAAACCACATTACTTTCGATGGTATTCCTGATTTACTACATAGACGAATCATTACTCAATACAATGGGTCAATACCATGGTGGTTACCCCTGGTTTTGCACTTTATGAGCGCTTTTGCACATACGCGACTTGGCACGTTATTTCCCGCGTGCATACGCGACTTCTGCTAGACAAATCCATGTATTCCTTGAGACATACTCTTTTCATCATAGATCTAGTACATACTGAATTCCTTTCTTCATTACCTTCTATACTTACTGTAGATACATCAGATTTACATCACTTAACAAGATTATCAAGACATATAACTTATCAAGTAGGTTGCCATCATCTTCATCGAGTGGGTTGCCATTCAAGGACAACACTCTATCAAGTGGGTTGCCATCAAGGACAACACTCTACATCATATTGCCAACAATCTCCCCCTTTGGACTTGATGGCAACCACGATGGTGTTTGATCACTATAACAGATAGATACATTAAGAATACAATGACACCATGTCACTCTCCCCATTCTTTGACACCATTCTTTTCTTTTATTCAAACACCATGTCACTCTCCCCGTTTGACATCAAGGGAAAAGGGCAGACCAAAACCAACACAAGGTTTTTCCCTTCATGTAGACATAAGAGCTCTGCAGATCTGATGTGTACTGAAGTTACCATGCTCCCCCTGAGTTCATGCTGAATCTTCAAACATATTTTTCAATGAATCACAGGACGCTATGACCTTCCTATCACCAAAGACTCATACTTACATCAAAGATCCAACCAAGTGGATTTACATATGAGACTCAAATACCCAACCAAGTGGGTTTACACATTTTGACTCTACTACCCAACAGAGTGGGTTTACAAAAATGAACAAGTCCTTACATGAATGAATATTACAATTTTACATCATGGGTCTCAACATGACCTTTTCATCAAATTACAAATATGACTTTTTATGATCAATACCAGAAAGACCTCAAGAGAAATCATATATCAGAACCATCATAATGCCAACAATGCATTATACTCAGCAAGGCTAGGGCTGCCCCTGAAAAATGTGCATCCAAACATCCTTTCCATGTGACCAAGGCTCCTCCTTAGCTTGTGCAACCTGAACACCTTCAACAACAAGTCATTGGCAAAAATCTCTGCATGATCTGTCCTTATCTCTGAATTATAAGACTTTCATCTCAGCAACGAATACTCTTCATCAAAAAGCAAACAGAGCTCAACCATAATCTTCAACATAAGAAACCATGTACCATTTCATTAGCATGAGAATAACCAAAATAATGCTAACAGTACAATCATTAGCAGTCAGACTGATGCTCCCCCTGAACCTCTGCTCCTGATCTTCAGCTGTCATCCCAATTCTCTTATCATTAATGCATACGCGACTGTGTCTGCTGGAACTCGTGTGTATATGCGACTTTTGTTCATCTAACCCGCGTATGGAAAGTGAAGCATAGAAAATTTCACATTCCTTCATCTCCCCCTGAATTTTTCCTTCATGTACCTGTCTTTTTCATATCAGATGCTCTGTCAGAAATACATATAACCAGAATATCCAAACAGTACTGAAAAATGCTGACCCTCAACCAAAAATTGTCAGCAATTATCCATACGCGGATATATGTTAATATACTCGCGTATATACGCGACTGTGTTTATCAAAAATCGCGTATTCAAATTTAATCTTCTGAATTTAAGCATATTAGTTCTTTTGACTGGCAGAGACTACTCCCAGTTTCTGTCTTAGATATTCGAACGCTTCCCTGGGCAGAGGTTTGGTAAAGATATCAGCAACTTGTTCCTTGGAAGGAACATACTCCAACTTCACCTTTTGTTCAAGCACTTGTTCACGTAAGAAGTGATACTTGATGGGAATGTGCTTGGTCTTTGAATGCATAACAGGATTCTTTGAGATGCTGATGGCACTTGTATTATCACACTTAATGGGGACAGGAGGTGTACATTTGATTTGAAAATCTTGTAAGGTTTGCATCATCCAAAGGAGTTGAGTGCAACAAGATGCGGCAGCCACATATTCTGCTTCTGCCGTAGATAAGGCAATAGAATTTTGCTTCTTGCTGAACCAAGATACTAACCGGGGTCCCATATAGAATGCACCACCACTAGTGCTTTTCCGATCATCAATACTTCCAGCCCAATCTGCATCAGTGTAAGCATGAAGAGTAAGATCAGCATTCTTTGGATACCATAGACCAAAGTCTTGAGTTCCTTGTAGATATTTGAATATTCTTTTGACAGCCTGAAGGTGAGACTCTTTTGGATTAGCTTGGAATCGTCCAAAAATCCCAATTGCATGCATAATGTCTGGTCTAGTCCCAGTGAGATAAAGTAGACTTCCTATCATTGATCTGTATTCTGGTTGATTCACCGGACACATAATGGAGATAGGAGGTGTATATTTGATTTGAAAATCTTGCAGGTTTTGCATCATCCAAAGGAGTTGAGTGCAACAAGACGCGGCAGCCACATATTCTGCTTCTGCTGTAGATAAGGCAATAGAATTGTTCTTCTTGCTGAACCAAGATACCAACCGGGGCCCCATATAGAAAGCACCACCACTAGTGCTTTTCCGATCATCAACATTTCCAGCCCAATCTGCATCCGTGTAAGCATGAAGATTAAGATCAGCATTCTTTGGATACCATAGTCCAAATTCTTGAGTTCCTTGTAGATATTTGAATATTCTTTACAAACATGACTTTGATTAGTTTGGAATCGTCCAACAATCCTGTAATCGCATGGTTAATGTCTCGGGTCTAGTCCCAAGGAGATGTAGACTTCAGTCATTGATCTCTAGAGCTCGTTGATTCACCTGGGAGAACATTTATGAGAACCGAGATTGTGACCTGGTTATCATTGAAGTATTTTGGCAGTTTGCATTCATCCATGCCATATTTCGACTTGCTTAAGATATTTTGCTTGTGATAGAAATATACCATCTGCAGATTGATGCACTTGCAAGCCAAGAAAGAATGTTAGTTCCCCAAGTAATGACATTTCAAATTCTTGCTGCATGACAGAAGCAAATTTTTGACTCATAGATTCTTCGTTACTCCCAAAAATGATATCATCAACATATACAACCACAATCAATAGTTTATCATTTTCAACTTTGTGTATAAGTTGCTATCAGCAGACCCCTTTGAAAATCCTTGTTGATGAAGATATTTGTCAAGACGATAATACCATGCCCTTGGAGCTTGTTTGAGACCATATAGAGCCTTTTTAAGTCTACAAACAAGATTTTCATCATTTCCCAAAATGAATCCTTCCGGCTATTCTATATATACTTCTTCTTCTAGATCACCATTAAGAAAAGAAGATTTAACATCCATTTGATAAACTTTGATTTGTTGATAACTTGAAAAAGCAAGAAACATTCTTATGGCTTCAAGTCTAGCTACAGGAGCAAAAGTTTCTTCAAATTCTATACCTTCTTGTTGAGTATACCCTTTGCAAACCAGTCTAGCTTTGTTTCTTACACCATCCCCATTCTCATTTAACTTGTTCTTGAAAATCCATTTAGTTCCAATGACATTTTTATCATGTGGTCTTGGTACCAATTCCCAAGTGTCATTCTTTTCAATTTGATCAAGCTCTTCATTCATGGCTTGCTTCCAACATTCATCTTTGCTAGCTTGATTGACATTGTGTGGTTCAACTGTGGATAGAAGTGCCAGATGACTAGAAGATCCCACAAGAGTTCTCCTTGTTCGTACACCTGATTCCTTGTCTCCCAAAATTTGAGATTCAGGATGATTCTTTTGAACATATCTGGATGGAGCCTTTTCAGATAGATCATTTTCAGGTTCTTCATTGGATCCATTGTCTATATCATTTTCATTTGATGTAGAAGGCCATATGTCACTGTCATCTTCTTTTGTTGTTTGTTTTTCTTCTTCTTTAGGAGCTGCAGGAGACTCATCAACAACAACATCAATACATTCAACAATCTTTCGAAGCCTTTTATTGTAACATGTGTAAGCTTTGCTTGAAGATGAGTAACCAAGAAATATCCCTTCATCTGATCTAGGTTCAAACTTACCAAGCTTTTCATCATTATTTTTGATAAAGCATTTACTTCCAAAACTCAAATGTCATAATTTGGAGCATCAATATACGTTGAAAGTTCATAGTGATTTTTGTCACATGGTCTTAACATGAGCCTTATAGAATTTGTCATTAGATAGGCTTCAATTCCAATATGTCAAAGAGTCTAATCATCAAGCATAGCTTCAGCTACTGTTAACGTCTATTCATTCTTCATACTGTTTTGTTGTGGATATCGCTTTAGCGAGAATTGTCTTTTAGATGTTATATGCTGTTCGCTAGCATTCAAGGAATTCATTGGATGTATATTCTCCTCCTCGATCAGATCTAATACACTTGATATTTAGATCTAATTCATTCTCAACTAGTGCTTTGAAGATCTGAAATTTCTCAAATGCTTCATCTTTGTGTTTAAGCAGCCCAATCCAACACATTCTAGAGAAATCATCAATGAATAAGATATAGTATTCCTCACCTCGTGGTGAATTTTTCCTCATAGGTCCACATATGTCAGTATGAATGAGTTCAAGAGGCTTACTTGATGATCCTTCCTTGGCATTAAATTGTACCTGGGTTTTCTTGCCGAATTGGAAAGATTTGCATATGATATTCTCAGGTAGAGTAATATTGGGAAGATCACGAACAACTTTAAGTCTGCTTGATTTGTTGATTTGAGAGAAGCTCATATGCCCCAACCTTCTATGCCATAGCCAATTTTCTGAAGATTTACTCAAGGTAATGACGATTCGCGCTATACATGTGTTGTTGGATTTTTTTCCTTCCTCTTTATAATAATTTTATCAGATTGATTAATATCCATACATTCTTTGAAATTCAGATCACTTGAATGTCTCTTGATTCAACATTTGACTTGATAATTTAAGGTGTTATGAGGTTATGCCTAATCCATCCACATACATGACATCATTAGCCTTCACCTTTCTTTTAGGAAGACATCCTTTTCCTTTAATTACGCCAGAGGTAGAGTAATTCATTTCCAAATAAAACTTTCTTCCTTCGAGCATTATATGCATGAGTTTGTTTTTAGCCACCGCCATGTGGTTCTTGAGAATCCATCACCAATGTCTATTGATCTTCTCCTTCATAAATACTGTTAATCCTGTCAACTTCAAACCGTATTTCTTTCTTTTTCCACACTTTAGAGCTTGAGGGAACATGTTCTTTTGGCTGGATCTTGCTCCTGCATTCAGATTCTTCATGACCAAAGTTATTGCAATAAGTACATTCAACTTCGTTTTGAAGAGGAGAAAATTTGTTGTAGGTGTTCTTCTTTGGTTCAATATTCATCCTTTTCTTTCCTGCTTCTCTTGTCATGATGGTTTTATATGCAACACATTGAACAACTTTATGACCAAAATTGTGACATGAGAAACATTGTCCATTGAAGTAGAAATTTCTGCGATCATGAAATCTTCTATTTGAATTTACCTGTTGGTTGTAGCTTCTTTGAAATATCTCCCTGTTAGTGTTCCTTGAATTGATATGATCATGCTTTACCTAGAAAGATCCTTTGTTTCCTTGCTGAGTAGCTGAATGTAGTGAACCAGATGTGGCTGCTTTCAGATAATTTGGTGCTGAGGTCTGGGAAGATTCCCTAGTATATCCAAGACCTGTTTCTATAAGAGGAGACCATTGTATCTTGATGATCTCATCTAAGGTTTCTGAACCTTTAGCAAATCTAAGATTGAGAATTTTTCCTTTCTCATTATCTTTCCTTAGACTTACTACTTCACACTCCAATTCCTCAATGCGTTTTTCCTTTGCTTCAAGCTGATTTTCAAGAGTCTCTATGATTATGTTCTTTTCTTCTAGGCTTACTTTGAGTTGATTATTTTCTTCAAGAAAATCATTGTCCTCTAGAGCATCCACAAAAATATCCTTTTCTTCTCTTTGTTCAAAAGCCATGAGAAGTCTAAAGTCTTCTTCACATTCTTCCTCACTATTAGATGATCCATCACTGTCTTCATTAGTATAATAACTTTTTCTTGTGCTAGATCGATTCTTATTCCTTCTTGCTACTTCTTTTCCTTTAGCTGATGTTTCTTTATAAGGACACTTTGCAGCATAATGACCAACTCTTCCACAATCAAAACATTTGAAAGGAAGCTTACCTTTGAACCTTCCGGTTCCTAGTTGGAGTTTTCACACTGCTTTCCTTTCTCATTCTGTTATATATGTAGAGCTATAAAAAGGGTCTCTTTCACCTCTAATTACCTCACATTAATATGTCAATCCGGGAGCGTTTTGTTATTACAAAGAGTGACTCAATCCGAGGCTATCATTTGTCAGAGTAATGCTAGTAGTACAGTGCTTAAGAAATACAAGAGTAAACGGATGCTTGCTGATAACTAAATTACTTCAAAGGATAAATCACACACTCAGAAAACTCAATAGTTTATCAGTCAAGGGTTCGGCAGTGATAGCCCATCCCTTAGGAAACTGATGGAAAGGAAACTAGAGCATAGACCATGAGCCTGGGAGCTAGACAGTGACTGCCACTGCTCACTACAGCCTTAGATCATCTCTCACACCAAACCAACAACTGTAAGGAAATGGAACAGCAAAGCGAATAAAGGATTGAACAACAATTCTGGAATGGAACAACAAGTCTAAAATGGAACAGCAATTGAATAACTAAGTCCCGCGGGTTGTAACTTAACTCAAATACTCTCTATGCAATCAGATAACATTCTTTCACTCTAAAGGCAATTCACACAAATCATATTAATGGAACAGCAACAACGATTAATGAATTATGGAATAGTACTGATTCATTAGAAACGCACACAACATGAACGTTAATATGACAGCTCTGTAACATAACAGTAAGAACATGTAATGAACTCTTGAAAGGATTAATAACTTAATGCGGAGTCAACACACGATTCTATCTGCAAAAACTTCAATGATTCAATCTTTAACAGAACATGTAATATGAACTTGTAAAACATACCAAATTAACAAATAACAATGATAAACAAACCACACAGAAGTAAATTCGTAATGGTACAGAAGCAAGTGTCCTTCGGGGCCGGGCCCTTAGCCTCCAAGGATACACCGCTTGAAGTTAATCCAGTCGCAGAGATGAAATGATCACCAAACTTTCATTAATGCATCAGTCAAAAATACATTGAACCAGTCTTCAACGAAACTTAATAATCAAAGCTGATGTTTTACAGAAATTACATAAAAGCGTATTCTTCATCTCTATATCTATCTATATATTAAACTAACAGTGCTGTCTCTTTATATAAAGACGACGGCGGAGATGTCCAAGTGACAAGGTAAATAAAGCAACGATCCCTCAGGATCGAAGATCCTGACGGATTCGCCAAACTGTTAACTCTTCATCTTGTCTTTTCTTTTGCGCTGAGCTGGTGTCCTCTCCTTCTTTTCCGAGCCAATTTGCTTTGATCTGTTTCTCTTTGTTTGCGTTCGGTTCTCATCCAGAGAGACAGCAGTTATCTCGACTTTGTCTTTCCCTTTGGAACGACAATCCCTTGTTTTCTCCTTTTCCTGTATAGAAAATAACCATTATCAGTGGCTAAGTCTTGTATACCGATTCTCACATGTTTTGTTATGGTTACTTATTAATTCCCAAATTCATGACACAAAAAGGTTCACAAATTCTATTAAAAAGCCACTGAAATAATGATCAAAAGCATACCTTTTTAGTACTCCACACGTTGTATCCTAGATACATGCTACCAGGAGGGGGAAATTTTTTTGAGGAGCTGGGCCTACCCTGACGGAAACCATAACCCATGGTAGGATGAGTGTATGGATGAGAAAGGTCTCCAATGATACCGTCAGTGACATGTGATGCTCCCTGTGTATTGGCACCACTGAGTCTAGGGAGATTAGGTAAGACAGTATAAACATAACTAGATTGTGCGTAGATCAGGTCATACTTTAACACAATCTGGAGAGCAGCTTCTTCGATCTGAGGGAAATGAGATGGGACATCTTTGCCGATAGCAAGAAAAATGGATATGAGAAACCAATTCGTAGGCTCTTTCTTTGCCATACCTGGACATGATCAGATAGGAGGGTTGCAAATTATTGATGGAAAGAGGTCAAAATATTGGTACCAGTGTCATAATAAAGGGGAAGTTGGAAGTAAGACAGAAAATCTAGAGCAAGGGTCAAAAAATTAGTATGAGAGGAGGAGGCCTAGACAACATACCACTTGGAAGCTTCTCCAGTAAGCGTACATTGGAACAACCGAAGATGGATAGAGTCATCGGTGATGGAGTTAGATGAACACCACATGTGGAAAGATCAAACATGGTTTATAGGATCTTCTCCAGTAAGACCTTCAAACCTGGGGATGTCATAAGGGAGCTTGGTTGGAATAGCAGGCCAACAAGGGTCATGGTGTGTGGATTAATTGATCAACTAGTTAAAATCGAGAAGACTGAGACTTTCCATATAAGGGAGCAAGGGAGCAGCTGGGATAGTTCCTCTTGCGGTCCAACTAGTAGTATTCCCACCATCAAGGTCAGGGCTACCACCAGCATTAGGTCCTAAAACATACATGGTGAAGGTGACAGGGGGAGAACCAGGGATGGAACTAGAATGGGAAACCAAAGAACCAGAAGTGGAGTCATAATGGGGACTCGGTGGAGGACTAACACGAATCTTACGCGGAGGAGTAAGTCTTCTTAACAAAAACTGAGGATGAAGGCTAAGAAGTCTACGGGATAAACGCCTTGGGGGCGCAATGATGGAAGAAAAAACTCAGATCACAAAAGGAAGAGAGACCAACACAGGCAAGAAGGTGCAGGTTCAAATGATTACAATGTCGAAACAAGGGCAGAGAGGTGCAGGATCAATTGATTATAATGTTATATTCTTTTCCTGGCAGTGTTAACCAGGTGCTCTTCACTTAGGGTGTGTGTGTTAAGTGTGTTAATTTTAATTTTTAAACCCAGACGTTTGTAGAGAAAAAATAAAAAGTGTGTTGTATAATTGTAAATAAATCTCCAAATAATAGTAAAGTAAACTGAATATAACAGAAAATTAATATCTAAATATGCATCAATATAAACCCAAGGAGGTGGGATTCTAAAAAAATAGTCTATGTGTGGGAAAAACTCTAGTCAAAACACACCAAATAGCTAATTTATCTAAAGTCGATAGGGACAATGATCTAAAGGTTAGATCTGCTAGAAATAGGTGCAGAAAACAACAAAAAACGAATGGGAAAAGTGTTACAAATGAGGTGGCAAAAGGCTACAACCTAAATGGAAACAGAGGGGACCCTAGAGGAGGACCAAACAAAAATGAAAATAGGTGTTTTAGATGGATGAATAACCAATCTGAAATGGATCTAAAGGTACAGGATCAGATCTAAAAAATGGCCGAACACTTTGAAGTTTCAAACAACCTCCTTCACCAAAAATCCTCCTAGAAAGGTGGAAGCATATTGAAGCCCTAGGGGGCTAGGTTCCTACTTTGAAAAGTAAAACAGGACAAGTACAGGTATAAAATGGACGGCGACAGAGGTCAGACAATCCTGAACAGTAGCCTAGAAAAACCTAGAAAACTCTCAGAAAAAATTCCGCAAAAAGTACAGGTCGCAGTTTCTTACCTGATTTCTACAGAGGTCGCTGGTTTGAGGCTGTTTTCTGCATCCTAGAGGTTTACATCATAGGTTTTGGCCCAAAAAGTGTGACCTGCACTTCCAACACTCTTGGGATCAGGTTTTAGAAAAAAGTGTCATCTCAGTTGCGGCTGTTGCCTGTCACCTGCGTAATAGGTATAGAAACACACATAAGTTAGAATTTTTACTACTTTAAGGTTTTATAGGTTAAAAACAACATCAAGAAAATAAAAAAAATAAGCTGAAGAAAAATCCTATGGTTTGAAGTAGCTGGTCATGCAGGGATCTGAAAAACGATAGATGTCGTAATCATAAACCCTTGTGGAGTCGCCAGTTGTTAGGATGAATTCTAATCACAAGCATACAAACAAAGATCACTTTAGATGTGCATAAAAAACAACCCTAACATCATATATGGCTGCCAATTTCTTTAGATCTATAGTTAGTTGGCCAAGATAAACACTACAAAATCCAGATCTATGCAGTAAAATACATTAAGTAGTAAATAAAAGCAAGAGTTTCTCCATGCATCCAATAGACAAGACAAGAATATATATAAAGAATTTTTCTATTTTTGACACCTAGAAAGGGAACATAGAAATATGTTACCAGTCCCCCTCAATGGGATGGGTTCTTGTATGTTCTCAACACTTCAAATCTAAGATCTCTCTCTCTTGATGGTGTAGAAAACTTAGACAAAAAATGGAACTCAAAGGGAGCTCACAAGAAAAATGGTAGAAAAATATGACAATGATGGGGGATCAAAGTCAGACCAAAAGTATAGATCCAGAGTGATCTTTAGGCAACAAAAGGTAGTGAGTGGATGGAAAAACCCTTCTATTTATAACAAAATATTGAGTTAGTCTAGATATTGGTGCATAATTAAGATATTATTAACCAAATCTAGATCCAACTTTTCTAGAATATTTTATTATATTTGTTGGAGGGAAAAAGAATTTGAATTTGGTCAAATCCCTTTATTTGTAAATAATAAATAAATAAATGATTTACTTATTATTTTGAGGATGTGGTTGAGTAAGAATTAAATAAATAGTGATTTATTTAATTATTTATAAATTATTTCATCAAATTTAACAAGGAATATTATTTAAATAACGTTCAAATAATTATTCCTAGAAAATAATAAGACAAATAATAATTTATCTAATTAATATTCTTGTTTTGGGTTAAATATGACCTGGAATATTAGTTAAATAAACTATTGTTTGACTAATTATTCCTTCAGTAAAATCAAACAAATATGGATTTATTCAATATTTCCTCATGGGGTTTCCTATTTAGACCTTAAACAACTTAATAAATTAAGGATTACTAAGTTATTTTTCATAATGAAAGCAATTTTACTTAGGGTAAAATTGGTCCTACATGGTGTACTTTCCTTGATCTAATAGTAACAGGTTATATGACCAAAATTTGGTTTAACAAGGGGGATATGGTCTAAGTATACCTGAGGATAGACCATGGGATTGAAAGGTTGTTGGTCTGCCTTGGAAGGCATGATTTTTTTTCTTTATTTTCTTTCTCACCTGCAATGGAGAATGGGCTGTAAGAAAAAGGGAGTAGAGAAGGGGGAAATGATATGGATTGGCACTGGGGAAGGGACAAGACTGTAGGGGATCGAGATTGCAACTGAATCAGTTGAAATGATGATTTCTCCTTTGCTAAACACTATCCCTTTGACAACAGTGGCATTTCTCTGCAGATGTATGCAAGTCCAACACTTGTAGTAATTCAACAATATCAGCAAGGAAAACTCTTCTGCAACGTCAAATTTGGGCTTTAACATGTAGTTGGGGGTGATTGTTTAGTTGGCATGGGTACGTTAGATAATGGCCCAATGATTCATGGCACAATGGGCTACTAGAGGGAGGGGATGTGACGAGGCGAGGCGGACAGGTGGCGGAGGATGTGGCACAACGGAAATGGAAATGGTAACAGGATTGCAGCGGTTTTTTTGATGACAGAAATTGCTTTTCGGAGGGGGTCGCAGGTGGTAAGCAGTAATGGAGTGGGGGGGTGCGAAATTGCATGGTCACACTACGTAGTAGAGTGGGCGATAATATACATACTCTCCAGCCCCCCCCCCCCCCCACCCCACTTTTTTTGGAAAAATGGAGTAAGGGGCGGAGATGGAGGGTAAGGACGAGGCTGTTTAGTGCACAATGTGATGGATGAGGGGATGGTGGGGGCCATTTTTGTGAATGAGCGTGGGGATATGGTAGGACTTAGGATAAAGAGAATATTTCGGGTTTGGGGGTTTTTTAGGAATACAATGAATTGATAGCATGGGGAATTATGATAACCTTTGACATAAGGTATGCACATATGACATCGAAATCCAATCTTTTGAAACATTTCCCCTTTCCCATCCTTTTTGAAATAAACAATTTTTGTCTTGGCTTTCCTCTTATAGCAAAAAGAAAAAATGAAACCGGGATGTTGTACCTTGGTGGAATAGTCTTCACACTGGTTTTCCATTCTTCCCCTTCTACCTATCTACATACCGTAATACTACTCATCTGTCTTGGCTTTCCTTTTTCTTTTGAATTTCTGTCCTAACACCTATCCTTATTTCAGTCATTGGCTCAGCTTAAACTATTGAGCCAATTCATTTTCTACCTATCTGATGATAAGCCAAGATTAAACAGTTTGGAAAATCCTTATTCTCTAACCTATCAATAGAAATTGAAAAATTGTCCAATCATGATTAAAATTTATGACTGGAAAAGCATAACTAGCGAGTAGTGGCATTTGAACTTGCCGCTCTTTTAGTTTTATTTATTTTTGGGGTTCTTCTTTCATTTTTTTCCTTTTTTCTCTTTTTTTATTTTTTCTCTATTTTTATACCGTCTTATCTTCCTTTTTCATTTTTTCTTTTATTTGAAATCGTGTTAATTTTTAAAAGCCTTTCAATAATGAAAACCTTGCTAGAAACATGAAGTATCTAGTCACGTTGAGATCCTACAATTTATAGGGTGCTAACAACTTCAGAACTTAAAACTTACTCAGATCGTACCGTTCACTACAACAAACATACACCAAACCACATATCTAATCAAGTCATAAACATATCATGCAAATACATAGTCATATGAGGTCTAAAGGTCCTAATCCATCATTGTATTCACGGGCGCATCATTATTTTAGATCTATAAATCAACTATAGACCATACCTTACAAACATACTTCAAATTGAATTATTCATTCATTACACTTACTCATACCCACTTTAACACTTTGATATTCTCCTCCTTATATAGCTTGAACCTTAGCCAATACCATGAGCCAAAACCACTCTACTGCTGGTGGTAATCTTGGATGGTATAAAATGACCATTATTGTGCTTAATAATGTGAGCTAATACTATGGTAAATACCCTTGGTATTATTTAATTAGTGCGCCAACATGTACACAAATTTTTTTCTTTGTACCTGCTTGTATACGCAACATGGTCTTGATGAACCAATGTATAGTTCTTCAAATATTAATCTTCATCAAACTATGATTCTGATCTACAAACCTCCGCTCCATCATTCTAGTATTTAGTTACATCACTTTGTTACCTTTGAACTTATCTGCGAACTCTGGTACAAGTGGGTTGCCATCAAGGAAAACATATTCATCATAATTCCACCACTCTAAAATAAAAAATATGGATAAAAAATAAAATAATGGTAAATTTTTTACCACTAACCTACAATATTGGAGAATGGACTTGAATATAATAGAGGGAGAAATGAAGATTCTCAAATTCTACTTAGACATGATGAAGGGTCGATGCAAGTTCTATCATATCATTATTCACCATGGGCCTAGAAATTTAATGATCCATATTAGGTAATTATATCATTTTTAATCAATATTGATTCTTTCAGGGTGGAAAAAGTTGAATAATCAACTTATAGGACCATTTTTACGGGTGGGACCTAGTTCAGAAAATTGGGGTCTAAGAGCTTTGAAGAGAAACCTGAAGCATTAAATTGCATTTTTTTGGTTTAAAAATTTTATACTTTATTTGTGTTCCCTTGTTTCCTATTCTACATATAGATACCCTTCCATCATCACAAGATAACTCGAATTAGAGTTTGTATGCAAAAATTATTCCCTTAAAAAGTTGACCTTTAAGTTTTAACCACCATAATTTGAGAGGATGCCATGTCAATCACCATTAATCATCAATAAGGGGCTATACATGTGATGATTATCAAGAATAATCTAGAAGATTCAATATTATAACTCTAGTTAATAGTTGAAGGAATCAAACATCGCCACTTGTAGGCTATCTAATTGTGTTATAACAAGGCCACTAGGAGTAAAATAGATTCCATTTTTCTCCAAGTGCATTTTATTCCATAGATGATTACAGTATCTGCAAGAGATAGGGAGAGAGACAATATATATGATTTTTTCACTATTGTAGCCCACTAGACATACACCTTATTTATACTCACAACCATTCTTCTATTCAAAGAAAGAGAGTACGGAATCATCACCTTCTAGTTGCATTTTCTCCCAAAAGGGTTTCTCAAGTTATATCTTACGTCAATTTTGGTTTCTATGTTTATATTTAACTATTTTGTATTTTCTTCATAATTATAATTTTCATGCATATGCATTAAATTTTAATTTACATATCTAGAAATATAAAGAGAAATTAACCCTCATAGCATATATTTTAGATTTTAAAGTATAATTATATCATATCTATTGTTAAAACCTATCTAGTGGAATATCCATGGTTGTTTATGGATCAGGGAGAAGAAAAAATGACCCAGTGAGTTCAGGGACCTAGATAAGAAAGATGGAAGAAGTGAATTCAGATAGTGTTGAACACAATATTAAATGCATTATTGAAGGTTATGTGGAATGTGGATTTATTTTCAAATAATAACTACAAATCCCATCATTAGATAGTCACATATCCTATCATGATGGAGAGGATGGGCCAAAGAATACATTAACATAACATAAAAACACATCTTCGAATCAAGAAGTGTGTGGAATTTTTTTAATACAAGACTGAGGGAATGGGCAGTTAATAATCTAGGTTTTTTGTTGCGTCCTAATCCTACACATTGAATGCTGGGATTGAAACCATGTACGATATGTGAAAATTATAAGTAATAGTAGGGAGGTGGGTGGAATCACGGAAATACGAAGGTGGAATTATGACAATTTTCTAAAACTCCCCCAGTTTTTCCTCAATGATCTAGATTGACTTATTGATTGATCAGATAATTATTGATAAGTATGATACAAAATAAGGGGACTTGAGGGAACTAAGGGAGAGATCAATTTATATGATGGAAATTTGAAGAAAATATATCCTTAGATGGGAGCATAGTTATAACACCCCTAGAATATCCTATATATATATATATATATATATATATATATATATATATATATATATGGGGGTGGTTAGCCAATTGGTGTTGGTATTGTATAACCATATATATATGTAATACTTCTTTGGGGCCTACATTCTTACATTTATGTTTTTATACTAGGAGTGGATGTGATATTAAGACTAATGATCTAGATAATGTAACATGTACATCATATCCAGAGTTAATAAAAATATGACTACTATAAAAAAAGTTAGACATGAGTGATGAGGGGTTAGGACTCCAAAAGACATAAATTTAAGGGGGTGGAACCATGACATAAGTGTAAGTCTAAAAGGTAATGGGGAAGTCATTCATGTGACTCTCCATGTAGTGGGGATGAGTTCCCCATGGAACGCTAGGAAAAAATAAATTATGCATATGAAATCTTGTTTCCCATCATTTTGTATCATTCCATGGATTGTAATATCGTCATTTACTATGAGTATAATATTGGCTCATCCTTGGTACATTTCTAATCCATCATGTTTTAGCAACAACAACCACTTCACCGTAACTGGTGATAGTTACCTAAGATAATGGCCACTAAGGATACCAATAATAGAAACTTATCCTAGAGGAGAAATCATTAGCTATATCTAAACACAATGGTGGGGTAGCTAAGATTTAATCCTCTTGAAAGAGACCCCTAAGTAATAAATTTATATCATGCCACCAAGGCCAAATTAAGCGGGGTAAATCACTCCTCAAGTCCCAATGTAACCTCATGATTAACACTTATGTGAGAACGGATTTCCAAGGATGTGCCACTAAGAGTGGATTTACTCTCCTTAACTCAAGGTAATAGGTTTTTTTTTATGATCTTGGAGAGTTTACCCTTATCCCAGATTCTAAGAACCTATCCTAAGTTATTATTTTTTTCTACTAGAGAACTAAAAAATTATTGAGTTAATTTTAACTATGTTTTTATTTTATGGTTGTTTATTAAATAAAATGTCTTTTGGATGAAACTGTATGGTATTATGATACATATTTTTCAAAGAGACCATGTAACTATATGTGAGGGTGATGAGCCAATTGTTGTTCGTCTTGTATACACACACACACACACACACACACATGGATATATATATACATATAAGATTGGTGAGATCATTTTTGTTGGTCTTGTATAAAAAACAATGTAAATATTCATTTTTGGGGCCTACATGCTTATGTTTATGTTTTTATACTATGAGTGCATGCGATATTAAGGCTAATGATATTGATAATGTTATATGTAAATTATGCCATAACTAATGTTGGAACGGGGCTCCCTAAGCTGCGAACTTTGTATATTTTGGTGAATTTTATATATTTTTTGTAATAAGTAGTCTAATGCATGGGTTTTGGGGTGGTTCAAAGCTCCGAATGCATTGTAATGGGTCAAAGGGTAGACCTAGAGTCCACAAACCACGGTTTGCAGACTACAGGATAGTGTAGGCTATATCGATATAAGTAGATGAATAGTTTGAGTCTAGAGGTAGGCATGAATTAAGACTGACACTACGTGCGAACTATTAGATATGTTTTGGGTTATTTTGGGTGAGGACTCTTACTGGCTGTGTGTGCGGAGATCCTCAGTCTTGTTGTGTGCAGACCCCACTACGCTATGTGCGTGTGCTCGTTTTTGTTGTAAGTGGATATGAACGTTGATGAATGCGAAGTATTGTGGAAGTATCTTTGTGCTATTTGGATTTGTTGTGTTAATGTGAATATATGGTATCTATTTAAAATGTGAATACATATGTGCTATCTATTGTACCATGAATGTATCTATGTTTTTTCATACATATATCTATGATCTGTTATTAGTTGTGATTATAATTTCTTTGTGATGGTGTCTGGTAACTCGCACGTGGATGCAAATATAATGATTATATCTGATAGCTTCATTATGGTTATATACTGAGTATACTATTGAAAGGCTATGAATAGGACTCATTCTAGGTAAACCTAGCAAGTTATAATATAGATCTATCTTGAATTACCTACTTTCTCTCAAGGTGTGGAAATCTAGTTCCAGCACCCTCCCATATTGCTTCGTGTGAGACCTTGGCCTGCAGTCATTGCTGAAAGGGCCAGTAGTATATGGGTTTGTTGGCAAACCTTAACCTCTAAACCTGGGTCGGGACCCCTTAAGTGAACAAATGGTTCTATTGCTGAGATCGAGAGAATTTTTAGAGAGAGATTGGGCAATGCCATGAGGTCCTTGGAGACCTAAGAAGGTGGAAATTGAATATTGGTTTGAGAGGCAAATTTAGGAGTTTGTTGTAAAGGAGAATCGTAGCATGAATTTGATGGCTGAGAAGTGAAGGAATAAGTACATCTTCACTGAAGTCCACAAAATTCTCGTAGAATTCCAAACATGCTGGAAGGATAATCATGTAACTTAGTGGACACCAGAATTGATTCAACAGATAGAAAGGACCAACAATACGATCACCCGTACTGTATATCACTGGGTAGATAATGTGTTGGGCGGGTTCGTGATATAATTCGCACTCAATCAGTTCGTGTCCTACTCGGAGGCAGAGTGGAGGTTATTCAAGGGTTTCTGGGGTAAGTTCTTGAAAATGTTTCCTTTGTTAATCAAAATATTACTATGCTAAAAGGGTGTTTTATGCAGCCACACCGAGTGACTGACCCCTAATCTGATCGAGAGAAAAACACGAAGTGGTAAGTACTACCGAACTAATCAATAAGGAGATAGATCTGTCTACAGTCCATTAAAATAATCGGTTGTGCATAGCCCTCCAGCTACACCACTTTCAAGTTAGCATAGGGGTAAGAACTCACCCATACCTCCACCACCACTAGAAGATGATATGGCCATGCACATGAAGCTACCTACCTTCAAGGGTGTAGGGGATGAAGATATGGACAAATTGTGGTTTGTCCCAGAATCAGTATGGGCTGCATAGAATGTGGCTACCAACACTATAAAGAGAGCGCTGTTATCACTCGCCTTTGAAGGAAGGGACTTGGATTGGTATATGGGATATGTAGGACAACACGTGGATCAATCCATTCCGAAGATTAAGACAACATTAAAACAACAGTTTCTGATGCCTAAGTCCTACTCTCAAATAGTGGTCGACTTGAGAAACTTTAGACAAGGACCCATTAAATCGGTATGCGACGCTGACTAGTGGTTGAAAAGGGTTATCAAAGATGGGGAATTTTATTATGATGATAGGTAGCACAAGGAATGCTTTATCGCTATGTTGCTGCCTCACGTGCGCAGACCTATGGGTCAACAATCGATCATAATGAAAGAAAATGCCTTGGAGATTGCCATGAAACTAGAGGCTATGCCGAGGGATGATGCTCAGTTTGGGTTACAAAAAATCCAGGGGTAGTTAGAGGCAATGCACCTTGAAATACAAAACCTAAGAAAAGAACGATGGAAAGAGGCTTTTCCAGACATGTGGTGCATAAGACGCAGGGTATTCGGTCATACCAAGGATCAGTGTCCTCTGATGGTAGATTACATGCAGGCTGTGGGACCTAGCCCATTGTGTCCTAAGGAGGTTGTGGGGAAAAGTGGTCCAACGTTATGGTGCACTGACTATTATGTTTCTGGGCTACATGAGATTAACCACTATCCCTGTTTGGGTGCTTACGTTCCACAATTGAAGCAACAAAAATGTCGATTCTCCTCCTCTGTGGGCCAAGACGAGCATAATTGTCAAACCTATGACTTGATGATAGATCGAGGAAACCTATACAGGGTACATAATGACCCTTGTTCACCACTGTCTCCCTCAAGCAGAGGAGGATCCCAACCTAGGGGTAGGGGAGGGGGAAGGGGTGAGGTGTAGGTCGCGGAAGAGGAAAATTGATATGTTACAACTGTGGGGAGATAGGGCACTTTGCAAGGGACTGTCTGAACCTGGTGCAACAATCTTTCCCTTATTGTAGACAAATGGACCATGTGATTGAAGACTGTCCAATTCTGATAGCAAAAACGTAGGAAAAATAGCAAACACCTATGCAAAATGTGCAAAGGGTTAAAGCGGAACCGCGTGATGAAGGACCAAGTATTAATGTCATAACGTGCAGTGGCATGGCTATGGGAGGAGCTTAGGAGAAAGCCGAAGCTGAACCTATTATATGAAAAGCAACTGTCAAAAAAGAAAGCCTAGACCTACAGAAGGAAAAGGAAACCTTTGTCGCAACTCGTAGAGACTTGACTAAGGATGAGGCACCTATTTCAAAAGCTCCAACAAATGGGAGAACGGATGTTGAAGTTAAACCAATTCTATAAACCTATATGAAGCTGCTATGCAACTAAAAGGCAATAGAAAATCTGCAAGCACTAATAGATAGTTGCATAGAGAGGACTAACTTACTCCAAAATTTAAGGATGTGCACAAACTATACAAGCATAAGAAATGCACTGGTTGGGAAATGCGGCTAACAGTGCAGATTGGTGACTATGAAATGGATCAAGTTATTTTGGACCTAGGATCAGATGCAAAGATACTGCCTAAGAAAACTTGGCAGCGAGTGGGAGAACCTAAGGTGGAATGGTCCACTATCTAGCTATGCATGGCCAACCAGCAGAATATCATACTGTTGGGAAGACTATAAAAAATTAAGCTAGATATCGCAGGAGTTCAGGCCTGCGCCAACTTTGAGGTAATTCAGATTGTGGAAGATGCGGACCCCTATCCTACACTCCTAGGATTGGATTGGGCAATAGAAATGGAAGGTATTATCAACATAAAGAAAAGAAGCATGGTGATGAGGGTACAAGGGTGATAGTCCCCCTAGACCCTCCAGAAGGAGAGTGTTATACAAAACCAGAATGCGAAGAAGAGGATGTGGATCACATCTATAAGTTTACCGCTCGAGACAAAGATTTGGGTCAATCCTACAACTGATGGTGTGATTTGTTGTGAAAAGGACAATGAATGCTTGTTTGACTCTAACGAGGAGATAGAAAATTGGCAAAATTAGTTGCATGATGTATCTATGTTGCGATGTCTTTGAATCACAAATAAATTTCGATGCATCTCCTCAGAGGTAAGAGATTTGCCCTAATTTGATGTTTCTGGTAGTATTACGGAGTTTTTGTGAACATTTGAAGCTGAAGTCCCACGGGAGCGAAGGCTCTGGGCCCTTAATCTATTCATGCGCGCAACCCCAGAAAGGTGGTGGGAAACACATAAAGGGACGTTCCAGGATTGGGAAGAATGTCGTGACATGATGGTCCTGCGGTTGGAACCTCTAGTTCACCTGCGTGTAAAGACTTTCTTGGGGCTAGGAGACCCGCGCGAGCACTTGTCCACATGGAACGAAGAATGAGGTGAAATAACTATGAAGGAATGGGTCCATATGTTCATTCATGCCTTGGGGCCAATCCCTACAGCATGGTATTTAAAGGCATAATTACACCAGCACACCCGCCACATGGAAACCCTGAAGGATTATTTTGTAGGGACATTCGGGTTTATAGGAGGAACAGAGGTACTCAACGAAGCTCTGCAGGATATTGATGCCTTAGTATTTGATGAATCACACCCGTGCACATCACATGGGGCACCGACATGGGAAACGTAGATGCAGGATATTGTCAACTGCCACAATTTATCAATAGAGGAGTATGAGGAAGACTCGTGAAGTGTCTCTATCCCAGATTCAGAGGGAGAAAGCGTAGTTGTTGGACCCCCACTACAGATCGTCGATGTCACTAAGCCTCTGAAGTTGTGAGAAGTCAACATTGGAATGGAGGTGCAACCTAAGTTAGCTAAGGTTGGGGACTACTAGGATGATGATACTACAGGAAAAGTTGTAGGACTCCTCATAGAATACTAGGACGTATTCCCGACAAAATTCTCAGAACTGAAAGGGATTACAAGGGATCTAGGGGTCATGCGCATCAATTTAAAATCTAATGAACACCCTATGAAGCAGTTCCCTTATCAGTTGAACCCCGAAACAAAAATTCAAGGAATAAATCGACAAAATTCTTGCCGCAAGTATCATCAAACCAGTCGAACAGTCAGGTTGGGTAAGTCCTATGGTGGTGCAGGAGAAAGAGACTAAGGGAGAGATTTGTATCAGTGTTAACCTGCACAAATTGAATGATGCCTACATACATGATCCCTTTCCTACACCATTCTCAGATGAAATCCTTGATATTTTAGGAGGTTAGGAAACATACTTATTCATGGATGGGTTCTCGAGCTATCATCAAATCAGAATCTGCAGTGTTCCAAATTTTGAGCTTCCAAGATAAATGGAACATTAGAGTTAGCAGCAGCTCTCGCCAGTAAATAAATGGGTAGAAAAACCCATAAGTCTCCTAAGGAGGATAAAAAAACTCCAAGTGCGAAATGATACACTCTTTCTAGCTCAATAAAACACCTCCATGTGTGAATAGGGTTAAGAACAGACTACTTTGACTAAGTCAACAGCGCAATTTTAGTGGAGGAGGAATCTATGGATGAATAGCACAATTTTGGAGGGAGATATAACTTGGGTTGGAAGTAACCTAATTGAGTGGGGCCTAGGGCAAGAAAACTCATGTCTTATATAAGGAAGAGGATGGCAACATTATTCTTCATGTTCTAGTTTCTTATTCTTGTCTGCCAAGAATTGTTGTTGCGTTGCTGCTTAGCAAAGTTGTAGTGCTGTTAAGCACTAGGTGTTCCCGGGTGGGAATCCCACCTCTTTCCTTTGAGGAGCCTCATTGGGACAGTTTCATTCATCATTCCACATCAGTTTTCATTCCAAGCTTCAGCCATCTTCATCATCGCAGTTCTTGCCAGAGATTGTGCAGTGTTGCTGGGTGCAGCAGTGGAAGGGATTGGAATCCCGACTTCTGAGCTAGTTCTCATTGGAGGAAGGTTTCCTTCACTTGAGAGATATATTTGGAGAGCTCCAGATATTATTTCAGATCTGTGGTATCAAACCACTTATTTCCCATACATTCTCAGTGTTGTTTCGTCTAGGGAATGCATTATTCTGGAGGCAGTGTTCATTGCATGGTTTAGTGGCTCAGTTGCTGAGCTTCCTTGTGATTGAGAGGTCCATCCTTTAATGGGAGGAAGACCTTGATGGATCTGCATCAGACCAGTCATCATTTAGCCTTATATACTCTTATGTTTCATTGTTTCAGTGATTATTCAGTAATTTTTTGAAGATCACATTTGTATGCAGAGTATTTGACAAGAAACCCTTGCCGGGTTCTCTTGTATTTTGTATGAGGAGACTAGATCTCTGTACTTCAAAATTATTCATTAATATATGATTAAATTCATTTTTATCAGATTTTATATGTTAAAAACCTCTTTATACTACGCAGTCACTTATGCAGCAACTCCAGCAAAATGCGGTTTTGGGGTTTTTAGTCATTTTTAGCTACACTAGTGTGCGAGGTCTATTTAACCCACCTAGTTTCATTTCCTTCTAATATCCTTTTGTATTTATATGCTACATAGATGTATCCAGGGGATCCAAGTGATGATTTCACTATTTTATTGCATTTTTTTCTGGAAATGCATTTTTCATGCATGATTCATGAGCAGCCATGAAAAAGAAACATTACAGTGGTATCAGAGCATGATCTCTGGCTCAGCCTGCGACATCCAGCTATCAGAAGAAGGAGAGATGGACAGAAGCTAGAAAGCTTTAGCATTTTAAGGAAGAAAGGAAGACAATATTACAAATCTTCTTCTGGAATCTATGCAGAGATTTCAAGGAGAGCTGAAGAAAATGAGATTGGAGATGGGATCTCCAAAGGAAGTTGAATCTAGAGCTAAATCTAGATTTTCACATGGTGAGTGTGAGCATGCAACTACACTCCATGATGCATAGTGTATTCAAGTGCACAGAGCTATCTTGAGATGGATGATAGGAGGAAGAATGGCTAAGAGGATGACTCCTAGAGATTTTTTGCTGAAGTATGAATCTCAAACCGAGAGGTTTAGAGATCATACTGATTTCCAAGAGTTTTGCAAGATCCATGTGGAGGAGAGCAAGCAACAAGATGCAGATAGATTTCTTCTATCTACTTTTGTCGGCTCACCTATATGTTCAGCTGGAGCTTGGGTGAAGGAGCTAGATTCCTATTTTCAGCTGCACCAAATTTCTGGAAGTGAAGCCATCACAGTTGCAGCACTTCATTTCAGAGGTAAGGCTCATGCATGGTGGATTTTTGAATCTCATTCCTTAAATAATGCCAACACTTTCTCTTATGCAAGATTCATAAAAACATTGATGGAGAGGTTTGGTGAAAAACTTCCTGAAACACATGAGAAAGGAAAAATAGAGAAAACAAAACCCTTGCATGTGATGGAGGAAACTCCATTTCAGAAACCCATGAGAGGAGCTGATGTCCTGCATTACACATTTCTAGAAGCAAAACCTCTAGTTCATATTCTTGAACAAGAGGGCATGGGGATCACTTTTTCACAAAGGGATCCAATTGTTGAGGTGTTGCCTACACACATTGATGAAGAAGAGGGCAACAACACTGTCACATCTAGACCACATCCAGTGCCTCATGCAAAGGGAGGAGGAGCATATGCTCCAACAGGAGGGATTCTTTTCTATTTACAAGAAGTTCCCCAGGATCTCATACATGGAGGTCCAAGCACAATCAGTGAGCAACATGATTGTGTAGCATTGCAGCTGGAAGGAGGAGGTAGGTAGAAAGAGCAGCATCAGTTAATGAGAAGTGCACACCCTCCTCTATTTCAAAAAGCTAATGCAAGGAAGAGGTAAACTGATTTACGCAGTGAGGGCAAGGGCGAGGTTTCCCAATCATATGTACAGTCTACTCTTGACATTGATGTCTCGCTATATGGAGGCATTCCACTTGGGAGGACACCAAATATACAGCTAATGAGAGATATCTTGTCTTTGGGTTCACCACTCATGGATTTTGTAGAGCTGAAAGGTATGGAGGAAGACTTTGGCATGGGGGATTTCAAGGTAGTAGGCAACAGCATGAGGAGAGCTTCACATGCCAGCTCACCAGCGTTGTCACTGAGGAGGATTGATCCTTACTGGAGATCTTAGCTCTTGGTAGAGTACTCCAAGGATCTTGGTGCATGCATGATTCTTGATGACCCATATGGAGATGACAGATACATGGTGGATGATGTGGTCATCTATTCCTATGGTAGGATCTTCTTGACTGGATCTTCTAGTCTCAAGAAGAAGCTGCTACATGCAACACATGAGGACTTCTCTTCTATGAACTTTGATGCATATTTCCATTTGATGGAGGAGCTCATTTGGGAGGGTATTAAAATGATATACTTCAGCATATGGAGAGATGCATAGCCCGGATGGTGATAGAGAGGATGTCACAGCAACCTCCCTACGCATTGGGAGTGAGGGAGAATTTCCAGTTGAGCCATTTCAGCTCAAGACCTTGAGTACCTGATGGAGGAGGTATAATTTCATATTTTGTATTGTACTTCTTTTCCTTATTTGAGCACCATGATATAACAAGAAGAATCATCTCTTCTTGCATATTGTATGATGATGTACTTGCAGCTACTTGTAGCATTGATTCTGGCTATCGTTTTGATGGTTTGTGGGGGAAGCCACATGATTCTTGGTGTGAACCATTGACACCATATTGCAACTTCATGTTTTCATCTTATGAGATGACTATGGCAGCAAAAAATTGGCTGGAAAAGCACCTTCTATTTCTTATTTTGATGCAGGCCAAGGATTCACTACGCTGGTTCCATGAGAGGGACGATGATTCACTCTCTGGTTGTCACTTGGCAACTTGTTCTCATTGTACTTTGCTTCCATACGTTGTTGATATGTATATATTCATGGGGAGCTTTATTGGGAGAGTGGGCTTTATATTGGAGGTGCCCATTGGGAGCATGATTTTCCCCACTTTATATGTTGTACATTTCAGGAGGCACTTCATGGCTAGACTGTTTGTTGGGACATCATATAAGTTGACCATCATGATCCTACACTATGGCTTGTATGAGGGAGAGATGAGGTAGAAACATAAGTTTTTGTTGCTATGTTTGCACTTGGGAGAGTATGGGAAAAATTATTTCCATACTTTTCATGAGATTTCTAGAGAGAAGGAAGGCACATTCATGGTGCAAGGGGGCTACCCTTCAGAATTGAAGGATCATGAGAGACTTCCATGTCGGAAGAAGATCTTCTCACATAGAAGCATGATGGTGGATGGCTTTGGCATATGGAATGTCATAGAGAGGAGTCATGGAGCCTTATTTCTAAGGCCTATAGCACTGTCACATGGGAGTGTGTTCTTATTGATGGAGTGTTCCAAAAAGTATGTGTATCCCTTCTTCTTGCATATTTTTATGAGGGAATTCTCATGGGGGAACTTATACATGGACCTCACTTTTAGCCTACTCACTATGCATGGTAAGAAATACATCTTTGTACTATTTGATTACTCCATCGAGTATTTTTATCTTCCCACCATATATGATCAGTGCATTGCTCCACAAAAGAGCACGAGTATTTTTGGGTTTCATGGTCACAATAGGGCCAATGTTATGATGATAGTAGCCCATCTATACATGACTTTGGGCAAGTGTCTTGTTATTTTATCTATGTAAAGTTGATAGACATTGATTCTTACTTCCCCATGTTGGGAGAACAAACACATATAGCTTGTAACTTGTTGCAGGACCACTTGCCATATGAAATTCTCAAACAACAGTTGGGAAGACTATGTAATATCCACTTGGAGAACCTTTTGTGCCATCCAAAATTGCACATAAATTTCAACAATATTCTGATTTGGAGGCCAAATGGTGATGACGTGTACAATATTCTGATTTGGAGGCCAAATGGTGATGACATGTCATTCATCTTGGATGGAATGGTTTGGGTTGACATGACTCATGATTTTGGAGGAAGAGTCCTTAGTGACTTAATCTTCTTCTTGCCATTGGAGGGCGCTCATGTTGCAGCCCAAGATCAGCATGCCCTTTACACTTATCATAGGTGAAGAGGAGTACAGCGTGGGATAGGCCCTCTGCCTATCATGTTGACTTATTCAACCCACCTACACTTCAGGAGCACAAGGTGGAGGAGATTCTTCATGAGTTGCCATGTTGGAGGGTGACTCACTTCATTTGGATGATAGCATGGGTGAGGGAGGCACTCATTCACCATGTTGGTCATCACTCCTACATTGTGGAGGCCATGAGATAGCTAGCAGGTTTCCATTCACACTTTCCACCTTTGATTGATGTAGACACCTTGGTTTTGCACACTTGGGAGGAAGCATTGGATGATAGTATATTTGCAGATTCTCTTGATGCAGTGATGGAGGCTATTGATGAGAGGCCACATGAGGAATATGGGAGAAATTTTTTTCTCCTTATGCATTTGCCTAAGGACAATCAAATATTTTGGATGGGAGGACTGTAATGTTTCAAAATTTTATCTTCCAAGCTAAATGGAACATTAGAGTTAGCGGCAGCTCTAGCCAGTAAATAAATGGGTAGAAAACCCCATAAGTCTCCTAAGGAGGACAAAAACACTCCAAGTGTGAAAGTAGACACTCTTTCTAGCTCAATAAAACACCTCCATGTGTGAACAGGGTTAAGAACAAGCTACTTTGACTAAGTCAACAACACAGTTTTAGTGGAGGAGGAATCCAAGGATGAATAACGCAATTTTGGAGGGATATGTAACTTGGGCTAGAAGTAACCTAATTGAGTGGGGCCAAGGGAAATTAAAATCATGTCTTATATAAAGAAGAGGATGGTATCATTATTCTTCATGTTCTAGTTTCTTATTCTTGTCTGCCAAGAATTGTTGCTGCTTTGCTGCTTAGCAAAGCTGTAGTGTTGTTTAGCACTGGGTGTTCTTGGGAAGGAATCCCACATCTTCCCTCTAAGGAGCCTTATTGGGAGAGTTGCATTCATCATTCCACATCAGGTTTTCAGGCCAAGCTTCATCCATCTTCATCAGCGAAGTTCTTGCCAAAGATTGTGTAGTGTTGCTAGGTGCAGCAGTGGAAGGGATTGGATTCCCGGCTTCTGAGCTAGTTCTCATTGGAGGAAGGTTTCCTTCACTTGAGAGATATTTTTGGAGAGCTCCAAAGATTATTTCATATCTATGGTATCATACCACTCATTTCGCATACATTCCCAGTGATGTTCCATCTAGGGAATGTGCTATTCTAGAGGCAGTGTTCATTGCATGGTTTGGTGGCTCCGTTGCTGAGCTTCCTTGTGATTGAGAGGGCCATCCTTTCATGGGATGAAGTCCTTGAGTGATCTACATCAGATTAGTCATCATTCATCCTTCTATACTCTTATGCTTCAGTGTTGCAGTGATTATTCAATAATTTTCTGAAGATCACATTTGTATGCAGAGTATTTGACAAGAAACCCTTGCCGGGTTCTCTTGTATTTTGTATGAGGAGACTATATCTCTGTACTTCAGGATTATTAATTAATATATGAGTAGATATATTTTTCTCCCATTTTTATATGTTAAAACCATCTTTAGACTGCGCAGTCACTTATGCAGCAACTCCGGCAAAATGCAGTTTTGGGGTTTTTAGTCATTTTCATCTACACTAGTGTGGGAGGTCTGTTTAACCCACCTAGTTTCATTTATTTCTGATATCCTTTTGTATTTATATGATACATAGATGTATCCATGGTATCCAAGTGATTATTTCACTATTTTATTGCATATGTTGCTGGAAATATGTTTTTCATGCATGATTCATGAGCAGTCATGAAAAAGGAACATTATAGAATCGCACCTGAGGATCGCAGAAAAAATACGTTCACCACTGAATGGGGATATTTTTAGTATAAATTCATGCCATTTGGACTCAAGAATGCCCTTGACATATTTTCGTCAGTGGTGGTCACAGTATTCAAAGAATTCATCCACAAGTTTTTGGAAGTATATCTTGATGACTGGACTATCTTCGGGTTAGTAAATAAGCATGTCTAAAACGTGTGTATGATGTTGGACACCTGTTGAAAGCAAAAAATTTCCCTGAATATCAAAAAGTGCATATTTTTTATACCCTGCGAGATCTTTCTTGGTCACATATTTTGTCAACAAGGGTTGATGGCTGATCCCGCCAAAGTGGGAGTTATCATAAACTTATTAGTACCTACAACTGAGAAACAACTACGCTCTATCCTCGGACACACAAGCTACTACAAGAAGTTCATCCAAGGATACATGCTGATCATAGCACCTATGGAAAAATTTCTAAATAAGGAAGTCTCAATTTTTTGGGACAACGAGTGCTAGAAGAACTTCGAGCTACTCAAGGAGAATATGGTCTCTACGCCTATTCTCATCTTTCCGGTCTGGGTAAAGGTTTTTCATGTTCATGTAGATGTGTCAGGAATCACCCTAGGAGCGATCCTTATGTAGCCTGGTGATGGAGACATTGAACATCCAGTTGCATTTGCTAGTAGAAAATTTTCTAGTATGGAGAGAAACTAATCCACTACAGAGCGCGAAGGGTTGGCCATGGTCTACACACAACAAAAATATCGACATTATCTTTTAGAAGAGCACTTCAAGATGTTTACGGACCACTTGGATTTGAAGTACATAATGAATAAGCCTATGTTGCGGGGGGGGGGGGGGAATCTGCCAGTGGCTGCTACTATTTGAGATCATTGTCAAGCCGGGAAGGTTGAATGCTAGGTCAGACCACTTATCCCGAATAAAGAGCGGAGGTACCCACCAACCTAGAAGAAGGGTTGCCCAATGCACAGCTAATTGTGATTATGGTGGTTTATGTGCACTTCACCAACATCATTCAATTCCTGACTATAGGGATGGTGCCTGCAGACTATTCGATACAATAGAAGAAAGAGTTGGTAACCTGCGTAGAAAATTTTACCATCATTGCAGGCCATTTGTATAAGATGGGAGTTGAAAAGGTGCTACAAAGATACATTTTGGAGCATGAAAGGAATGCTATCTTAGCAGAAGCTCACGGGGGCATAGCAGGAGGACACTATGCAGGGAAATAAATGGCACAGAATATCTTGAGAGCTAGGCTATGGTGACTTACACTGCATAGTGACTCTCACAACTATTGAAAATCCTACGACATGTGTCAAAGTATGGGAAGGCCATCGTGTAGAGAAGAAATGCCCCTACAACAACAAATGGCCCTGCAAGCATTTGACAAATGGGCCATCGACTTCATTGGGCCCATCAACCCACTAGGGAAGAAGACAAGTGCACACTACATCATCACTGCGACTGATTATGTTACCAGATGGGCCGATGCACAAGCTGTGAAATATTGCACTGCAGATACTACTGCACACTTCATTTTTTACCATATTCTCACCAGGTTTGGCTATCCAAAGATATTAATGAGCGATGGAGGTATGAAATTTCTTAATGAGACAATATAGGCATTTATTGAAGAATTTTAGATCCAGCACACGAAGAGCACTCTGTATCATGCACAAGAAAACAGAGCGGTAGAAGCTTTTAATAAAATGTTGGAGCAGGTACTGACTAAGGTTTGTAACGCCAATCGCAGTGACTGGGACATGCGCAACCCATCTGGATTATGGGCCTATCACAACACTTGCAAGAAACTGATTGGAAAAACACCCTTTTGGTTGTTTATTGGAAAGGATACCATTATGCCCATGGAATACATTGCGCCTAGCCTATGCATCGCAACCTTTACAAACATGGCAGAGCCTGATATCATGGAGGAGCATTTAGTGCAGCTTGTGGTGTTGGAGGAAGATCATCTCATTGCTAATTTTCATCAGTAGGTTCAGAAGGCTCGGGATAAGGCATGGCATGATCGATATATTTGGAAAAATCCATTTGCGAATGGAGAATTGGTCTTCCTATATAAGAGCCAGTTTACGAAACACCTGGGGAAGTTTCGACAGCACTGGGTAGGTCCCTATATGGTAAAAGAAATCACTGATGGAGGAGTTATTTGACTATCTACACTGCACAGTGTTATGGTACTAGGATATGTCAATGGTAGATGACTCAATCCATATCAGATCAAATGACTATATGGCCAGAGTAGTTGTATCGAGAAAAATACGTGCACAAAGGGAGGCAATTGTAGGCAGGACTGTGGTGTGCGCAGGGATTGATCGCAAGTTTGGAGGCCCGGAGAGGTGCATTAGGAGCACAAGGGTGTGTTCATAGCACAGGAGGTGCATTGGGAGCATAGGGGTGTAGTGGGCGTGCAGGAGATACGCTGGGAGCACAAGGGTGCACTGGGAGCACAGGGGGTATGAAAACTAGTCATTGGAATAGTAAGACTGGGTAAAAAGAAAATTTTACGATTGAAAGGAGTGGGCGGCTGGCAATTAATGAGGTGATTTCCGAAGATTTTTTACCGTTTACTTGATGATAAGTTCGGGATAATTTTCACACAACCGTTTTTTGATACCCAAGGCTATAAAAGCATAAGGATAGCTTAGGAGAGGGTTTTTTGTATCTTGAGCAGTTGGTGTTTTGTAAGACTCTGCGACTATTGTACGTTGTTCATGTTTGAGCATGCTCCCCCCTTAGATAGTAGCCACCATGAGTTCATTTTTCATGCCAGAATGACTGCATCTAATTCCGCTGAATCTTCCCAGCCTGTGACCTCGACGAGGAGAGAATTTGAGGAAGTGTTGGAAGTTGACCCTAAAGTGGAGGAGGCTATGTCCACACCAAGCCAGGGGAAGTAGAAGGAGAAAGAAAAGGTGCAAGGGTTAGAGAAACCTACAAAATTGGTTGGGGTGAGGCCCCGTACCTCTCCTCAAAATGTGAATTCCCCGCGAAAAGTGCCCCAGGCACGTTCACCTAACCCATTGACGAGACCCCTGTCCACTCAAGAAGAGGCCCGGATTGCTGAACCGATCAACTGGCTACCGCCCTATGTTCGACCTCACAAGCCCTTGACATGCATGCCTAAGAATCGCGATGGCCTACACACCTATCTACAAATTCTGTTGACTCCAGGTGAGGTTCCCATCATTGGATAACCCCTTGGAAAACTCCACGAGGTAAAATTTGACGACCAGGACCTGGCCTATTTGGAGGCCTTCCCTGAATTAGCACTGGAACTATATCTTGAAAGGGTCTTGGAAGATGACGGGATAAAAATAGTCCCCATGCCATGGGTGCATGTATTGGCTAGTTCTGGGCTCTTAAACCTGTTGAGGATGCCTCATTTTGGCCGCTATAATGTCACAGACCGACTTTTATGGTAGCTACTTTCCCTGGTCCATGATGGCAGCTTGTGGATCTAGTATCGAAACCCCATTGATGTTATGATTATTCACCATATTAGTGGTCTTCCCATCGAAAGATGCTATCATGAAAGATGATGTGCAAATTTTAGGTTGCCATCATCCCTGTGTATGTAATTCAGCTGGTGGGCCGATGCAAAAAGGGGGTCTGCTAAAATTGGTCCTAGTACCTATGCAACAAATTTCTGGCGAATGTACGCCAAGCCCAAGATCAGGGACGAGAATTCTACTACTCCTGGCTACTGCTTATCATCACGTTGGTCACATGGGAATCCCTTGAAGACTCGGTCCTCCCTAAGCTCAGCCCAAATATGTGCAAGGGGGAATGATACGTGAATTTGTGAGACTAAAAGGACGCGCAATGTATTGAAGATAATAAAGTCTTCTGGGTCCTATTTCAGAGTGAGCTCGTAGTGGAAATAAACTCTTGACCGCACTTGTCACCTGCTATTTACCATGCATAACGTACATATAAGAGGCCGCAAGGATCCAGCATGGATTTCACTCCCATACATGGTTGTTGATGAGGATATTGACTGCCTAATTGCGACTTGGCCTCCACACTGGAAGCTTGGATTCAAATCATGTACGAAGGACACTGCAGGGACGAGCACCGCAAAGGTAACCCCGCCCGACACCACCAAAGAAACTAGAGGATAGGGTAAGAGAACTAGGAAGGAATTGGACCCGCAGTCATAGAAGGATTCACAGTAGGGAAAGAGTACTGTGAATGGTGCAGAAATGACATCGTGGAAGGATTCGCAGTAGGATCGGGGTGTAGAAGGTCTGGACGTGGGAGGTGCTAACTCCCCTTGGGGTACGAAGTGAACTAGTGACCCTGTTAAAGGGCCATGGAAGATGCAACGAGCTCAACGGTCGGAACGTGACATAGGAGTTACGCTGACAGAAGAGGACCTAGAGCAGATCGCAGATGTGGTCACCATAGCTGTAGAAGACAAATGGTTGGCTCTGGAAGAACAATAGAAAGCCATAGTTGATACACTCTAGGCTGAGCTCCAAGCTCTGCAGCTCAAGACTAACACATTTCAACCTAGTATCATTCAAGTAAGGTCGACCCCAACAACAAGCAGTGTAGTAATCAGTATGTCAGATAGCCGCCTCTGCCCTCTACCAGGTGCAGCCCTCATACTGAGTCCACTAGACATAGGAGTGCAAGTCCAGGCCTGTGCAGAGGTACAGTTGGATCTCGCCCTCCTGCTACATGAACTGTTGTAGATCCCTCACGCATCCCTGTTCGAAGAGATTCAGCATAGAGACTATCAAGTGCACTAGCAGCTCAGTAAAGTTGAGCAGACAATTGAAGAAAAAACTACTGAATTATCTCAGGCACAGGCTGCATGTACCCTCGCCTCTACGTAGAAGACAGAGTTGGAGCACCTAATTAGTAGGCTCTATACAGACATCACTGAAGATATCTCAGCTTCTGCCAACTACCGAGCTAAGAATTAGGGGTTGGTTGCAGCGCTAAAAGCCTGAAGGACCGAGATCCGGATGGTCAAGACAGAGATGGAACAACATATTGTGGCCTTGTAGGTAAAGTTACAACCATAAACACCACCTGAGGTACGGGCCCAACGATTTATGCTGGTTACAGACGCCACCAATGTCATTACAGGTCAAATCACTAAGGGGGAAGAATTGTTGGAAACAACTATGCAGTTATGGACCAAGTTGCAGCGTGACCCTCTCCTACACGAAATAAACCAAGCACTACACCACAAGGAAGAAGAGTTTTACCAAATGAAGGCTACACTCACCACTCTCGTTCCTGCTCAGTGCCTGGCTCGACTGCACACCAGCCATGTGATGAGAGACGACCTGGAATCTCTTTTGCAGTGGAAGAAGACTTTGAGTGATCACCTCAAGCCATGGGAAGATGAGGCCCTCAAGTTATATCAAGATGTCGAAATCACAGTTAAGAAACTAAACCAAACATTGGAGAGCGTCACTACTGCTACAAAAGGCCCAACTTCGCAGAAGTTGGTGGAGATAGCCCAGAATGCTACTGTGCAAAGTGAAGGAGTGTTGCCCCTGCTGGTGGATGTGATTAAGTAGCTTCAAGAGAAGATGCAAAACCCATGGCCATAGTGACTTGGGACGAGTCACGAGATTGTGTTGGGGGCCTATTGGAATGGGGCTCCCTAAGCTGCGAACTTTGTATATTTTGGTGAATTTGTATATTTTTTGTATTAAGTAGTCTAACGTAGGGGTTTTGGGGTAGGTCAAAGCTCTGAACGCATTGTAATGGGTCAAAGGATAGACATAGAATCTGCAAACCACGGTTTACAGACCATAGGATAGTGTAGGATATATCGATATAAGTAGATGAATATTTTGAGTCTAGAGGTAGGCATGAATTAAGACTGATGCTACGTGTGAACTATTAGATCTGTTTTGGGTTGTTTTGGGTGAGGACTCCTGCTGGCTGTGTTCGTAGAGATCCTCAGTCCTGCTGTGTGCGCGGGCTTGTTTTGGTTGTAAGTGGATCTTAATGTTAATGAATGCGAAGTATTGTTGAAGTATCTTTGTGCTATCTGGATCTGTTGTGTTAATGCGAATCTATGGTATCTGTTTAAGCTGTGAATACATCTATGCTATCTATTTTACTAAAAATGTATCTATGTTTTTTCATACGTATATCTGTGATCTGTTGTTAACTGTGATTATAATTTCTTTGTGATGGTATCTGGTAACTCGCACGTGGATTAGAATGTATTGATTATATCTAATCGTTGCGTTATGGTTATATCTTGAGTATACTATTGAAAGGCTTCGAATAGGACTCATTCTTGGTAAACCTAGCAAGTTATAATACAGATCTGCCTCGAATTACATACTCTCTCTCAGGGTGCGGAAACCTGGTTCTAGCACCCTCCCATACTGCTTTGGATGAGACCTTGGCCTGCACAAGTAGGTAATTTCCCAAAGGGCTAGTAGTATAGGGGTTTGTGGGCAAACCTTAACCTCTGAACCTTGGTTAGGGCCCCTCTAGAAAACAGTTAATAAAAATATAACACTACTATAAATATAGTTAGACATGAGAGGTGAGGGGTTGGGACTCCAAAAGATAGAAAGGTAAGGTGACTGAACCATGACATAAGTGTATGTATAAAAGGTAATGTGGAACTGGTTCATGTGACTCTCCAAGTAGTGGGGATGAGTTCCCCATGTAACACTTGGAAAAAATAAATTATGCATATAAAAATATTATTTCCCAAAATTTTGGATCATTCAGTGGATAGCATGACCATCATTTCCTATGAGTATGATATTTTCTCATCCCTAGTACATTAGTTGTCCATCATGGGTGAGAAAGGATGACCACCTCATCATCAACTATAATATTTACCTAACAAAATAGTCACTAATGATACCACCAATATGAACTATTATTGGGGGAAAAATCATTATCTACATCTACATGCAAGGGCATCATAGATTAGCCTAAATCCTACTGAAAGAGTACCCTATGTAATATAGGCATATAATTATACTAATACCAAATGAAGTAGGTAAATCACTCCTCTAGTCCCGATGTATCCTCCTAATTAACCCTTCTGTGAGAAGGGATTATGAAGTGTGTGCCAGTGAGAGTGGATTTACTCTTGCTAACTCAACATACTAGGTTATTATTTATGGTCTTGGAGAGTTTTACCCTTCTCCCATATTCGAAGACCCTATACTAAGCTATTGTTTTTTTATACAAGATTGAAATATTCTCAGGTCAATTTTAACTATTCATTCATTTTATGGTTGTTTATTAAATCAAAGGTGTTTTTGATGAAACTATATGGTGTTATGATTCATTTGTTTCAAATAAACCATGAAAATATATCTATATATATACAGAGAGAGAGAGGGAGAGAGAGAGAGAGACAGAAGGGTGGTGAGATCATTTTTGCTGGTATTTTATAACGATGTGAATACAATTATTTGGGGCCTATCTGCTTATGTTTATCTTCTGATACTACCATAGGATGTCATATTAAGACTAATGATCTTGATCATTTAATATGTAAATCATACCCACAATTAGTTAAAATATACCACTAGTATAAAAAGAGTTAGACATGAGAGGTGTGGGATTGGGACTCCAAAAGACAAAAAGGTAAGGGGATGGAAGCATGACATAAGTGTAACTCTAAAAGGTGATGGGGAAGTGGTTCATGTGACTCTCCAAGTAGTAGGGATGAGTTCCCCATGTAATACTTGGGAAAAATAAATTATGCATACAAAAATATTGTTTCCTATCATTTTGGATCATTCCATGGATAGTATGACTATTATTTCCTATCACTACAACAAATTATTGTGATTAGATTCCTCTTTAGCTCCCTTTCTTGCTTCCACTCACTACTTTAGTGTATTTTTCTCCACCTTTTTTAAAAGAAAGATGTTATTTATTGGGATGGAGCTATTGTTGGTTTTTTTTCACTAATAAAAAAATTTCGACACTTAACTCGATACTAAATACAATGAATTTATCACCAACATAAATGCCCACTTGATCCTCTTATTTAGCTTTGTGTATAGCTTCTTGTCTAATGTCCTATTTTTCTCCTTGTTATGGCACTATTTTCAGTGTTCCCTTTCTCTTCCTTTTTTTCTTCCCTTTTAGCTTCCCGTATAACATCTTATCTTCCTCCACGTTATGGCATAATTTTTAGTGTCCACTTTAGCTTCGTTTTGATCATTTATTTTAGCTTCTTGTGTAACATCCTATTTTTCTCCTCATTAAGGAATTGTTTTTATCGTCCACTTTAGCCTTATTTTTAGCCACGCATCAAATATTGTACAAAATTTATCTAGTCATTTTCCTTGTATAGCTCTACATAATCATAATGCAAATCCAAGGTAGGTATTTTTTATTTTTATTTACTTGTAGGATTTGGATTTAAGGGATGATATGACTTTTATGTTCCACATTTCGAGCATGAATTTTGTAATTGGTTTGGGGGTAGGAGTGTCCCATATCTATCATACGATACACTATGATTACAACCCAATTTGGTAATTACCATTTGACTAAAGCACAATAAAATTATCCTAATTCACTAATTACCCACTGTCATCGTTACTCCAACTCTCATTTTTTAAAAGCAATGTGACTTCTTGAAAATCATTCTTGGTAGTTTTTATTTATGATGAAAATCTCGAATTAAATGAAAGGGTAACCTTAATTATTCCTTACCCACTAAAAATTTCATTCGAATAGTATTATATACCCTAAAAAATGTTTGCATGTACCAAGTGTAGCCCTATAATAATATCTGAGCAATTTTGAGCAGTAAATGTCTTCAAAACTTCCATGGGAGGAGTAGTATTTCGTCATGAAAAAAGAATCCATTTTTGTGATACTAAACCATCCAGAATCCCAACAGATATTTAGGAGTAAAAGGTGATTAATATACTTTGAGAAGTTGCAGGGTTTTAGCGACATAATGCTATAGAATTCACATAGGCTATGTATGAGCAACATAATTCATAGGTTAGAGGATTCAATTTTATTTTTTACAGAGGACATAATTTCTAGGGTGAGAGGTTTAACTCAGATACGGGCTCACTAGTTTTCTAGGAAAATAATAGTTCAAATAGTTAGGGAAACATTTTTACAACCAAGAGAGAGAGTAAAGATCAAGGAGAGAGGTATTGATATAACATCCCTTCCTCACCCTTGAGATGATGTGGCTTTATTCATTTATAAGTTCATTACTTATGAGGGATGTTTTGGGAAAATATTCAATCATCATTTTTAGTTATTGACACATACTTGTATTGGAAAGAAGATCAATTTTCAATATTATTATCTAAAGTATCTACAACATATGAAAAAGGCAGTGCATATGGAAAAACATTCAAATACCTACTTAACCAACCATGTTATCATCAAGTTAATCATAATTCATTCACTCCAAAAACAGGGAAGCACATGGACTGGTTTATTGGCAAATTCGCATGCACCAGCCATTAAAACAAAGGAAAATGAAAGTGAAAAATAGGAGATATGTGTCAAAAAAACACCAAAATATAGAGTAATTACAACTCCCATACAAATTTGAGAAGCTACAATTGCAAGAATAAGAAGAGAGGTTAGACCTCCTAGACCCTGTTGCAAAAAACCTATGAGATGTAATTCCATAAGAATGTCTACTGGAACATCCATTGAAGGAAAAATATAATTCAATAAAGGAACTATGTATATATATAGCGGAAAATTTGGGGCTATTTATTATGGATGTATTATTGAGGAATAAGGGCCTGAGATAGAGACTATTGAAACAAGGGCACCTAGAATAGTGAATAAGGGGTTCCTAAAATATAAATGATCGAAGAATCTAAGGAGGTATCTGCAAAATCTACTCTTATACAAAATTTTGTGAAAAAGAGGAAATTCAAGAAGTGATTGGGTGGGTAGAATCCAAGAAGAGAGTGTGGGTAACGGTTACACCATCAACTACCCCAATCTCTGAGGATTTTAATAATATAGGAGAACCAAAGGACTCTAAGGGATAAAACAATGAAGAGAAAGAAGAATAAATTGTAAAATAAAATACCCCAACACATGAATTTCATGTTATTCCACCTAGATCAAAGGAACCCGAGGAAAAAAAAAAGAGGAGGATCTCAAAAATGAACAAGAAGATGTATCTTTACCAGCTAAGTCTAAAATTTACCCCCTTATTCAAAAAATTCATAAATTCAAGGAGGAAAATGAGAATGTGAGGAAACAACTTACCACAGTTGAACAACAACTTTAGTTTAGAAAACAAAATGGGTTATAAGCCCCAGTAGAAGTGGAAGAAGTAATGTCACTTAGATTATGTGATGAATGTAAGCAAGTCTTGGAGGAAGCACATTGTGAAAGTCCAACCATTTGTTTTACTATAATTCAAGTTAGAGAGCAAGATGAATAATTCCAAATCATTTTTCAACAAGAACCTGCTAAAGATGTTGTTGTTACACAAGAACCAATAATTGAAGCAGAGTGGGATATAGAAAAAAAGTGTGATACTCCACAACAGATTTTTTATGATTATATCATTACACAATAATCATTAGTTAAAATAGAACAATCTAAAGAAGAAGAAAAAATTGTTGCTCCATGAGAACCTATCGACGATTTTACTTTCAAAGAAGAACCAATGGTTAAGATAGTGCAGTAGGTGGAGAAATGGAATGAAGAGATGCCTCAAGGAATGAAGAGATACAATTATACTTGTAATTTATCATGAGAAGTATTGTTTTAGTTTATTTTTCTCACAAAACTGGCAATTGGGCTCTTACAATGTTTGTGGTTTGTTGAGATGTTATCACAAGCTTACACTTTCCAGTTTTTCCTCACCAATGAAAGGGAAAGGACTCACTAAGCATTCTTTCTACACATGAAGATATATTTTGGATGCACTGACCTCCTTCAATTAGTTGTGAAGATCAACCTAGAATGCATATATTCAAAATATATTACGATCAAAGGAGAATTTTATGAACGACGCAACTGAAATAGTTAGGATTTTCTATTGATAGGTATTTTAATTTGGAAAAGTTCTTAAAAATTTGTCCTAAACTTTGTAATTGTTATCAGATTGTTCATATTTATTGTCAAATTATATCACATGAGAATTGTGAGATTTATATGATTATCTTATCATTATATTCTAAAAATATAAAGAGGTGTTATTTTTGTCCATGCGAGATAGACATATAGAAACAAATAGATAGTGATATATGGGGAGTGCACCAACGTTGTAATATTGTATGTTTCATTAATGAAATCTCAATCAGTCACACTGTTATACCTTTTTGTTGACTAGCATGTGTCTTGTGTAATGTACCATCCCTTGCTTGGAAGGAAGGGCCCTCCTTTTCAAATGGGATCACTGATTAGGAAGGTATTTTATCTATTTGATTTATTTTCTCTAAGTTATAACTCATGTGCGATTGTTTTTATTGTTACTATTACTCTTGGTCATCCTTTAATTATTTAAAACTTCTAACCTTTATATGGTGTAACACCATAGGTCTTGGATTAGTCCCTTTTCTTGTGTGAAATTTATTTAATTCTTGTTACAGTTTGATGGTGTGTTCATTCCATTTGAATTGTGTGTTTCAACATTTTTTGAGAGAATGGTTTCTAGGAGTGTTTTTATTTTATGAATAAGAGTGATAGTGTGACAAAGTGATTTATTTTGCATTATGTTTTTATTTCTTGAGAGTGTGAAAAAGGTTTGTGAGTGTAAAAACCAGTGTCTTGAATTGCTGAGAGTCTGATTACAATGATTGAGTTTGGAATTAATTAAAAATATTCATAATTTTCCCTTGCATATATTTTTCATATTAGCCTTGCAATAAAAAACCTACCCATATTGACAATTAATGTGAAGAGTTAGAACCATTTCTTTGAATTAAAATGACAATTTGTGTTCCCAACAGAAATTTGAAGCAAAACCTATGCACATATTTCACATAATGAAAGTTGAAGAAAAACTTGGAATGTTATATGAAATATGAAGAAATCCTTTTAAGGATAAAACTAAACATATAATAATTTAAAAGTGTGAAAATAATTAAATAAACAATATAGAATTTGAATTAATCATATTTTCCAATAAATGAACCTTTGGCATGCATTTTAGTGAAGCAAGGAAATTTTGAACTACTTCACAAAAATGCATTCCTAACATTAATTACGAGGCAAAATTGATTGATTCATATTGGAGAGTACTTTTTTAATCATAATTAACATTAATTTTTCACATAGAAATTTACGTTGTTTAAAAATATGCCAAATTGGATCGAATTCATATTTCTCAAGGTCTGTGTACCTTGAATAAATTCCCAATATGACCTATACTTAATTTATAGTGTGATAATGATCATTCCAACCTAAATATAAAAACATTTTATGCAACATATTTGTGTCATTTTCATAAAGGAAATGTTATCCACTAAAATCCAAGTCCGTCAAAATAACAATTTATAATATTTGACAATGATCACAATCAGAACAAATTTACACTCCCGAGCCAAACACATTACAGTCTTGGTAATGAAATTTAGAACAGGACATGATTGGCTAATTCCAAACCTTATGATAGAACCTTGCATCATGTCTGAAAATATCCTACATAGATATGTTTCCCACTTATACACAACTTTCTCATAAGGAAAGTTGAAGCAAAACTTAAAATAGTGTATGAAATATGAAGTGTAAATATTGAAGCTAAACGAAAATATATAAAAATGTAAAAGTGTGTCAAATAATTCAATAAACAATCTAGAATTTCCATTAATCAAAATGGGCAATAAATGAAGTTCGAGCATGCATTTTGTTGAAGCAAGGCGACTTTGGCCTACTTCACAATAATTCTCACACAACCTTCATTTCAAGGAAAGATTGAATGATTAAAATTGGAGAGTACTTTTTTACTCATAGGTAACATTAATACAATTAAATATTTTTTTTATTTTCACATATATATATATATTGTTCAATAATACTCTAAATTGTATCGATTTCATATGGTGAAAGGTAGGTTTTGTGTGTCTAAAATAAATGCACACCAAGAATTTTTGGGAACGAGGGGATAGAAAAAGAAAAATCAAAATTTAATTTGAATGGTTGAAACTTGTATCTCCTTGTTTAAAACCCTATAAGTAAGTTTGGATGACCTTATTTCAATAGAAATTCAGTTTGAATGTTTCCAAGTGATATATAAAGAGATATAAGCACCTAGAGTTTACATAGTTTATTTTAGGGTTTTTATATATTGTACATATATTTTAGGGTTTTAAGTTTAAGATTAGTTCAAGTGACCTTGTTAGGGATTTAAGGTAAATAGGTAAGGATAATGGAGAAAAATAGGACTAGTTCTCATTTTTTGTTTGGAAATTAAGTATAAGTAGATGTATTCTTTCAGTGCGAGTGATTCACTAGAAAAGTCCTGAAAAGGAATTCTTAACACACATGAAAATGGTGACTAGAATTATAGGGTTTGAGAGAATGAAGGAACATATGGGATCCACTCTAAACTAGGGATTTTAGACTATTATTCAGTATTTAATATCCACCTTGTTGCTAACATGCATGATAATATCTCAATAAAATACATAGCATTTCAATGTTAAAGAAATATTGAAAGATGAAAACTAAAAAACAATATCAGAAGAAAACAAAGAACATCATAAACCAACAAATTGCATCATCATGAACATAAATTCCACAACAGTGCTACTCTTCCTCAATAGTAGTATAATTACAAATAATAAAAGGAAAAAGGTAAAATATAGTGAACTCCTTCCTTTTGTAACCAATGTGTTACAACTTGCACATTAGAACTCTTGTCATATTTAGACATGACCTAAGAGACCTTTGAAATGTTTGGGGAACATAATTTCCTACATATCATGAATTAAATACTTATTAAATTTTGGTCGACAATAATTCGTCCTCATTGAATTTATGTTGTGCATGAATACTCCAAATTGTATTTATTTTATAAGGCAAAAGGCAGGCATTGGGTGCCTCAAATAATTGCACATCAGGACCAATAATTAATTGGAAGTGAAATAATTATAATTCCATCCTAAACATACAAAAATTTTCTACAACATATCATACTCATTATCCTAAAATAAATCTTAATCGCTAAAATCCAAGCCTACCAAAAAAGCAATTCATCATATCTGCCAATGTTCAAGTCAGAAAAAATATGCATTCCTAGGCCAAAACAATTACAAGTTTGGAAATGAAATTTCAAATGGGACTTGATTGGAAATTACCTAACCTTAGGATATAAGCTTGCATCATGTATGACAAATATCATACAAAAATAGGTTTCCCACTTATACACAACTTTCACATAAGATAAGTCAAAGTAAAACTTATAATGTTGTATGAAATCTGAAGTATAAATGTTTAAGCTCAAAATAAATATATAACAATGTAAAAGTGTGTAAAATAATCAAATAAAATATCTGCAATTTTTATAAATCATATTCTCCAATAAATGATGTTTGGGTGTGCATCTTTGTGAAGTAAGGAAATTTTGGATTGCTTCACAAAAATTCACACCAAACCTTCAGTTCAAGGAAAAATTCAAGGATATAACTTGCATAGTATTTTTTTACTCATAGGTAACATAAATAAAATGAAATATTTTTAGTTTCTCACATATATAATTTTTTTGTTCAAGAATACTCCAAATTGCATGGATTTCATAGGGTAAAAGGCAAGGTTTGTGTGCCTCCAATAAATGCACATCGGCAATGTTTTGGAACAAGGAGATGGACAAAGAAAAATAAAACTTGAATTTTAATAGTTAAAACTTGTAGTTTCTTGGTTAAGACCATATAATTAAGGTTAGAGGACCTCATTTTAGTAGAAATTAGGTTTAAATGTTCCTGAAGGATAGATAAAGATATATACACACCTAGGGTTTACATGGTTTATATTAGGGTTTTTCTATATTAAACATAATTTATTGGGATTTAATTTTAAGGTTACATAAAGTGACCTAGTTAAGGTTTGAATATAAATATGTAAGTATAGTGTAGAAAAATAGGATTAGTTCTTATTTGTTGTTTGGAAATCAATTCTAAGTAGATCTAGGGTTTCAATGCCACTCATCAATTGGAAAATTCCTTAAAAGGAATTCAAAACAAATGTGAACATGGTGATTGAAATTATAGGGATTAAGAGAATTAAGTAACTTATGGGATTCACTATCAATTAGGGCATTTCTACAAGCATTTAGTATTTTAGATCCACCCGGGTGATAACATTCCATGATAATACCTCAAAAAAATACATATCATTTCAATGTTAAAATAAACATTAAAGGATGAAAAATTAAAAACAATCTAATAGAAATGAATAGTACCTCATAAAACATCAAATTTCATAATCATGACAATATTTTCCACAATAGTGCTACTCTTCCTCAATAGTAGTATAACTCCAAACAAGAAAAAAACAAAAGGTAAAAGATAGTAAACTCCTTCCTCTTCTCACCATTGTGTTACGATTTACAAATTATAAGTGTCTTCCTATTTATACATAACTTAAAAGACCTTTGAAATGTGTGGGCAACATACCAATTGAATTTGGGTGCACAATAAATTCTCCTTAAATTTATATTGCCCATGAATACACCAAATTGGATTGATTTTCTAGGGTAAACGGTAGGGATTGTGTGCCCTAAAAAATGCATAATTGATTGAAAATGAAAAAATGATAATTCCATCCTAATGATACAAAACTTTTATACAACATATCATACTAATTATCCTAAAATAAATCTTACTCACTAAAATCCAAGTCTGCCAATGTATAAATTCATTATATGTTCTAATTTTCAAGTGATAACAAATATGCACTACCAAGCCAAAACAGTTACACTCTTGGTAATGAAAATTGAAATAGTACATGATTTTCAAATACCTAACATCATGATATAACCTTGTTGCTAGTATGAATCTTAATTGTGAGTGTACGAAAAAATACCAATTTAGCTGTGCATAAAAAAAAGCCCTAACAACAAAGATGGCTGCCAATATCTTCAGATTTGCAATTAGTTGAACAAGATAAATGCTGAAAAAATCTAGATCTATGCATCAAAAGACATTAAGCAGTAAATAAAAACAAGATTTACTCCATGCATCCAATATACAAGACAAGAATATGTTGAATGACATTTATATTAGGGGAACCTAGGAGGAAAACATAGAAGGATGTTATCAGTTCTCCTCAATGGGATGGGTTCTTGTAAGCCCTCACCATTTCAGATCTAAAATTCCTCTCTCTTGATGGTCTAGAAAACCCAGACAAAAATGGAACTCAAAGGGAGCTCAGAAGAAAAAGGATAGAAAAATATGACAATGACGGTGGATCAAAGTCAAACCAAAAGTATAGATCCAGAGTGATCTTTAGGCAAAAAAAGGTGATGAATGAATGGAAAAACCCTTGTATTTATAACAAAATATTGATTTAGTCTAGATATTGGTGCATAATTAAAATAGTATTAATCAAATCAAGATCCAACTTTTATGGAATATTTTATTATTTTTGTTGGAGGGAAAAGGAATTTGACTTGGGTCAAATCCCTTTATTAGTAAATAATAAATAAATAAATGATTTATTTATCATTTTAAGGATGTGGTTGAGTAATAATTAAATGAATAATGATTTATTTAACTATTTATGAGAAATTTAGTCAAATTTAACAATGAATATTATTTAAATAAGGTTTAAATGATTATTCCTAGAAAATAATAAGATAAATAATAATTTATATAATTAAGTTTCCTGTTTTGGGTTAAATATAACCTGGAATATTAATTAAACTGTTGTTTAACTAATTATTCCTTGAGGAAAATCAAAAAAATGTGGATTTATTTAATATTTCCTCATGGGGTTTCCTGTTTAGACCATAAACAACTTAATAAAGGTGTTTTACTATGTTATTTTTCATAGTGAAAGAAATTTTAATTAGGGTAAAATTGGTCTTACATGGTGTACTTGGTTCCATCTAATAGTAACAGGTTAGATGACCAAAAAATGGTGTAACAAATTCCCCCCTAGCGTACGAGCGTTAGGAGCTAATTGTATGATCGAAGTACGTTGTAAGAACTCAATCACTAGAAACTGAAGGGTAAGTGAAAGAGAGAGAAGTATAAGGTAGACTGAAGCGCTAAAGGACTAGACCCTAAGGAGGTGAGACTTACAAGTGTGAAAATTCTCTTTTATGAGTGAGTACATGTGCTATAGGCAGCGGGGGAGGCATACCTATGCGCATCGAGACAAAGTACAAAGAATAATGCATCCAATAAACAAGGGACTGAAAAATAAAGTACATGCCGGAATAAACATGATCTAGGTAAGAGCATGATAATGAATCTCACATACATACTATGCCTGGGATAATAGTGAGGAATTATAAAATAATATATGAGTATATGAGATACAAATACAACCTAAATGCCCCTGTAAAGAGGAAAGGGCTCTGAAAATTTGACTAATACATGCAAAAAAAAAGGTGTTGTAAGGGGCTGAGACCGACATCATCAAATATATGGAGTTGCATCAAATGCTATAATGAAGAGGTCATTCGGGCATGTGGGGGGCTACCTGTAGGGCCACCCCCTCATGAAGGTTGGAAACATCTCACACACACTCGGGAATCATCGATATCAGTTGTTGCATTACTGAACCATCAAGTATACAGATCTCGATCATGCTGAAAGGAGTTGGAGTTAAGAAATAATCAAGTCAAAGGCAAATAAGGAGTCCCTTTTCCTGATCTGAGGAAATGAACAAGAGTGGAAGCTGGAACTGAGGTACACCGCCCTCTAGACCTGTCTTATGGAATGAATGATCTGATGTCGACAGAAGCAGTTCTGCCATAGGTGAGGCAATAAGGGATCGTCAACTAAGGCACGAGAGAAAATAGTAGAGCAACTGACAGACTGACACTAGGGATGATGATGAAATAGGGGGTACTGAGTGGCGGACGAATGACTTCCCCTGTTAGAGAAAAAAGGGTATGGATGACCTGGTAGCGGCTGACACGATATCATGAGGGATAGGGAACAATAGGACCGAAGGCCATAATGTGCGACACGAGAGAGAAATCAGGTAATGAAGGATGGAAGAATATAGTGGGATACAAAGGGACTCGAGATAGACTCCATGAATGCGATGATGACTCAACCCAGATGCTCTAAACAACAATAACTCGATGATGTTTCCACATAGAAAAGGTCCAATGAGGACCATAAAAACATGAGGAAATGATGGTTATTCATGACGAAAATCAACACGAGCATGGACAAGTATGAAGGAAAAAGGGTGCCCTAAGTACAAGTGTTGCAGGTGAATAAACTCGATTTTGAGGAGTGGTGAAGTGACCCTTCTTAGACAAAATGTGTCTTCATGAAGTATAAAATCACAAAAAACTAATAGATACACATTTGAGGGCTTGGTGAGATCTTTCCAACGGTACAGACAGTTTGTCAACTTAGCTACGGTTTGGCTGCAGTGGGCGAAAGAGAAATCATGGGTTTCTCTTTTAATAAGGAATTTTCCCTCAAAATTCATTGATTTTCATGTGGAGCTATGGTGAATGTAGAGAGAAGAGAAGGCCCTAAATCTTGCGGAGATCGTAGTAGACAAACTGACCGTTGGAATCGAGATCTGCCAGTTGTAGGTAAGAGGTCTAACCCTACTCTTTCATTTCAGTGGATTGAAAGTTTATTTTAGGTCACCAGAGCTCAGGAAAAGACCCCTGGTCCTTTTCACACCTGGGTCACACTTTTTGGGGCAAAAACTATAACCTGGGTAGTAGGTTTTGGGCAGAAAACTACGACCTATCCTAGGATTGGGCCTGAAAAGTGCGACCTGATAGGGAGGGGTGTTTCTATGTTGTTTTTTGGCTGAGAATTGGCTTTTTGTGTTTGGATACAATATTTCCAATCTATACACTAACAAACATGATGGTTTTGTGTAGATATGGCAGAATTACAGATCAACTGGAGAGAGAGAGACCTAGGCACATTACGGTCGGAGATCTAGGAGGATCAAGGGTGTCTGTAGTGCATTGGCCAAGTTTGGGGTTCTAAAGTTTGTGGAGAACCCTTTGATGAGAGCTAGAGAGCCCTTATTGGCCCAGATTTTTAGCTATTGGGACCCAGACCATGAGGTATTTATAGTGCAGGGGCACTGGATCGAGTTGATTGTCTAGGATATATATTTTCTAACTAGTCTCCCACCCCTTGGGATGGTAGGGAATACTCAGCCAGTGTTACCACAAGGGCGGAACATCATGGAGGTTTTAGAGTGCCATTTTCATCCAGGTCTCCATGTTAAAGGGACATGAATACCCATCGGGGATCTAGAGAGGTTAGAGACTCGTGCTATGGCTACAGTGGTACTGCGGATCTCGGGAAGCTAGGCACTCCACCACATCACTGGAGGGAAGATGATGCTTGTGGAGAGTGTGTTGAGTGGGACCTACTATGGTTGGGCCCAAATGATGTTGTCATCATTGAAATGACAGTTGTTGCTATGCAAGCGGCAAGTGAACCATGACTATGCATATGGTACAGTTTTGTGCTCACTCTTCTTTGAGAAGATCCTGACACTTCGGCCTCGCATATAGCTCCAGGATGGAGGCTCGAGAGAGCCCAGGATGCTCCATTAGGGGCGACTACTATGCGGAGGAGGAGGTGGGGCAGTCGGACGGGTGTTCTGACCCGAGGTTTTTTTCTCATTGGGATCAGATGCCATTGTACATAGATGACTATCCATATAGTGGGATGCGTTATTTTGGGGACCCGGAGTTGCCACTGCTGCCTGGTTGAGTATGGGGGCCTAATGGTAAGTGTAAAATTACTAATCTTTTTATGTGCATTGTAAAGTTTCAAAATATTGTATATGGTACTAATTCTTCTACTTTTGGTATGCAGATACAGCACCGATAAAATCGTCCAAGTATATGGGACGGCTTGCAGTATCAGGAGCTACAGGTCCTAGTGGATTGAGGGCGCCATAAAATGAGGATGCAGTAGCCCTCCTAGAGGACATCCATCATAGATGTGAGAGGCTTATGACCAGTGTTTCATGGTGCGGCTAGCAAGACTTAGAGGACCAATACAGAGAGCAATGTATTTTTCTACCCTTGGAGTGGCGACGGGTCATGCGGCCCATGGCGATGGTCGGACAGGGGATGCGTGATCTACGAGTTGTTGGAGAAGAGCCATTGGCTCAAGATCCTCCAGATAATGATTAGGTGTGTAAGGGCAGGTGGTGCCCCCAGTTTTTGAGTTTTTGTAACATGCTATGGGCATGTCATATGTATCAGAGTTGCTGGACTCTAAAACATTTTTATACGACACATATTATGGATATGCATCATTTTGATGGTTTATGTTATTGTCTTGTGTTAAATGCCTATGCTAAATGCCAATCTAGAATATGGTTTGCAATGCTACCTACATAGTGATTTTGTGCTCTAGGTACATGGTTGAGTGTAATGATTTCAAATTCATGCATCAAAAGCTTCACTCATAAATATCTTCTAAAAAGGATAGGATTATGCACATGATAGACACCATTCAATTGCATGACAAGAAGAAAAGAACCTAAACGAACATGAAGGTGGAGGATGCGATGAGAAAGGGAATCAGCTAATAACCCTCGCATGACATCATATTCGGCCTAATTATTGGTAGCAATACCAATGTGTTAAACACCATGTAAAAGCACATACATGGTGTATGAGGAAGATTAAGACACACACACAAGACTCAACACACAATGAAGGATAAGTGTGAGGCTTTCTTATTTTTCCATTATACAAAGATGTAAATTTATAGTACAACGGTGTGACTCTTGGTTTCACATTCCAAGGTCACTTGGACTCCATTGTGACTTTTCGCATTCCAAACCTACCCATGTAAGATTAGGTGTTCCAACATCCCCCCTTAATCCAAAGGGGTATGTGTGAGTCCAAGAAAAGAGTTGTAATACAAATCTACAAAGTATACATGGCAACACTTGGGCTGAATCAACTCTCTGAAATGTTGGAAAAAAAGGTGGTTTTAGGATGACCACAAACACTGGAACACAAAACTTGTTGCAGTTCCCAGAACTCTTCCAAAACTGGCAAGAAGTTGAAGGCTTCTGCTAGAGGAATTGTCCCTCATAAAAAATGGAGACCTTCAACCTAAAAGAAGGAGGTCTACTACCTGTGATGGTATTAGGATTACCAACAACTCTGGAATGCTTTGAAGCATTTCCTGGAACTCAACCAAAGTTGCCAAGAAGCTGAAGGCTGCTAAGTTGAAGGCTTCTGCTAGAGGAAGTGTTCCTCATATATGAAAGGGAGACCTTCGACCTAAAAGAAGGGAGTTCTACTACCTGTGGTGGTTTTAGGTTGTCCACCAACCAAAGATGATGGTTTTAGGTTATCCACCAACCGAAGGCATGCTCATGGGCATCTGTGTCTCTGGCTACATCTCTGAATCTGGAATGACGAATTGTGGCTCAGGCTCGCTTGAACTTCTGGCTACAACTCTGAACATGGGATGAGAGATTGTGGCTCAGGCTCGCTTGATCTGTCGTCGAAGCTTGTACATGACCACCATTTTCCCCCCTATCAGGGACAAGGTGAGATGATGGAAAAAACTCAACTGCAAGTTTGCTCAATATCCGTAAACAAGTTCTAACATGTGTCGTAAACATATTCTTGGCTGCTGATTCCCATTGCCAAGAAGCGATCCATCCAAGATGAATCTTGGTTCTTGCAGGAGGCTTGTGTCTGCAGCATCTGTCTGAAGAATGAGTGTGCCGACCACAGAGCTTGCATGGATGAAGATCAAAACAGTGATCTTTCATATGGCCAACTCGATCACAGTGTTGGCATTTCAAAATCTGTTGTTGTGGAAGCATAGCAGGATCTGGAACAGCTGCAGGTGAACTGTCATATAGGAATCCGGCACTCTGAAATTTGATAGGCTTGGTGTAGTCTAGAATATGAAAGGACACATCCTTGTCATATCCAAGACCAGTTCGGTGCTTGTTGTGGACAAGCTCTTCCCAAGGTCTGATGATGGGCTTGAGAAGTGCAGGTTGAACTGCTGCATCTGCATGTACATCTGCTCTAGTACAAGGAACTGAATGAGGATCAATTGCATCTTTATCTTCTTTCTTCTGATGAGAGTCCTTCACAATATTCTGAACAAAAACAGGTTCAGAATGGTGACTCTTTTGCTGAAGTTCGTCTTGCTGAAGCTGAGTTTCCAACTGCAAAAAATAAATCTTTTCTTGTGCATCTAGCAAACAACTTTGAATGTTACAAAGAGCATTCCTGCTCATTTTTATCATGCCATCAACATTGGAATGAATGAGGTTATTCAACAACACTAATGCCTCATTGATTTTAGCCATTTCAATAACTTAGCCTCAAAAATGAAAGGGTGTCGGTTTCAACCGAAAATGCACCCGTTTACAATGTGATACAACAAGAAATGCAAATGACTCAAAATAATTTCCAACTATGGAAATCTCAAAGTACAAAATCTGCTCCTCAAATGATGGAGGGAAATCAACAATGACTTACATCAACAATTTTCCAACAACTCAAGTACTGATTGCAACTATGAATGAAGAAACAATATTCACTCACAATACAATGTCAATGAAATACAATATTTTTGCAAAATATTTTTGTAAATGTGCAGCTGAAAACACTTGTGCAAGAGGCCTTTAAGGCAACTGAATTTTCCTTCAAACAGTTGTTTTGAATGATGGCAAACTTGTCTTCAAATGTCAATTTCCTAAAAAAAAATCACCCTTATGCCACAATGTCAAATCTTCAATTTTTCTATGTATTCAGTCCATCTGCTCTTCATATGCCCTTTTCTCTTCTTCTGTTGTTCATATCTCTTTTTCCTCTCTCTCTGTTGTTGTTTTTTTTTTTTTTAATTATTTAAAAAAAAATTAATTATGGGAAATAATTAAAAAAGAGGGGGATGAAAATTTACAAAAATGTGTAGGGAGGGGAATTAAAAGGGAATGAGAATTTTTTTTTTTTTTTAAATTAAAAATTAATTAAAAATGGAAGTGGAGGGAATTTAAAAAAGTGGGAAATCTATTTGAAATGGGAGAGGAAGGAAATTTTATAAAAATTGGGGGGGAGGGATTAACTATGGAAAATCGAATTTAAAAAGAAGAGCGGTATTGTATTTTGAATATTTTGAATGGGCGGATGTGTATATAGGAGAGGGGACAAGAGGAGTGTGGCCGTGGAGAGGGGAGAGTGTGAGGGAGGCGGATTGTGGCAGGTGCGCAGAGGGCGGGGCAAGGAGAGTTGAGGGGACTGTTATGTGTTGAGCAGAGAGGGGTCGTATGCAGACGTGGTAAGGGGATTCGATGGAGTGAGGGCGTAGTGGGTAGGGCGTGTTGTGTGAGCGAAGGGGGAGCGTATGGCAGAGTCCGCAGGGTAAGGGTCGAGCGATAAGGGTGAGCGGGAGTCATGGAGAAGGGATGGCCATGGAGTAAGGATGGAGCTGGAATAGGCGTAGGGATGAGCGTAGGTGGGTGCGTAGAGGTTAGGGATAGACACAGAGCATGGGGCGGGTAGATGCCGCGTGAAGTGATAAGAGTTAGGCCGATAGAAGTAGAGCAAAACGTATGGAGTATTGTGGGGATGTTTGCAGAGTAGGGAGGCCACGGGCAGCGCAAGGCCGAGGAGGGTGGGCAAGGGTCGAGGGTGCGCAAGGGTCAAGTGTGAGCAGTGAGTCGAGGGAGTTTGTAGTCGTAGGAGATGAGGCTGAGTGTATGGAGAGGGGGTAAGGGTTGGTGCAGGCATAGGTTAGCACGTTGGGTAGTGTGTGAGGTATAGAAATTAAAATTAAGAAATCGATTTGTGAAGGTCTATGAAGCGATGGGACCGATGTGGTGAAATGTACAGTGAGGAGGCGAAGGGGCAAGGGCCGAAGGCCAAGAGCAGCAATTTTTTTTTTTTTTTTTAATTTTAAAACAGCAGAAATTAGAGAAATTGTAGAGTCAGAGATTTGCAGGAAGCTGAAATAGAAGAATTTTTTTTTCAAATGTATAGCAAAAATAAATCCAGTCGTAGAAAATGCAGATATTGAAGAATTTTTCAGCGGAAAAACTTAGATTTATTTTGCAGTAAAAACCAGAAATTTCTTCAGAAACCCTCTTTAAAATATTTTCCAGTAGCTCAAAATGCAGAATTTAATAGGCAGAATTGTAGGAAGAAATCAGAATGAAAATCTTCAGATGGGCAGTGCTGCCTTTCTTCAAAGCCAATGCCTGAATGCTGCCACAGATTTTGAATGTTTCTCTTCTCCAAGATAAAATTTCTGAATGCGGCAAAATCACTGCTACAAAAACTCTGAATGCTGCAAAAATGTCAAGATTTTTTGCAGATATCCACAGGCCATAAACACAAATGGCTCACTCAAATTGAAGCAAGGCCAGCAATCGCCCGCTCTGATACCATGTTAAACACCATGTAAAAGCACACACATGGTGTATGAGGAAGATTAAGACACACACAAGACTCAACACACAATGAAGGATAAGCGTGTGGCTTTCTTATTTTTCCATTATACAAAGATGTACATTTATAGTACAATGGTGTGACTCTTGGTTTCACATTACAAGGTCACTTGGACTCCATTGTGACTTTTCGCATTCCACACATACCCATGTAGGATTAGGTGTTCCAACACAATGCATACACCGTTTGAGAGAACAAGCCAATGCAAGGGGGTAAAAATGGCCCAACCTGCCAAGGCTAGATTCTGGAAGTAGCGACTAGCACCATCGGCGAAACCGATATAAGGTGTGGATGGGAGGTCCATCTGAAAAGTTCCACAAGACAACAACTAGTAGGATGATGAACAATGCTGGCAACCTGAGCACATAGTAGAGATCGAACGATCACTACGAGAGGGAGTGATCTGGGTACGATATATACTACTGACACGCCGATGGATAAGTGGTGTGTGGGAGCTACCAGAGGTGTAGCTTGTGCTCAGGCCGCGAAAGTCACCATATACACAGATGGTGCCATCCTGCTTATGGGTGAGAAAGATGAAGTCAGGGGTGGACTAGGCTTCCCTGATGTCATCATCACAATAGAAGATAGAATGACAGGAGGAAGGAAGACCACATGACGCGACAAAGCTACCTAAGTCATCATCATGAGAAGAGAGGTTCACATGTGTATCATCATGGGGGATGACGGAAGAACAAGCAGATAAGGGATCTATTGATGTTAAGCCCAAAGTGATTGCTGAAGGGAGGTCAAGCGAGACAACAGGGGAAGATGCAGAGGGAAATTCCATCGAGGGTCTCATGGATGATGATAGGTAGAGGATGGTGGCCGTAGGCTCCGTCATCTCGACATCAGGAGGGGAAATGTCAATGGGAGCAGGTAAATTCTCAAGCTGCCCTGCAGCATAATGCGCAAGTATGGGAGAGGCAGATTGGTTCTGTTCAACCACTTACTTCTAAACTACCTCCAAAGAGGCATGGTAATGCGTAAGGCAGGAACAATGGTGGAAATAATGGCCATGGATATCACACAAACCATAGGGTTGATAGGTGTGAATAGTTTTAGCATTCTTGGTTGTAATCGAGGAAGAAATAGAGGCTTCACGAACCGTAGACTCAGGGAACACAACATTAACCATGGGCTTGATACAAGGAAGTTCAGGACAGTTATGGGTGGCATGGCTAATGACATCACACAAAGCACAAGGCTTTGGAGGTGGAGGAGGATAAGGTTCAGTCGAGGCAGCCTTGTCATTTGATGCCCTCTTGCAATCTTTTCCCTTCTTACCTGAAGCGGTCACAATAGGAGGTGGTTCTTGTTGAGGTGGCTGAGGCACTGTAACAATGAGAGAAGTCATGAGGACTGTTTGAACTGGGGTCAAAGCAAGATCAGGTTTGGGTTGAACAGGCGGGGTAGTGGCTAGAGGATCAAGGTACCAGACGGGAATCCCAAGGGTCAAGTTAGGGAGAGAGAGAGTAGCCATGACAGGTACCATGTACAATCCTAGGGGGGCTAGGAACGGTATCTGACCAGAGGGGTGATGCCCAAGCAGTACGACTCCTAAATGGTTAAGGCCTGGAGGAACCATTCCAAGAGGGTAAAGAGGCTCATGGATACCAAATGTAGGTGAAGGGCGAGGAGGAGGAGGTCCTGAAGGCTGAATCAAAGGGCTAGGAATAGGCTGCGGAGCATGAGGAGGCTGCTGACTAGCCAAATCAGGCCGCTTGAGGGCAACCCAAGATGATTTCATCATACAAACATTCAATGAGCTGGGATCAGAGACAGTAGGAGGAAGACCAGGGAATGTACCAAGCAATGAGGAATCTTTGTAGACTCCGGGTGAGACAATGGTCAAAGGATCGACGGTTTGCTTATTGGCCACTGAAGAGATGATGGACTCAGGGGAGGTCTAAGACTTTGGTTCGTAATATGTCAACTGGTCAATGGTGACTATCTTTCCATTATGATGGAAGGACATCTTGCGGTGAACTGCAGATGGGACTGTAATGTTCCCAAATTTTCCAACAATAATTTGGAACATTAATTTTTCTATAATTCACCTAGGAGGAGAATAAATGGGTAAGGAGACCCATGCATAATAAAAATCTCAATAAAATCCCTCTAAGTATAAAAAGGGATCATCATTGGAGTTGGTTTTCACACCCTCATTTCTGAACAGGGTTATTTGCAAGTGGACAAGGTCAAGTTTGACCAAGTCAAAAGCGATAGACCAAGAGGTGGAGCACACCTAGAGAAGCAGCGCAGTATGAATGAGGAAAGGGTTATTTGGTGGAGGAAACCCTAAAAGAATTGGGACCCATGGAGAGGGGCTTTCAATTTTTTAAAAGGAGGGAAAGGAAACCATTGTTTCTCATGCTTGTACTATTCATCTCATTGCCTATTCAGAAAATTGAGCATTCTTTCCTGTTTAGCAAGAATTGTTGGGGGAATTCCTACTTAGGATTCCTTCTCCTTCTTGAGAGGTCTCTTGAGGGATTTTTCTTCATTTTCCTCACATCTAGGCTTGAGGCCAAGCACCCTCCATCAAGATAGCATTATTTCTATAGCAGATTAATGTTGTGTTGCTGGGTGTTGCAGTGAGGGTTCACTACACCACCTTCATCAGCTATTTTCAGAGGAGGAGTCCCTCTTTCCTTTGAGATATAAAATTGGAGGCATTCTGGAACATATTTCAGACTTTTTCATCAAGGCCAACTCATTTCCTAGCCCTACAACGCAGTTCCATCCAGTGACTATGTCATTTTGAGAGGAGCATTTGCAGTGGAGCTCTTGCAGATTGTTGGAGGGTGAGATCTTTGGTGAAGGGATCAGTATTTCATCCTAAATATCCATTGGAGGAGGCACTTTCAGTTTGGGTATCATATAGATCCATCTCCATCCAGTTCTATTTCTAAGTTACTGCTACTACCCAACAACTCCAACATTTTGCAGTTTTTGTATTTTAGTGCCAATCCTTCCAGGATTGACATGAGGTAGTATTTGGGAGCTGATATCTTCACTCCCAACATTGTATTGGGCCACAGATTGATTTATCTATGTATTTGACATATGTAGCATGTAGTTTCTCTCTTAAAATGCGCTATCATAGCTTGAGCATACATGCGTAGCAGTGGTTTTGTCATGTATTTTGTACTTGTTTCTTGAGGCTGAGCATTGCCTATCTTGAGTGAACTTTTTCCTCGAGATATTATATTCATTTTTTGCTACTATTATTAATGAGAACGCTATGGATCTATCTCAAATTTATATGAGTTGAGTGTTGCTGCTGCACCATTATTGTGTTTGCTTATTGCTGGAGCTCCAACTCTAGAACATATTGAGATACTCTCATTGTTGTAGCAATTTCTTGAAAAGGGAATATTACAGTGCTATCAGAGCATGATCTCTGGCCCAGCCAGTGGATCTTAGCCATCATGCTAGCAAGAAGAGAGAAGATGAAGTCTCCATATCATGGAGAGATAAAGGAATATAAGCTTACAAAGCTTCTTCGAAAATCTGTACAAAGCATCCATGAAGAATTTGAAAAGCTAATGAGGGGGATTTGTACAGGATCTCCAAGAGGGTTTGAAACTAAGTCAAAATATAGATTTTCTTGTAGGGGATGTGGGCATGCAGCTACACCCTTTGATATACAGCGCAGTCACATGGCCAGTTGTTGTGTAGATTAATCCGTCTTGCGGACAAGACCGATCTCTCTAGTACTAAAAGTAACTAGCAACAAACAGCCAATTATACTAATTTCTCTCTAAGTATATAAGATTCATAAAAAATGCTATATAGGTGTAAGGCCTACCTTATGTCCAGTGCTTGCTTCATCTTGTTGAAGTCCT